>CM042014.1:58611091-59151091 GCA_023525715.1 Cichorium intybus
TTCTGTACAGACCAACACAAACTTATTCTTTGAGAATTCACACTTCATACTGCATGTGTAAATATGCGCAATATTATATACAACGGTTGTAAACGTTTATTGTTACATTCCTTAAATTTCTTTGAGAATATACTCAATATTCTTTGAGAATGTGTCATTTTAATTGACAATTGAAAGTTACAGTGGTTCCGTGGTTAATGCATTCTTCAAGATTTTTGTCATATGCACCATATATGCATTCTTTGAGAATATGCACCATATATGCATTCTTTAAGAAATACTATACAAATTCCCTGAGAATTCTCCGAGAATTTGAATGAAACACAGTTAACCCAAAATACGAAAAAAAAAATCTCTTTGAATCTAACCGTATTCTTTAAGAATGAAATAAATATATGATAACGAACTGGAAAAAATCACTTTGAATCTAACCGTATTCTTTAAAAATGAAATAAATATATGATAACGAACTGGAAAAAATGTTTTGAACGTGTTGAATGAAAATTCGAATTCTGATAAAATCTGAGAATTTATTTGATTTGATTTATATTAATTAATTTGACTTAGTTGCCTAATATTTAGGTAATATTTTTAATTTCTCTCTCTTATTAAAATGTCATATTTGCCCTTATAATTAATTAGGTCAATTTATATTGTATATGTCATCCCATGATAATAATGTGTACCCTTAAATCATAGCCTTTCATTCTTTTAATCTAATGGCCACAAATTGGTCCTACATTCACACAATAATTACCAAATGTATTTAATACTAACTCTATATATATTATATATATATATATATATATATATATATATATATATATATATATATATATAAATATATATATATATATATATATATATATATATATATATATATATTATATATATATATATAATATATATATATATATATATATATATATGTATGTATGTATGTATGTATGTATGTATGTATGTATGTATGTATGTATGTATGTATATATATATATATATATATATATATATATATATATATATATATATATATATGTGTGTGTGTGTGTGTGTGAATGTGTGTGTGTGTATTTGGTTTTATAATCGGTTTCGGTTTTTTGGTCTCGGTTTATCGTGTTTTATTATTTTTGGTTTTTGGTTGGTTTTTATAAATCTTATATTCTAATTTTAATAGTTTATTTAACTTATTGTACTTAGGTTTAATTATCGCATATTTATATGTATAGGACTATGCATATATGCATATACAAAACAAAACAAAAAAAAATTGATTTTTTTTAAATTTAAATCTCTGAATCACATAGATATAAAAAATTGGGTATAAATTTCTTTTTAAATATTATGTAGAAAAAAATTCATAAAGTGGTTCTTAGGTTCTCATATATATATATATATATATATATATATATATATATATATATATATATATATATATATATATATATATATATATATATATATATATATATATATATATATATATATATATATATATATAACCATCTTCTGTGGCAGTCGTTATTGTTAGAATTCGTCAACCCCTTATTTGGTAGATGTTTTCAATCAAACCTATATTAATTATTATATACAGAGACTTGAAGCAACACTGACAGCAAGTGTTAGTTGAGCTGGAATGAAAACTTTCATCATTCAATTCAAATAGCATGCAAACCCAATTACAATTGATCAACCTATATATGGTCCCCTATGTTTGTAGCAATAAAGCTAATGTTATTACTTGATATTGAATGTCAACGAATTTGATCGTGACTAGAAATTCTTTATAAAGCTTTACCTATGGGTGTCAAATTATATTCAAATTTTCATAGCAAAAATAGAGAATTGTGTACGAACAACATAAAATCATTCACATTTACAATACTATCTCATAGGAATTTTACATTGCTTCTTAATAAGAAATAAAATTTAGTCATTTTATTTAGTTACTAGGTTAGAAACCCATGAATTTCACACCATGGTTAAAAATATATAAAATAAAATAAAATAAATATCAATATTAAAAAAAAAAAGTTGTCCTATGTAAGTTTTGTTTATTTTGATTTTTGAATTGATAGGATCAATTTTGTTGGTTTTAGTTAGTATTATATATATATATATATATATATATATATATATATATATATATATATATATATATATATATATATATATATATATATATATATATATATATATATATATATATATATATATATATATATATATATATATATACTAGGTTAGAAACCCGTGTAATACACGGGTTGATTAAAAAATATATAAAATAATATGAAAAATATCAATATTATTGATGATAAAATTGTCATTTGTGAATTTTTTTTTATTTTGATATTTTATATTATATGATAAATTTTGCTGGTTTTAGATAGGAATTACGAACGTTATGTTCAAATAAAATATGATTAAAATGAAGAATAAGTACCAAAAGTAATAAAAGAATAATGCTGAAAATGAAAGACGTAAATTTAGCGGAATAAATGAAGGTCGACTTACAGGAAATATAAGCTCTTGTGAGCATTTATGTAATTTACAGTCAAATATCTGTCAATACAAAGACAAATGATTGACTTTTTACAACAAATATTTCAATAAAACAAAGAACAGGAAATAAATCATAACAGAGCTTACAAGGCATCTGTGACAAAATAGATTATCTAATGAATCTTGAGCTGATTCAAGATCTTTATCAAGAAATGACCTCAAAATGATGTCATCATTTTCTTTCACATTATCTCTATTAATAAGAGCTTCGTATCTTTCCTGTCAATAAATATATTTCACATATCTAAAACAATAAAAAAAAGTAAATAGAAACAAAAACCAAATAAAATAAGAGAAATATAAAACCAAGAAAGAATGTCAAATCAAAAAGTGCTTACTTTGAATTCACAAGGTTTCCTGGATAAATGTTTAGCCAGTAAATCCAAGACAATATCAGATGATCCAATTTGTTCAATAGTCATTCTGGAAATTGAAAAATTAAATCGTATTAAACTTACATAAAAATATGGACATAGAAACACATAAATTTGAGGTACACAAACCTGATGATGCTATCTTCAAAGTCAACAAACTCTTTCTTTTCCTCTTCATAATCAATAACTTCTTCCTCACTGTCATTGCAGATTAAAGCTTCACCAACATTTCTGTCATAATAAATCCTCCTTCTACCCACTACTGACTAATCTTTTGTCATTCTTTTATTTCTGCATTTTCATAAACACAATAAGCAATAGTTGACTTAAAATACGACTGAAACACAAACACTAACAATGCATAAACCAGTAACAACTCGAATCATGACTACATAAATCGGCAAAAAAAACCTACTTATATATATATATATATATATATATATATATATATATATATATATATATATATATATATATATATATATATATTGATAAATAAATGTAACATGGTTGCATAAATTAGTGTTTTACCCTTCATTATTCTATCAACAAAATTAAAAAACAAACAGTTTTGTTATAAATTTTCCAGCATCTAGTGGCAAAGCATTCAAAAGAATGAATCTAAACCGCGTTGTATGTAAACTTCTATCAATATAAGAAGGCCGCATTATCGAAAATTCCAAACTAATTACTGAAATTCGAAGGTTTGAAACTTCAAATTACAATTTTTAAAACTGAAGACTATATTTGATTAGAGATTTTCTGACAAAGAATATAAAAGAAAAGACTGTATTCGATTAGAGATTAATTTAGGGCTAGAAAACATAACTTGATTCAAGGTTCTTACCCGGTACCACCGAAGAGAATTCAAATTGAGAAGTTGGTTAAGAGATAGAAAATTTCGACATAATCAAGAAAATATAAAGTGAAAAAACTTCCATTGGAGGCTTGTCGTATCTCGAAGACCACCACCGTCTGCTCATATACACCCTTGTCGTATTTCAAAATCAGATAGATCTCCCATTTTTGGTTTGTTTTTACTCACGATAAGCACAATTTGTAGAAATCATAGAAGCAATTCCTCGAAATTAGATGTTGCCGAGCCTAGATAGAAAAGGGAAAGAAGGTGGGTTCTATAAATTTATAATGAAGAGAGTTGGTGATTTGAATCAAGATCTAGTCAAATTCAATGCACTGAGATTTGAGGCAAAATATCGGGGAGTTTAATTCGATAGACCGAAATTTGGGGCAAAATACGGGGAAGTTTGAATTTGATTTGAGGGTAAAAAGGTGGAAACGTAGGAAATCGGAAGAGGGAGAAGAGGGGATTTCAACGCCGACAAACATATCAGAGTACACGTGGAGGATGGAGAAGTTAGTTTAAAAAATGGACACGTGGCAAAAGCTATTTTTATTTATTAGGTATAGTAGATATATATATATATATATATATATATATATATATATATATATATATATATATATATATATATATATATATATATATAAAACACAAGATATTTAAGAAAAAAGTTACAAATACAATATATATATTAGTTATTTTATATGTAACACGACCCTAAAACAACATTATTGTTCCGTCGAAAAAGAATCACTCATTTCATCCTAAAGTAGTTAACATCATACATAAAGAAGTATTTCATAGTTAGTAGCATTAATTAGGAATTACAAACATATATGTTGAAATAAAATACGATTTAAATTACGAATAAGTATTAAGAGTAATAAAATAATAATAATGAAAATGAAAGACGTATTGATAATTCAAAATGCTCCAAAAACTTTTTCGTATAAAACATTTGATGTCATATTTGCAATTTAATCATTTTTATCTAAAATTAATAGTTTAAGTCATTATCTACATTTAACTCTGGATAATAAAACATAGAGTTGGTCATATGTAAAACTGGGTGTCTCATAAACAAACCAACATTGGATAGCAGACTATCATTGATTTTTATTATTGTCCTTGCAAAACATGCAGCAACTGGAAATTGTATTCTTTGAAACTTGAAAGGAATCGTTTGGTCGGAGGTGTCAAACTCATTTTTGGAATAAATGTATGATTTCCGATATTACTTTTAGATATGATTTGTGCTTCAATAACACAATTATGCAATGATATCACATGTTGTAGTTCCATTATATAACCATATTTTGATCAATATTTCTCAACGAGGTTGTAAAGCCGCGCGTCGCGGCCGAAGATAAGAAATAATTTTTGTGATAACGGATGTTTTTTTGAGATTTATGTTCCACACATTTCTTATGATGTCCTTTAGAAGAGTCAAATTTATATATTTGAGTTTGTTATATTTGTTGAGAGGGAAAGATGTCAAAGGTAAAGCACCCGAAACACAGAAACGTCAATAGATATGATATGGCTCTCGAAATGTGGATATTATATGAGGCATTTCCTCATTTTATGTTTCATTTATAGAATATATAAATCTTTTTATATGGAATATTATTACTTTAAGATGCAATTCCATATTAAAAAACGAAAGTGGTAAAAAAACTAAACTCGTGCATTCCGTTTGAATCATACAATGAATTGAAGAATGAAAATTAACGACAATATATACGTCGATTGTATATAAATATACCATACATGTATATACAACAAAAGTAGTTAAATCATAAAGAACCTAGAAAACGAGAACTGCACTTGATTTGTGGAAAAAGCAATTGTCGCAAGGCTGTTAAACACTACTAACGAGTCGTGGGTTTGTTGGGAAAAAGGGACGAAATCCCCCATAATAAGCGAGCACACTAGAAAAAAAGGCTTTTCATGACAGACAATGCATGTCATAAATGGCTATAGATGACAGACAAATATCTTTCATTGAAAGCCTTGTCATAAATGAAAGATGACAGACATTTGTCTGTCGTAAATTTATGACAGACACTTATGACATACATTTATAACAGACATTTATGACATATATTTACGACTCACCATTTGTACGTCATAATTTTTCACATTTTTTAAAAATTATTGACATACATTTTACGACATACAATTACAACAAACATACACTTTTATAAAAAATATATATTTTTTATAAATGTACTAATATTCAAAATACATCACATTAAATGTCTCAATAGAAAATGGTAAATTGTCATGGGCATTTGTCTGATTATAATCTATATCGCTTACAAACGAATGTTCTAATGGTAATTTCTCGCATGTAGCTGCAGTGGCATCAGACAACACAACATCTCCGGATGCATTTTCTTTTTCATTACTTGATTCATTTTCCTCTTAGGATTTTCCAGCGAGATACTTTGACTTTTTCTACTGAGAGATTCTCAACAGTGTTTAAATTATCTGCATTTGAAGTTTTTCCACCCACTGAACCATCATCTTCTATATTTCACAAAAAAGTGCATTATTTAGATGTAAAGGCATGATTTTTATACAAAAGAATGACTTTATAACTTTATGTTTACTAAAATCACCTGAGCACTACAGAGAAGTCAACACTGCAAGACGACACACCTTGAATTTTGTATACAAGGGTGAGAGAGAAGTGCCTTTGCATCAAAGCACCGTACAAAAAAAAGAAGAAGAAGAAGCATAAAAGCAGATGGTCATTTTACACGTTACCTTTTTAAAGCACCACATAAAATGTGATGACGGGTGGCAAGCTTTCTAAAACAGGAGGATTTTCATCCTAAAGGACAATTTAGGAAATTTAGTAACAATGGTCTCATGAAATGTTAACAACTGGTCAATTATAAAAAGAATGAATACCTGAACAACCAACACTTCATATATCAGATGCAGCATAAACTCCTAATATTTCAATCAAAATAAATATAACTTTAGACAGGAAATATCGAGTTTTTATTTAAAAGAATAAGAATGTACAACAAAAATACCTCAGGAGCCATCTAGTAAAGGTGTGCCAACAACTAAATGTGTATTAACATCTTCCTCTGTTAGCTTTGTGCAAGGGTAACCATCATACCTGAAAAACCAAACCAAATATAATATGTCTATATTAATTATATATGGAATTTGGCGGGTCACGTAATTTGAGCTTAATCACCCTATGGACTTTTTAGTTTTCAACCTCAACTTTCCATTTATGGACTTGATCTAACCTATATGAACTTGAGCTTGACCAACCTGGTAAGCCAAGGATGTGTTGTTTAAATTTAAACCTATTATTCTATCTTGAGTTTAAATGGAGGTGAAAACATAATAAATTTCAACCATAACTAAATCGATAAGACTTTGACTATTTACAATATTATTTTAATTAAAAGGATTCGCATTTATTTATACATCAATCTTTTAAAAGATCTAAATGATTTTAGCTATTGCCACAATTACTTTTGTACTAAAGAGGATAAATGCATTTTGTTAAATGATAAACATATAGCTACTGTAGTAACCCAAAAAATTGCCAATTTAACAAGACCCTATAAAGAAAAGTCAACAAACGTGACAATGTAAGATAAACTTCATAGCTAAAAGGAAAAAGTTAAAAAGAAAAGAAAAAACTTATACTTACCTCTTTAGTAGTAAAAATATTGGCACCATTAATATCCCAATAAATAAACCAAGCCTTCTATAGAAGAAAACGTGAATTCCTTTTAGAGAAGAAATGGAGTCGGTGATTAATTTTGATAAGCAATGGAAGTTATTTAAATACAAACCGAGATTCATTAACAATACTTCGTGTCCGTGGTTACTTACTACCAATCCAAAAGGGGCTCATTATGTGACAATCCAAGATCCATCATTTGTTAAAAAGAGTAACAATTGTTGTAAGTATCCATTTTGGATGTAACCTATTATCAGTGACCCTTATCACATAAATTCTCTCTCTCAGGCATTTCATCGAACATCTTCTCTACATCATCTATCTGGCTAACATCAGAAACTATTCAAATTTGTTAACTATCATTCAACATAACAAGAAAGCCAGAGCTTGTTTAAAATCGCAAAAAATACAATCAAAAATCAAACCCGGAATAGCAATAGTTGTAAGAAAACATAAGGGGCAAAATTCCAATCGCGTGTGACTAAAGAAACAAATTAAGAAAAACGATTTATTGAAAAATAAAGAAAGCGAAAAGATGCAGACATTACCTCATCTTTGATTTTTGGTGTTGATGGTTGTTGTTGTCGCAACAAAATTTACAGCAATTCGTCGAGAGAATGAAACGGAAAAGAGGGAGAAGGGGAGACGACAATGGTGGGACGTCGTTGCTGGATACGATGACTGTCAACCAGCATGAAGAGGGAGGGTGGAGATGTGATGGTCGATTCACTGTCGGAAATGGCGAGGACGCCAGGTTTGTCTGAGGCAAAAAGAGGATGACATTGAAGGAAAAAGAAATTAAAGGCTTTATAGTCGGAGTTATAAGTTGGAGGGAACTAGGAGTCTTTAAAATTTTGGGAAAACTAAAACCTTTTTCATTTTATACACTAATTTAGGACATACATATTTGTTTGTCATGAATTTTCATAAAAGATGATAAAAGTTTATGACAGACAATTATCTCTGTCGTAAATAACAAAAGATGACAGATTTTTATGACATACATTTTGTATGTCGTAATTCGTCTATCATTAAAAGCCATTTTTCTAGTAGTGACGTACCACTCATACCTACAAACCTTGAGTAAGGGAAATAAGAAATAATAAGATAAGGCATGAGTCGCGTGGTATTGTTAGGCCTTTTTTTTCTATTTTTAAATCTTTGCTTTTTTAAAAACAAATGTCCCTTATATCTTGAAATTAATTTATCAAGTTGATGATAAAATTCATGTGCGTTCTAGTGGGCGTTATTCACGTCTTACATAAAACCCCCTTAAATGAAGGGCCAAGAAAGGGGGACAACGGGTGTACCGTGTTATTAATAAATTACATTTTCGGTCCCTGTGTTTAGGTGAAATTCCACAGTCTAATAATTATGTTTATTCCTTCTTCGTTGTTTTAGAAACCAAAATATATTAAAACTTAAAAAAAATCGTATTCATAGTATAATATAGCTTACATGAGATAGTTTTAATTTCTGAAACTTATGTAGAATGTACCTTTAAAAAAAATTATTAGTAATTTATAATCAGAAAAATCTTTCGGATTTCAAAATTAATTTTTTTGGATAACTTATGTTTTTACAATAAAATATATTCAAAAAATTATGAACTTATATCATAAGTTTTAAAACATTTACCTAAGATAAGTGTATATAATAAAAATCGGATTATAAATATAATTAAGTTTATTCATAAATTTTCTTATACTTGTCTAAAGAAACCAATAAAAATATAAGAGGAGAACTTGGCTTATCAACCTAAATGTAGAACGTCGCAATGAAAAATTGTTGAAAGAAGAATGGTACAATTGGCTTTCCTATGTGTGTATAATAGAAATAAGTAAAAGTAGCATGTTACAATATTGTAAATAGCAATGCACTTTTATTTAACTTGTTATTTAAAAAAAGTACATTGCTATTTTACTTGTTTATGTAAAACTTTGATGGTTTTTAATTGTTGTTCTTGATCTTATTGCTTCTATGCATGTTGAATATTAATTTTAAGTTATACGTGTGTGGATGTCCATTAAATTTTTTACCTTTGCAGCTTTTATGAAAGTAATGGTGTTAGTGGTTAGGGAAATTAGAAATTATGTTTTTTTACATTGGCCAACTTGCAATTTGACAACCGTCGGAGCAACAACAACAATAACTACCACTTTTTAAATGTCGGTTTGTTGCTCCATTCAGTTTCTTCATTAACCCTTGCATAGTAAAAGTAACCAATACATAAGTCAAAAACATGAATGATTCAAAAAGCATAATATGCAAACAACTTTTTCTAATCGAAAATCGATTTTCTTTTGGGTTAAATGAAAAAATAGCAATGTACTTTCTTTGATTATTTATTAGAGCATCCTACTTCCTTATCTTTCTATTATAGCATTACACTTTGAAAAATCCATCGATTATAGCAATATCATTATAATAAAAAGCCATTTTCGTTGCTATAATTTGGTAGATTTTTTAAGTAGGAAAAATTGGAACTACATTGCTGTATTTTCAAAATACAATGCAAGAAAAGAATTGAAAGCACAATTGTAGTAGAAAGAACCAAAAATGGGATGTTATAGTACAATAAATAAATGAAAGTAAGTTGCTCTTCTGCATTTAACCCAAATTAAAATAAAAATAAAAATCCCATTTATCTTGTTTATTGAAAACACTATTAGACCCTTGTGTTTGTTGAAAAACAATGTTAGACCCCTTGTGATGTCAGTTGAACTCTAACAACACCTTCTGTGTATGTCGTCATTGAAGGATTAGCAGCTGTAAGAAGTGTTGTTGGATCATGAAGGTAAACTCCTACACACATGTCACATAAATAATTGAGTTTTCATTTTTTATAGGAGGCGCTGGATGTACATGTTGCTGCCTCACTGGTGGTTGCCTTACTTCTCTCTACTGATTATTTCTGAATGGTCGTGGCGTATTGTGAAATTGACCATATCCGTGCACCTGGCTAATTTCCTCATGTGTCATTGAGCATTCATTGTGGTTATGTCCTATTTCACCACATGTATTACAAATAACTTGTCCATGCAATACATCCGCTCCTTTCTCCTTCTGAAATCTCGTGAGCATTTGATTGAACTTTTTGGTAATAGCACTTAACTCATTTTGAATCTCCTTTTTCCATTTATTTTCTGCTTCTATATTCGCCACATACACGGTGTTATCCTTCATAGATCCGCTGACCTTAGATCCTAAACTCAGTTGTTCTAAAAATCTCCATGCGTCCTCTGGCTCTTGCCACATGAATGTCCCGCTCGATGAAGCATTTATCATCGCTTGATGCGTCTCGTTCATTCCTTCAAAAAACAGTTTCACCAGCTGCCACTTGGGAACTTCGTGATGCGGACAGGAACGCAGCAACTCCTTTAATCGATCGAAAGCCTCATGAAATGCTTCGCCAGGCTTCTGCTGAAAGTCTTGGATCGCGCGTCTAACTTCAGTGATCTTACTGACTGGGTAAAATTCTTGTGAAAACTTTGCCTTAAGTTGATCCCAAGTAGTAATACTATTAGGTGGAAGAGATGTAAACCAGTACTTGGCTTTGTTTTTTAATACTATTGGTGTTCCTAGGAGTATTGGCATTCACTATTGCTATGAACTCATACAAATGATTGTATGGATCATCCGTTTTATACCCTCTAAACTGTGTTAATACTCCTATCAACTGGGGCCTAATTTCTACTTGAGTATCTATATTATTAGGAATGTAAATGGGCGATGAATCATCGTACTCCCGCGGTTCGAAGTGCAATGCAACCGACTGCCCTCTCGGTTGTGCAAAGTACAAAGGTTGAATAGGATTACCATGAAAATGATGATCATTGTACCCTTGCTGACCTTGCGGTTGTTGCTGTGGTGCTTATCGTGGAGGTCCTCGACCTCGGTTCCATGGTTGTTGTGGTACTTGTGGAACCTATCCTTCTTCCTCGTCATCATACCTCTGCTCAGCCTCCTGGTACTGATACTGCTGCTGAGGAGGTTGCGGTTGATATTGTTGTTGTGGTTGTTGTGGTATGGTTTGGAAAGTGGTTTGTGGTTTGAAAACTAATGGTGGTTGTAGTGGTTGTGATTGTGGTTGAGAAATGGTATTCTGCTGCCTAGACACTGGGGTGCCATCACGGGTCGACGCTCCCCAAGACATAGCAGATGTAAAAGGGTTTGTATATTTTGGTTGAAATGGCGGAACAGACGGCGGAGTGCATGATGGTATTGATGCAGGGACTGAAACTGCACCACCAGTAGCACTCGTGCTCCCAAACTGAAATTCTGAAACAGGGGGAATAAATGGCATCGGGGTTGCCTCACCCAAAGGTTCCTGGGAAACATTCTCTAAACTACTACTAACATTAATAAAACTCATTGTATCTAAACGCCTACGTGCACAGTTCTTGCGCGCGGTTCGTTCAATCTCTAAGTCAAAACGCAAGGGGGATAACTGCTCACCCCGACGGGTACGCATGCACTAGTGCAACACGCCTGCAAAACGAAAAATTGAAATACTAACCAACTAAAACTCTCAATACTAGAAACCAAATCAGAAACTAAAATTCCTACAGATCGCCTACTCTTAAGCTCACAACTCCCCGGCAACGGCGCCAAAATTTGACACGCCTAGGTCGTCGTGCAGTCAAAAATAGTAAAATAAACCTAACACACTAGTATAGCTATAGTCAGGTCGATCCACAGGAGTTACGTAGTCAAGGTAGGCAACAGATTACCAACTGTAGTGTCACTCTACAGCCAGAGGATCTAGTTTCCAACTTTTACCAAAAACAATCCCAAAATCATAAACATCCAACAAATCTAACTCAAGTATCAACTAAACTAAAACCAAAACCAATAACTAACCCTAATCACTTACTGAAATCAGAAGTATAATTTAGAAGTAATCAATATCAAATCAACACAATCAAACAATCAAACATCTGAATGCATCCAAGAGCATAAAAGCCATAAAAAGAGCAATTAACAATAACTGAATGATTAACTATTAAAAACTCAGATCCAACTTGTTCCAAAACAGAAAACATAAACTTTCAGAAACTAAAAACTAATGCCAATGGTTGTCACACCCAATAACACTAGCTAAAGCTACCAAAACTACTAAACTACTTGGAAATTAAAAGAGAAAAACATAAATACCAAGTATGGTCGATTGAAAACTGAAACTCGGAGTCAAAGAAGCCTTGGGGGTCGTTCCTATGCCAGGTCTTTGCTACTGATTTTGACCTAAAAGCCTCTATTTATAGTTTTGAAAAATAAAAGATCGCGCCGCGCGCACTTAGATTCCGCGGCGTGCGTACGGGTTTATCCCCGTTTCTTCGGCATTTGAATCTTCTACACCGCCTCATTGCTGACTCAGCGCGTCGCGCCCTTCACATATCCGCGGCGCGCGTGCGAATTCGACTGTTTTGTCTTTATCTTCAAACTTCTTCCATTTTGTACGCATTTAGCCCCTGTTTACATTACTACTTTCCAAACAAGCACTGACACAAAAAATGTGAATACCACAGCATATATGATATAAATTCACCAAGAATAGGGCTCAACAACGACTAAAATACTTGATATTACTAGGCGTTGTCAACGCGTGACGCGGATTGCATCCAGGGGCGTCGCGGGAAATGATCGGACGGAAAACCACTTTATTAGGTAAGTTATCATCGCACAACACACACAAACCACGTCGCGCAAAACAGAGCATCCTTTGATCACCCGATTTCTTCCATTTTTCTTGCGTTATAGTGTTCTACTGCTACGGTACATCTTCTGTAACTAGTTATTTCACGTTATTACATGCATTTGAATGGTTAATTTGATTGAAATTGCAAAAACTAGAAAACTTAGAAACTCAGCAATGCTTGCTCATAGGGTGTTGTTTTCGCAAAATCATCACCCTAGGGAGGCTAGTCAGTAGTTAGGGTACCTTGTAGTGTTGTTGGATTGAGTTAAACAGGTGAAATCATCGATTTGGGATTTTTTTCTTCGAACCAGACCTACGGCGCAACGCGCCAAGTTCTTGGGCCGCGTCGCGCGTGTCTAAAGAAGAAGAAGGACTGATTTTGCAAATTTTTTCTGTTAAGATTCTTTTGTGCAGATGGAGTTCAGACGAGATCATCCATTTCTCCGATTTCCTAAGGTACTTAATGACACCCCGCAGTATATAGCTCGACGGGACGAGCTGAGTTCTCGACCGGTCCTCGCTGCTGTTCAGCTGAACCGGGCGATTCTGACCCAGGCAGGGCTCTGGGCTGAGCTTGAGCCCTTTATCCACCGTACATGGACTGATGGGGAGTAGACCTTTACTTGCCACGACTGGGACAGGCTGATGGCCACCGAGGAGGACGTGGTTTACAAGGAGCTCCTTCTAGAGTTCCTTTCGAAATGCAGATACACACCGGCATCACGAGAGGCACGGTCCCAGTTGGTTCGGTTTAGACTCGGGGGAGAAAGCCGGGAGTGCAATCTCCGCGAGTTCGGCAGACGCACAGGGATATACAGGGAGACGGAGCTACAGAGCTGTCATTTTACACCATTTCTACGTGCTTGTATTCGGGGGCAGCCTCGACGGGATGCCAACGCGACTGTTTGGGCAGCGATGTCTGATGACCAGTTTGAGGGTGGGTCGCCCGAGGAGAGCCAACTCCGCGACCCGCTGCACCGTTTGATGCACCGTATCATATCTACTTCTGTCATGCAGAAGCGGTGATGTGAGAAGGTTTTCGGGGACAACATGACCTTCATGTGGGCGCTTTCCGATCCTACCATATTCCTCCACCTGCCATACGCATTGGCAGTATCTTTGATGACCCGAGCAGCGGGTGTAGCCGACAGCAGCCCCATGGCCAGTGGGCATTACAT
Source organism: Cichorium intybus (assembly GCA_023525715.1). Classification (NCBI taxonomy): domain Eukaryota; kingdom Viridiplantae; phylum Streptophyta; class Magnoliopsida; order Asterales; family Asteraceae; genus Cichorium; species Cichorium intybus. The sequence continues at coordinate 58,625,484 of CM042014.1, forward strand.
CACTTGCCTGGTCCGATCCTATGGCCTTTTGACAGCGGAGATCACAGCGACTCTGACAGTGACACCACCCGCACGGACATTGGTCCATTATTTGAAGATTATGAGGCTCATTCAACAGCCACGTCCTAGTGTTATTATGAGGATGCCCACATAGGCACCACAGGGTCCTCAGGCCCTGCCAAAGCCAGAGCAGCCAGGCAGGAGACGGTGACGGAGGGAGGAGCCACCAGCTGATCAGCCACAGCCGCAGTTAGCAGACGTGCTGACCGCCATACTAGATTTGAGTGAGAGAGTTACGAGGCTGGAGGATCAACAGACATGGATTGGGGAGGTACTACTTGATATGGCCTCTTAGTCTGGACGACGCCCACGACCCTTCCCAGCCAGAGCCCATGATGATGAGGCGGGTCCATCCCGGACACGCCATGATGATTGATGTATTTTCTTTTCACCTTTTTGAGATACTGTACTAAACTTATGACTATCTTGTTTTAGTTTTTATATTTTAGTGTGTTTGTATCTGTTTGCATTTAATTTGTTTGTGAGTGATGCATCTGAATACCAAATGGGGAATCTATGGAGGAGTTGTTTCAAGCAAGTGTGGGGTCATTGTGCCCCCTCCACTTGCCATTTCACCGGCGTGTTTACTGTTGCACCACAACTCCTGTAAATCTAAAGCGTGAGATGTTCATATTTTTGTTTCTGTGACAACCAAGTTCCATCAAGCAGTCAATCGTCTAAGGGGTAACTCGTTCTCCTTAGTTTGAAATAATTTTTATACAACAGGGACGTTGTACGGTTTTAAGTGTGGGGTGTGGACGGTCGAAAGAGTCATTTTTGAAATTTTTGCGAGAAATGAGTCAATTTTCAAAATTTTTAGCAACTTTTTCAAAAATTTTAAGAGATTATAATTTTGAAACGAATAGTTTGTGAATGTTATAGCTTTGGTATTTTTCAAGATATACTATTTAGTAGTGATCATGCAATTTTTTTAGTCAAATAAGTTGAGTTTTAAGAGTTAGAAGATTGGAGTATTTTAGGTTTGGAATTTAGGAGGGGACTGTCAATCAGTGGCCTTTGTTGTTCGAGCCGGTAGGTCTAAAATGGGTGGCCTCGAAGAGGTACTTATGCACCTTACCACCTAAGATCGTCTGGTCTAGGATGGCATTTCCGAAAGCTCGTTACACGGACAACATCAAAAGTCATGGATAGTTCTTTAGTGGCCTTTAGAATCTGAATGAGTACGTACACTTCATTGTGGACAGAAAATTTGTAATCAAGGGTTCTTTAGAAAGTCATGAATTCCAAAGAATATTCTGGTTACGTTTGCAATAACTATTTCAATCTAATTTTGGAGACAATAAGCTTTGAAATTGAACACGTTCAAAAATGTTTGATTCTTAGTTAAAATCTGTTAAAAACTCTCTTGCTTAGGGACAAGCAAGGCACAAGTGTGGGGTGTTTGATAACGCCTAGTAATATCAAGTATTTTAGTCGTTGTTAGGCCCTATTCTTGGTGAAAATATTTCATATATCCATTGGTATTTCTCACTTTGTGTGCTAGTGCTTGTATGCAAAGAAATGTATAATCAGGGACTAAATGCGGACAAATGAAGAAGTTTTGAGGATAAAGCCAAAAACAGTCGAATGAACACGCGCGCCGCTGGAGTGAAGCCATGCACGATGCGCCACGTCAAGGATGAGGCGGTGAAGAGAAATTCAAACCGTGAAAAAACGGGGATAAGACAGTACGCGCGACGCGGCTAGAGGTCTTACGTGCCGCGGATTCTAATTTTCCACAAGTATAAATAGAGGCTTTTAAGTCGAAAAAATGAGGCGAAAATCAGACCCTAAGGTGGACTTAAGGTGACTTTGACTCAAGTTTCAAGATTCCAGCAACCCTTTGTGGTATTTCTTATTGTTTCACTTTACTTTCAATATTAGTTTAGTTGTTTTAGCTCTTAGCTTAGTGTTTCTGGATTGTGACAACCAGTAGTAGTAGGTTAAAGTTTATTATTTTCGTATTTGAATGTTTTGGATCTTCTGGTTTTGAGTTTAATACAAGTAATCATTCGGTTCATGTTTTAATGCACTTTTTACCTTTTATTGTCTTTGGATGCTTTTGAATGCTATTGGATTGTGCTTTTGTTTCTGGATTTCGAGTATAGTTTCTGATTTCAGTAAGCAATTTAGGGTTAGACTTTGGTTTAGTTCTATTAGTTTATGTTTGATTTTGGTTTTGGACTTTGTTTGGAAATTGTCTTTTCTATGTCTTTTTGGGAAAGTGGACTTAGTCCCTCTGGCTGTAGTGTGACACTACAGTTGGTAAGCTATCGTCTTGTCTTGACCACCAAACTCCCGTGGATCAACCCTTACTACCGCTGTACTAGTGTGTGTGAGGTTTTATTTTTTTATTTTTGACCCCACGACGACCTAGGCCTGTCAGTTTACCTATCAAACCATCACGGCTATCGATGCCTTGATCTATCCTCACATAAAATTATTATCTCACGACACATAATATTTGACGAATCTACATTCCCCTTCAATTTTGTTACTCCCACCGAAAACCCACCTTATGACTTCCTAGATGATATCTCGCCACCATCACACATCCTACCCATACCAACACCGGTTCCACCATCTTCCCAACCGACTCCCCCAACCGAGTCCCTTTCGACACCTCCAACACCACTGTCAGCCTGAATCGACCCATCGGACCACATTCATACACCGACCCATTACCCATCACCACCCCATTCCACTTTCGAAAATACCTCAACGCATCCCATCACCCCTCCCTCCTCGGAACAATCTCCCGATCCCGTACTTCCGGACCCCATTCATCCGAAGACTACCCGCTCACGTAACGGGATAGTCAAGCCAATTCAGTGACTCAATCTGCATGTCACTAATCTTTCCCCGGTTCCCGGTCCCACTTACAGGACCTACAGGACCCGAACTGGCTAAAAGCTATAAATGATAAATACAATGCTGTTATGACTAATGGCACATGGCAGCTTGTTATGACCCTAAAGGGTCAACATTGTTAGATCCATGTGGCTTTTCCGCCACAAATTTCATGTGGATGACACTCTTTCTCGCTACAAAGCGAGACTTATTGCTAACGGGCGAATTCAACAACATGGGTAGATTTGGACGAGACATTCAGTCTGATTGTAAAATCAGCGACCATCCGCACCGTTCTTAGCATCGTTGTTTCTAGGCACTGGCCCATCCATCAGCTTGATGTGAATAACACTTTTCTTCATGCTCATCTTCAGGAAACTATGTATATGTATCAGCCACTAGGATTTTGCAACGATATGTTTCGTGACCATGTCTGCTTGCTACAAAAATCTCTTTATGGCCTGAAACAAGCTCCTCGTTCCTGATACCATCGCTTTCCACAACACGCCACTACTATTGGTTTTTGACAGAGCCGCACGGATTCGTTTCTCTTAATCCTACACACACCTGCTGCCACTACATATCTTCTAATCTATGTCGATGACATCATCTTGATGGCTTCCACCGCTAGCCTTCTCAGACATATCATTGGTCAGCTTAGTCATGAATTTGCTATGACTGACCTTGATGCTCTGAATTATTTTCTGGGTATATCAGCTACTCAATGAAAGGTTTTATGCAAATCTATGAACTAAAATCCTAAGTTCACATGCAACCTAGATTGGATCTATGTTTTCTTCTAATTGAACATACAATAAATTCCTAAAGGCCACAAAAATAACTAAAAGAATAAAATCAGAAAAAACTAACCTTTTAGTTGTTTCTTGCAAGCTAAGCAACGCAAGTGCCTTGCCTCAAATGAAGTCACACCTAAAACTAGGGTTTTCGAAAGTTCCAGAGAGAGGGAAGAGAGGAAAAATTCGTGGCTTTTATGGTGCCTAGGAGTCTCTATTTATAGTTTCCAAGTGGCCACCAGATAAGCCTTTAGAGATAAACCTTTTTGAATTCAAATAAGATAAACCTTTATCTATCAATTCAAATCTATTTATCCTAACATATAATAATCGAAATTATGGATAATCCCTCCATAATTTCGTTGCCCACTTAAACTACCATAATTGTCACTTACTCAACTATTGAATAATTACAATTCAGCCCCTACACATTTAATTAATCAAATTAATCACCAAATTAATTACAATTAATTCCAGATTAATTTCTAATTAATTAATATAGTTTCTAATTAATATATTATCACCACAATATATTAATAAACTATTTATTTTATTTCTATTGATTTATTAATCATATAATAAATCAATCTTTCTCTCTCCTGGATTTTCTGCTAAACCTCTAGCCATGAGGGCAACCCAAATGGACTTTGCTACTATCAATTAGGTAAATACAAATTATTAGTCATGGCTTAGACACCTAATCCAACAGTCTCCCACTTGGATAAGTCTATGACTATAATTACTAATTTAACCTCTAATTAATCAGCAAACTGTAGCTTCCTAGAAACTGTTGCCGAACTCTGACCTAGTCAGTTCTGTCCATAGATAAGTGATCATATGATCATTCGTTCAACAAGATATTTCCGTCTCTTAACACCAAGTCATTACACTTTGTAATGAAAAAGGCGTTTCCTAGAAACAGTATATAAGCCACATATGGAGATAGTGGATAACAGCAACACTCCCACTGGCTTTGACTCTTTCGGTCTCTTCACAAAATCCAAACCTTTTTGGCACATTTTGAGAATCCGAAACCTGTCTGACATAGTTATGGAAATCTTTCAGGCTGTTCACAAAATCCAAAACTTTTGGCACATTTTGAGAATCCGAATTTCCTTTCTTGCGAGGTGCCCGTGGGATGAATCCCGGGGCCATGTACCTACTGTATTTGCATGCTCTTTGTGAGTCCTTATTAGTGTGCCGGTAATCCACACGCGCACCACTAACGTCTCACAATGTGCCACGCAGTATCCTTTCGGATTTTATCTTCTATTGAGAGTGCTTCTCTCGGAATCTATTGCTTGACTCTGAGTATCGTCTCACTCAACCAGATGTTCAGTAAGTACATTTCTATCCATGTCGCTTTCTTTTGATGATTCAATTACTCCCACTGGTTTTTAGACCAGGTGTAAAATCAATCAAATTGTTACATAAACGTGTCTCGCCCTAAGGTTCTCTTATTTGGCAACAACCTGGCTCACGAATGCTTCTAAGTAGTCAGACTGCTAATCCGTACCAACTTTAGTGTTTTACCACTAATTGGTATGTCACCCAGATCACAACACTTTATGACGGTGACTAATACTACTGGTTAAGAGAAGAGTATGCCAGGTTTACCAGGAATCTGATTCCTGCCCAAAGCCTAGTGATGACTAAAGGTTCTTTCACTTGGCTAATCCTGATCTCATCCAGGACTGTCTTAACTCCCACTGTTTCCTTAGAACATGAGTCCTTTCTAAAAGAGATATTCTTTCACAGGTACAGCGGGATAGCCAATGAAACGACATTGCTGATCAGGTTTAGGCTAGTCATGAGGTTCGGACGAACGCTACATGACCCTGGACTTTCTATGTACAAGTGGGATGATCCCAGCTTTACATTTCAGACAGTGTCTGCATAACCTACTTAGTCTAAGATGTGGTCGGAATATGGTTTCTATGGTCTGACTGGTTGAATATTCAATACATCGAAAAATTAATCGGAAATGTATCTTATACATCGAGGATCGAACTATTTCGACCAATGCTCCATCATCTTCCCTAAGATACATTATAACCATTAATGTTCTTGGAAGAGGATAAATTGTGAAACATTTTCTCAGTCTATGTTGTCACTCAGGTTCTGTTGATCTTATACTTCCTTTGAAATCCTTGAACACTTCAAGGTTTCAATCAATCGGTTATTCTGATAAGCGAAGCCATATTTTTCATACTAATTGGCAAATATCATGAAGTATAACTAATTGTGTTGTGTTCGAAGATTCGAGCAATACACAGAAACTTATGTGTATGTTGCTCAAAATCTTAATATCTTTTACATCTCTATGTAAATTTATAACTTTGTTATTTTGTTCAAGATATGCAATCATCACCTGACTCTAAGTCAACTGATTCCAAAATCCTATCCTCTGGATCTTTGGGTGATTCATTTCATGCCACATGTGCTTTATAAGGAACTTAATCATCATGTGACTCTAAGTCAAATGATTCCAAAGTCCTGTCCAACTGGATCTTTGGGTGATTCATTTCTTGCCACACATGGTTTTATTAAGAACTCAATTCATCATGTGACTCTAAGTCAAATGATTCCAAAGTCCTGTCTAACTGGACCTTTGGTTGAATTGATTTTATAAAATATCTTTTAACAATCATAGAAAACACAATTCATGAATCCAAACACTTTGCATGCATCATCATTCAAGTCATTCCCATTCATGCAATTAACACACTCATACAACATTTCAAGGATAAACATGTATTAAAAGAAAATTTAACATTTTATAAAACCAAAATATCCTCGAACAGGTAATGTCGCACGCATCTAATAAGCTAATAACAAGGTCATAGTATCTAACTAAACTCCAAAAGTGCATGAGCTTCAGATCCAATCCGAATGTGCTCCTTTGCAACAAAATCCCGCATCCTACCTAGTCCATGCATATAGAGCAAATGTGATAAACACATCCTGTATCAAGGAATTAAGGATCAGGAGTTCTGAGTTTTAAGATATTCCTGAGTTGCCAAACCGTTCGGCTTTGGAGCATTTTTCCAATCTTTCTGTGACTGTGTCCCACCTTGTGGATTCCCAGTTTGATACATCGAACAATCGGTCCAGACGATCTGGATCATTTCTTGATATGCCTTAATACTGGACTCAATCATGAAGCAGCTGAATCAATGGAACAATGCTTATCCATGAACGACTCATACAGAGTCGACATTGAATGCATTTCCATGATTGTCTTAATCTGGTTACCCTTTCTGTTCATCTGGATGATCAGATCAGCGAGTCGAGCTAATGCTTAACTCCCGATTAGAAGGGGTGACCTAATTTTATACAGTTTGCCCATGTATCCCTCAATCATGAGAACATGCAAACTGGTGCTACTTCCTTCTAGCTTGCAACTTCAAGCTCTTTGAATATCCTAGTTCGTTCCTTTTTCAACCAGTTCTCGGAACCTTTCCTCAACCAGCTGTGCTAACTTATCTGACCCCAGGAATTCTAAATCCCTGCGGAACTCAGAGTCAATGATAAATAGCATGAGGCAACGAACTTCCTTTGACTTAATAGTCAAGGGGTCATGCTCATCACAAGCTACTATGTGATGCCATGCTTTGGTAGAACAAGGAGCGGACACTCAGTCAGATATGGTTTGCCAGCAAAACTAAGAATCATTCTCTAATTGCAAAGCCATATCACATAGCCAAGGCCAGTCAGCCTTACCATATTGAACAGGTGCTTTCTGAGACTCTCAGAAATGGGTGAAGGAGGAGAAGGAGGAGAATTGACACTATCTTTAGACATCTATGAAATTTGAATTCGTTTAATTTTAATCCTTTTTAGACAATTACCCAATATATTATTTAATGAGGATAGGATCCAAAATACCCCAACTATGGTGTGAAGAGGGATGCCGTAATCACAACATAATGGTCATTAATGTAGATAAACATTTATCAATTTCAGTCTTATGAAATTCCTAGATCTGTTGAGATTCATTGACCTGTTCAATGGCATGTTTAATCTTGGATATGCTCCACTGTTTGTGACTGGGATGCCGAGGATCACAAACTAGATGTGAATAACCATGCAAATATGCAAGGTAACCTCAATGTCAGTTATCATCTCTAATTGGTGTGCCGATTAACCACACACGCTCCATCAACAATGATAAATCATGAGAAACCCATTACCACTCTTTATGAGCCCCTATTAGTGTATCGGTTAACCACACACGCTCCACTAATGTCTCATAAAGTGTACTGTGAAATTTCATGGGTTAGCATCTTTTCACATTTTTCCTAAAGTAACTAGATTTGGGATTTTATAAAGTTGTTCTAGTACTTTCATTAATAACATTATACTTTTAATAAGATTAAGTTGTCCTATCAAACCCATTCGGCTAACGACCCTCCACTGATCAAGAGAGCAGTGGGTGAGAGTGGACACCCATTCAACCGCCATTTTATAGGCAGTTTCCTTATACCCTCCTTATAGACAAGCTTTGTGAATGAGGTCTACTATTGATTTGACTGACCAATTATCTTATACATATAATATTAACTTTTAATTATAATATATATAACATGTATTTTAAACCTTTTAAAATATTCCTGGTTTATCTTTTAATTTATTGGAAATTTAAACTTTAAATTTAAAATTAAATTAAACCTTTAAAAGATTTAATTCATCTTTTAATTAAACAATTAATTAAATTAATTAAATCCAAATATTTTAGACTTTTAAAATATTCCTAGTTTTATCTTTTAATTTTTCGAAATTTAAAACTATTAAATTTAAAATTAAATTAAACCATTAATTATCTTTTAATTAAACAATTAATTAAATTAATTAAAACTAGATAGGTAAATTAATTTAAACATATCTTAAACCCCCTAATTTTCGAAATTAACAAATAATGGGTTTAAGGTTATCCATTTAAATAATTAAAGTTACCAAAAATAGAAAGCCTTCTAAAACCCTAATGAGAAAATCAAAAATCATAGAGGGGAGGGGCTAGGGTTTCCAAAACCCTAACCCTAAAATCGATATGGCCAATTAGGGTTTATAAGCATTAAACCCTAATTTTTAGGAAGACAATTATAGCAATTCAACAAGAAAACAACCAAAATGCTCTGATACCACTGAAAGGTTTTATGCAAATCTATGAACTAAAATCATAAGTTCACATGCAACCTAGATTGGATCTATGTTTTCTTCTAATTGAACATATAATAAATTCCTAAAGGCCACAAAAATAACTAAAAGAATAAAATCGGAAAAACTAACCTTTTAGTTGTTTCTTGCAAGCTAAGCAACACAAGTTTCTTGCCTCAAATGAAGTCACACCCAAAACTAGGGTTTTCGAAAGTTCCAGAGAGAGGGAAGAGAGGAAAAAGTCGTGGCTTTTATGGTGCCTAGGGGTCTCTATTTATAGTTTCCAAGTGGCCACCAGATAAGCCTTTAGAGATAAACCTTTTTGAATTCAAATAAGATAAACATTTATCTATCAATTCAAATATATTTATCCTAACATATAATAATCGAAATTATGGATAATCCCTCCATAATTTTGTTGCCCACTTAAACTACCATAATTGTCACTTACTCAACTATTGAATAATTACAATTCAGCCCCTGCACCTTTAATTAATCAAATTAATCACCAAATTAATTACAATTAATTCCAGATTAATTTCTAATTAATTAATATAGTTTCTAATTAATATATTATCACCATAATATATTAATAAACTATTTATTTTATTTCTATTGATTTATTAATCATATAATAAATCAATCTTTCTCTCTCCTGGATTTTCTGCTAAACCTCTAGCCATGAGGGCAACCCAAATGGACTTTGCTACTATCAATTAGGTAAATACAAATTATTAGTCATGGCTTAGACACCTAATCCAACACTCAATCCTCTATATGTCTCTTATTATCTCAATAGAAGTTTGTCATAGAGATTCTTGAGAGAGCTAAAATGCTGAACTACAATCCTTGTCGCACTCCTGTAAAGCAAGTTCGCAAACTGGATTCTTCGGGACCACCTGTCCATGACCCTTCCCTCTATCGGAGCCTCACCGGTGCCCTTCAGTATCTAACCTTTGAATTCACCATGCTCGATGTCTCCTTTGCGGTTCAGCAAATCTGCCTTCACATGCACAACCCACATCAACAGCATCTGCATGCTCTCAAGCGTGTTTTGCGCTACATATGGGGCACTACTAACCATGACCTTTACATTCATGCCTCCCCGAGCACTAAGCTCATTGCCTACTCAAACGATGATTAGGGGATGTTCGTCGACATGACAATCTACATTAGGTTACCGTGTCTTCCTAGGAGACAACCTCATATCTTGATCTTCAAAACGCTAAGGAGTTCTCTCCCGATCGAGTGCTGAGGCCGGGTACAGAGGGGTTGCAAATATCGTCGCGGAAACAAGTTCGATCCGTAATATCCTATGTGAGCTTCAATGCCCCAGCAACAAGGCGACCATTGTTTACTGTGATAATATCAGCATCGTCTACATGTCGGCCAATCCGATCCACCAAACATATCGAGATAGACATACATATTGTTTGTGATCAAGTTTCTCGTGGACAGATTCGAGTTTTACATGCATGTCCCGTCTTCCGCTCAATATGACGACATCTTTACCAAAGGCCTCCTCGCTTCTCTTTTCAACGAGTTTCGATCCAGTTTAAACTTTCGCCCTCATCTACCGTTAAAAATGCAGGAGATGTTAACGTATAGTATTATTAGTCCATTTGTAGCCTAGCCCACTGTATTGCTCTTGCATAGGCCTAGCTCTTGTATTTCATGTTTATATGTACTGTGTATTCTTATTTTGAGAATCAAGGAAATCATTCCTCAATAGATAATTTTACAGGTATTTAACGAATAAAAATTTACCAAGTTAATCTCAAAGATCATAAACAATTTTTGAAAACTATATGGACGGGTCATGTTAAAAATTGAAAAGGTTAAAAATTGAAAATGTTAACTAAAATTGCAAATGGGTATAAACTTTGAGGAACCATAACTGTAATGTATTATTATTATTATTATTATTATTATTATTATTATTATTATTATTATTATTATTATTATTAATTGAAAAAAAAGACAACAAAGACAAAACAAGCAATAAAAAGACAAAAAAAATCAAATAAAAATATGCAATAAATAATAATTGAGATACAATAAATAAAATTAAATATTAAATTTTACAAGATAATACTTTATTAAAATCCAATTAATTTAATTGACCTTAAAAGATGTAGTATGGATCACAATTTTTGCACTTTGAAATATTACTTTGAGTACATATCATTGATTTAATGCAACCGACTGCATTTTGTCCGGTTGGCTTCGTTTGAAAAGGTATTTGATATTGACCATATACTGTTAATACAAAAAAAAAAAAAAAAAATAATATATATATATATATATATATATATATATATATATATATATATATATATATATATATATATATATATATATATATATATATATATAAAATCGATTTTTTCGGTGACTCAACTCTGAAGTTAAATAATTAAACCATCTGCCTTAAGGGCTCTTTAAATTTCGTTGGCTCCCTTAAAATGTGGAAACCACCAATGGTTACTATCAATTCACATCCTTAACAAAGCATTTCCGAGGTTTCCTGCTAAACTGTTTAATTCAAATTTTCCTTAAAATAAACAAAAACTCTCCCCCTCAACAAAAGAAATACCTTTTTATTTCCAAATTCGTATCATTCGTCTTTGGTGTCTGGTTGTGGGTATTCTTCCCTTCCAAAGGACTCACAAATGCTTGTTCCCCAGGATCATGTGGGCCGAGGGTTTCCATATTTGATGTGAGTTTGTATACTTATGTACATATATGTATACGTATGTGTATAATAATATAATATACATATTCAAATAAGTTTATTTATACGTATTTTTCATTGATTTTTTGAAATAGATAGGACTGACTAACATTAGGTGTTGATTGTATGTTGTTGAAGATAGGAAGCTCCATATGATCCGGCTAACAAGCAGTACCAGCCATACGATACGATTCTATTGTTTATTTTTTCCCTTCCCCGGTCATGATGAAAGGTTTATTCAAAGGCCTGCGTTGCATGTTCGGTAATTTACATGTGTTTTTGTCGATATATTTTCTTTTTGAAACTATGATGCAATCAGAACATGAATGGATCGAAATAAAGAAAAAAATGGTTTATTTTAGTGGAATTGATCGTTTATATTAAAATTCATTCCGTTGATACATGTAGATGACAACCAAGTATGATAATATGATGTAACTCAACCAAAAGTTATTTATTTATTGTAACAATTTGATTTTTAATAGACACGGATGATGACAAAGAGCCCGAGATTCAAATTGGTAACCCGACAGATGTTAAGCATGTAGCTCATATCGGTTGTGATGGTCCTTCTACCCCGGCGCCTAGTTGGGTTAGTATGTCCCGTTACACGTTTCCAATACTTGTTGTTTTTTATGTTATAGTTATATGTTTGAGTTATTACAGATGAACGAGTATCAAAGTGGTTCTGATGGTGACAAAAATGCTGGATCCAAAGGTAAAACTAGAAAACTTTTGTTTTTCTTTTTGTTTACTATTACGAGTTTGCAATTGTGAGAAATGTGAAGTCCTTTATTTTCTCTCTTAAAGTTCCTTAAGGGGATTAAAAAGACTCCCAAGATATATAGAGGTGTCTTGGACTATGTCTAGCAGATGTAGGACTCTTAAACACGCCTCGTGAGGTAGAAGCCAAATTTGATCACACTAGACATGTGTTGAGCCCGTGAGGTTCCTAACATGTGAGATAATGTAGAGTCCTTGATTTTGTTTCTAACAAATGCCCTTTGGAAAAAGTATGACGACTCCAATATATATAGAGGTGGACTCGACTGTCTAGTTAATGTGGGACTCTTAAGCTGTTCAATGAGAGTAGACTAGACGTATGTTGAGTCCCTAATAATGTTAGACCCTAGACTCTAGATCCCTACTTCTGATAATATGTGAGATATGTGAGTCCTTTATTTTCTTTCTAAACGAGCTCAAAAGGAAATAAGAGACTGTGTCTAGCTGATATTAGACTTTAACAATAAAATTGTTAATTCAAGATCTTGGAGTGGCTTCAGCTTCACCAAGCCGTCACACAAAGACAAAGCAATCCAAGCGACAAACAACTAGTTCCTCCAACGACGCACCTGAAATTCCCAATCCCAAGCCCAGAAAGAGCAAGACAAGCAGTAGTGATTCGGCAGCTAATGATTCGAGTCGTACTAGGAAGATCAAGACCTCCATTCTTGGGTCAGAGTCGCCAGCACAAGAGCAGAGTGTGAAAAAGAACCGAAAGAAAAAAGGTGATGGAACATCAAGATCTTCCAAAACCAAAAACAAAGACCCATCAACCGATTAAGGATGAAGTGATGGGGTGTGCAAAAAACCAATCGATTGAAATTCATCTTTCTTCAAAAAAAAAAAAAAAATGAAACTGTAACTACTTTATATTGCATTACGTGGCCGCAATCATCTTATTTATGAACATGTAGATCATACTTAGACTTGTTTGTATAATTGAACATATGTACCAATGAGATTCCAACACCTTCTTGATTTGAGAAAACAATGATGCTAACATAATTGTTACCATCATATGTATACTTGTATAGTATAGGGACTTGTTTTGTCATTTTCCCTTTCTTAGCTTAGGTATATATTGTTTTTTCCTCTCTCTTATGATCAATTACTTAAAAAAGCCTTTGGCTCCAAAGTTCATCTTCTCACAATTTGATTAATCAATCAATCAAATCATTAATCATAACACAGTATCAGAGCCAACATCCAGCATCTTAACAAACACGATGGACTTTTCTCTCTCTTAAATGGCTCTTTTAAAGAGAAAATCTACAACTATAGTCTATAGATGTCTAACGGTAAATGTTGCTTAATTTATTGCATTTCAATATGTATGTGTCATAAAATACACCCCGTTAAGTTTCTATAGACAAGATCTATGATTAATACAAATTATTTACGCGACCACAAACACTCTAAGCTCGTCTCTATCGCCTCTTGTAATACGAATATCAGAATCGAGGTAAGTAACTTCAAATTCACCGCTTCCTCTATTAGTCGATGGCCTAAATTGTTCGGGTAGCTGCGGTACCTCAAGTGTTGGCAGTTGTGACAAGTTTCCCGTTGTCTTTACCGTTGTTTTCTCAAATTTAATTTTGATCGTTGAAGACCCTATCAACATCAAAAAATCATCAGAATTCTCAAATTAAATGAAATTACTTCAAAGATGACTAACCTATGATCTCAAATTTATGTGCTAATGTCGCGGTCACTTCTATCGGTTCAAGTGGCCATGGAGCTCCAAGTTCAAGCTCGACTACGTTATCAAAATCTTTGCTCATAGTATCAATACGTTGAAATACCTAAAGATGAAAGTACGAATTTTACAATTCTTGATTGTTTCATGTAATATTATTCAATATTCACAAGAACAGAAAGTTAGGGTATGTTAATGATACCTGGCCAAGTGTTATCGGAAGTAGCCTGCCAGTTGGCGGCCCAGGGCGGCTTCCACCTAGGGTTTTGGAGGAAAATGCACTGCTGTATATAAGTTTCCATCTTCCTTGAAGTTTGTCAAGATCAGTTGTAAGATCAACAGATCCTCCAACTGATTCGATTTCTTTGGCTACGGAATCTGCCTTCCGTAAATCTTCTTCACTTGCAGCAAGCCCTCTATTGAGCCCAGAAACAGTACTCTGTAATGGACCATCTCAGAAAAATCAAGATACATGAAGTATTATAGAACCCAAGTCAAAATTAACAAGTAACTGATCAAATACTCGTGATTTAATCCATGTTAAGACAACATAAGCGGACAATTCGTTCGAACAGTTGATAATCGTAAACTTTTAAAGAGGGTTTAGCTCAGATTTTCCGACAAATCAAGGTAATTACAGGGACAAGCGAGAAATGAGATCGATTTGTGTACAGAAATAAAGCAACCCAGATGAAGAAACAAATCAACGAGTGTCTAATTGGAGAAATTTCAGATTTGGACTTTATCAGTTTACCATGTTATCATCATTAATGTAGCTAGCACAAGGAGAAAAGGGAAATTATTAATTCGTTACCACTTACCAGCAACTTAAGCTTCAAAGACTTGAGTGTATCGCCCTGTGTTAGATCGGGAACCTCGGGAAGCCCAAACCCGGAAAACGATGATGGAGACGGGTCGGAAGCGGGAACTTTCTCGTCGACGGCGGCCAAGGAAATAACGGGTCTTCTTCTTTTGGGTAGGTTATGGCTGAACTTCAAACCGGAGACCTTGTTTGGTACTGGGAAAGAAGATTGTGGGCGAACGTTGGAGGGGGAAATTGAGGAGTGAATCAATGGAGACGCCATGGATGATTAAATTGATGGTGTTGCAATTGCGCTTGAAGGGTCCGGATGAGTTGATTGGGTGGCTGGTATTGAAGTTAAATAGTTTTGGAATCAGTATCTACCGCTAAAGTATCCGTTGATCCCACCACCCCCACGTACCATCCATGGAAATTTTTCTTCAAACTTTAGTTCATACACGATTTTACATCAGTCGACTTGATTTGGTGGTCTAGAAACATATCATATTGTGGCGAGTCGTAGCACGTTAACAAACACATATATTTTTTATTTTATAAATTTGTATATATCGTTTCACAAAAGTGTAGGGGTTTATAAATAAGGCTAATTGTTTATTTATTTATTTTATATTTTTTTAGAGAAATTTGTAAATTGATGTTTTCTATACGGTTTAAATAATTTCAAAGTTGTAATTTCATAAGTTTTAGGAGCTAAATCGTTAGGAATTGAGTCAAAGTTTTAGTTGAGTTACGAATTGAGTCAAAGTTTTAGTTGATATTCTAAGGAATTGAGTCAAAGTTTTAGGGGCCAAATTTGATAAACTTATGTGTGAACTTAATTTAATTAAGTTTTGGGATCAAATTGTTAAAAACTTCATGTTTAGATGTTTTAGTTGAAATTCCTAAGTTAGAAACATTGGTAGATGTTATATGTGAAAATATAATAAACTTTGGTTTGATATTATCTTGAGTTAGGTGTGACTAGAAATGTTAAGAATGTTATTTTCTATAGGTTGTAATGGACATAATAGAACTTGTTAGGTTTGTAGAAATTATTTGGAATTAACAGAAGGAAACTTTTTAATGAGGGGTCATATATGTCAATGGGGTTGTTAAGAGACAAGTTTGAGCAAGGGAGTGATCCACAGGTTGATTTGAAGAGTGGTTGAATATGATCACTTTCTTGAGCCACTAGAAGATATAAATCCTCTTCTTCTCCATTAAATTTTAGTTTGTGATTAGGAACTCTCCCGGATCCAAAGTTATAGCTATATTAGATGTTTTGGTTTTGTTTTTAGATGATTTCAAGTCATTAATGCATTCATATTGCTTGTTCTAATTAAATCTTAACTCTAATGGTGGATTTGGGGGTTTTGAAACCCTATCGTGATTTCTAAATTTGACTCATAACTATGGAATCGATTCATAACTTTTTTTAATCTATTTAAGTTTCTAAACTCATTTTGGAACCAATGATGCCATCATATGCTAATGACTGCACATATTGATCAAGTGAAATTTTCAAGTTATCATATGGCTTCAATGGAGTTGTGATTGATGATTGTGATTTGATCTAACTTGAAAATGGTTTAAATCTAAGTACTTTTATTTAAATTAACTGACAAGTCCATTGGATATAAGTCTTATAACGATTCAGTGTTGATTTAAATGTTACAACACATTTTAAAGTGATTGTGAAGCATCATGAGCTTAACTGAGTTTTGCATGCTTTGAACCCTTAGATTATCACATTTTAAAATTTTGATCTGTGTATAATTATTGTTTTTAGATAATTTGAACAATTACTTTGAAATTCATATCTAGAGTCACTAAAATTGGAATTTGAAAGATGGACGTAAAATCAGAGAGTTTAAATGACATTTATAAAGTCTCTCAACATCAACTCCAACCATATAGCCATATTGATTTTAGGTGGTGTTGTTGGAATTTGATCACATAAACACAATAACATATGTAGCGGAAAACATATAAGATCAAATCAAAGAAATTTCATGAACAATGTTCAGGATCATGCAGTTCATAACATATCATAGCAAGTTAACACTTAAACAGATTATACCTCAGCAAGTCTTCTTCTTTGTGCTCTTGTCAGGGCCATAATTGCAAGGATGATCAGGATCCAAAGTGCGAATCCCTCTAGTGGCTTGTACCCGGTGACATCAAAAAACCAAGTAGATTAGAAACAAAGAACTCTAACCCTAGAGAGGGAAGAGATTTCGCAGAGGGAAGGAGTGAGTTGGCGGCTCAAGGGCTTGGGATGCCTTAGGGTGTCACCCTAAGGCCTCTATTTATAGTGTATGGGCTCCTAACTTTTGCGAATCCCGGATTTATTGCGTTCGGTCTGCTCGCGAGACGTTGACTCTGCATGGGCTGTAGTTAGCGGCATTAACTTTTATGTTAGCGGCGCTAACTGTGCCTAAACGGGAATAAAGCCAAAAATTCGAGATTTGGGTCATTTTTAAGTCCTAGAACACCCCCACTTTGTCATTTTTACCCTTACAACTCCTGAGAACACCTCTAAACTCTCTTTAGAGCTTTCATGGTGGTTTAAGCTCCATTTGTGGGTTTTGTGAAGGTTTTTGAAAGAAGAAGAAGGTGACAAGGTGTTCAAGACAAGGTGGTTCTTATAGGAAGTCAAATCTTGTTGTTCCTGGACCTTTGTAAGTGTTCTTGAAGCTTGCTTTCCTTAGTTCTTGTTGTTAATGGAGTTATGAAGCTATTTCCAAGCTTTTAAAGACAATGATGGCTCCATATCTTGGATAAGGGTGTGATTTAGAGGCTAAGGATGAGTTCTTCTCCTTTAAGTCTCTGAATCGTTGAGAAAAACCCTACTCTAGTCTTGATATGGTTGAAAATGAAGTTTCAAGTTGTTAATCTCCATTTTTGGAGCTAGATTTGTCATAATGGGCTTGTTTGGCTTGGATTGGTGGTTGAAATTACATTTTCAGAAGTGTAGGGACTGTTTTGGACAACTCCTAAAAGTTAGAGCTTCTTTCTGGACGAATTAAGAACTTAATGGACAAAAGGTCTGAATAGGGACATTAACGACGTTAATCCCTTAGCGGCGCTAATATCCTCTATTTGACTTTTGTTGACTTTTTGTTGACTGTTGACTTTGACTTCTTGGTCAGCTGTGGACTTTTGAGTCAAAACCCTAAGGAAACCCTAGTGTTAATTTCGGGTTAGGGATTTTTTAGACGAAAAACCATGTATTAATGGGATGTTTGGATAATAGGAAGCTCGGGGGATTTCACTGATATTTCCTTACGTTAGCTTAGCAACAAATCAGGTGAGTCTCATCACTGTCTTAATTATGATGTTGATAATGATGTTTTCCGGCGAAAGCCGATGACGATGTTTGCCGGCAAAAGCCCATGACTATGTTTGCCTGCGAAAGCCGATGACGATGTTTGCCAGTCAAAGCCGATGACGATGTTTGCCGGCGATGGCCGATGACGATGTTTGCCGACGAAAGTCCATGACGATGATTTCTGACGGATTGGGGCAAGCCCGAGAGTCGAGTGATGTTTGTTAAATGATGTTTATGAATTATTGGAAAATCTGGGGAACTCACTAAGCAATGTGATTATGGTTTTATGTTTAAAAATGTTTCAGGTTCTCATGGCGTGGGAGGCTCGGGCACGGCGTGATCTCGGGCATTGGCATCCGTTTTATTTGACTTCTGCTATTTTGATATTTGACTATGGATGGTGACACTTATTTATCTTTTGGTGAGCTTTATGGATGATTTAAAATGAATGAATGGTTTAGACATATGTTTTATTATAATTGGGGTTTAAAAGAATTTTTTTATGTGATTTTTTGGGACGTTACAAGTTAGTATCAGAGCCATGGTTTGAGGGATTTGGTGGAACCTTAGGGGGAAATCAAACTCAAACCGTGGAATGAGAACCGTTTTCGAAAAAATAATGAACATAATCAAACGATTTTTCTTAAACGGAAGGATGCAATGCACGTGATTCGTCGAGGCCCAAGTAAGTATCGTGAACCCTATGATTTTTCCAGTAATTCATAACTTGTTGATATTGACTATATATGCTAGTAAGAAATCACTCAGGAAGCATGCTAGAGAATTTCCTAACTAGGATGCTTAGAAAGATGCGAATGTTCATATTGCCTGTTTCATTTACTAGCACAAGTAGTATGTTAGGTAGATGTTCCTACATGTAGATTAGAGTGTGATAGCCTCAAAACCTTTGATCCAGTCTTTTTGGCTGTTCCTTATTTGGTTATGCCTCTAGGATAGGGATTGTATGTTCGAATGACTATCTCGCCTGCGTCTCGTTTCATGGGATCTATAAAGACGACTATGAGTGTTAGGAAAGTGTAGTAGGCAGGATGGGTAGCAAAACGTGAAGAGTTCTAGCTGATGCTAGAGGAGAGTAAAGCACTTCGGTGTTGGGCCGTATAGGTGACATATGTGTGGTCAAGTGAGGAACGACTTAGGAACGGGGAATGTCTGTTGCGTTAAGCACGAATACGTATGGAAGGTAGTACCTGGCCAGTACTACTTGAAACACAGGATTCATGCCTGGTACAACAATGGTCTCGTGGGTTATAAGGGATCCTTGGGAGGTCCCCTGTACGAATATATAATGTGAGGAAACGTTCAAATAGTCTCTCGGATAAATTTCAAGATGGTGGTCATTACGATACAGGGAGGAGCTAACGGATCTGGGTCTAGGTCTGGATCCGGGTCTAGGTCAGGGACCCATGATGAGGAGGTTAGGATTGACGATGACTTGAGACATATAATTGCTGATGAGGTGGCACGAGAGGTGGTAGCGGTCATATCGCAATATTTTGGGTCTATGAAGACGGATTTGATCACCTTGATTGAGGAGAAGCTTGCCGCATTTCGATAACGTAGAGCAGCAACGTATAGGGATTTTACAGCATGCCAGCCGCCGATGTTCTCATGGGAGAAGGACCCCATTGCTAGTATGCGGTGGATCACTGCAATCGAGGGTGCTTTCCGTACTTGCTTTTGCCCAGAGGAGTCCAAGGTGTGCGTCGCGGTTAACCATTTGAGAGGTGGAGCACATGATTGGTGGGGTAATGATTCGAGGAATGGGGGATCGAAGGGAAGGACGCAGTGTGGCAAGTGCCAGAGATTTCATTATGGCCAGTGTCGAGGGCCGAGTTGTTACCGTCGTGGGAAGACTGGTCACTACAGCAAGGATTGTCCTCAGGCTGAACAGGGACATTACCAGTGCTAATCCCTAGGGATTAGCGGCACTAATACCCTCTATTTGGTTTTGTTGACTTTTTGTTGACTGTTGACTTTAACTTCTTGGTCGGTGGACTTTTGAGTCAAAACCCTAAGGAAACCCTAGTGTTAATTTCGGGTTAGGGATTTTTTAGACGAAAAACAGTGTATTAATGGGAAGTTTGGATAATAAGTAGCTCGGGGGATTTCACCAACATTTCCTTACTTTAGCTTAGCAACAAATTAGGTGAGTCTCCTCATTGTCTTGATTATGATGTTGATAATGATGTTTGCCGGCGAAAGTCGATGACGATGTTTGCCAGCGAAAGCCGATGATGATGATTTTCAGCAAAAGCCGATGACGATGTTTGCCAGCGAAAGCTGATGACGATGTTTGCCGGCGAAAGCCGATGACGATGGTTACCAGCGATGGCCGATGACGATGTTTGCCGACGAAAGTCGATGACGATGATTTTCGACGGATCGGGGCAAGTCCGAGAGTCGAGTGATGTTTGTTAAATGATGTTTATGAATTATTGGAAAATCTGGGGAACTCACTAAGCAATGTGCTTCTGGGTTTATGTTTAAAAATATTTCACGTTCTCATGGGCGCGGGAGGCTTGGGCACGGCGTGATCTCGGGCATTGGCATCCATTTTATTTGACCTCCGTTGTTTTGATATTTGACTATGGATTGTGACACTTATTTATCTTTTGGTGAACTTTATGGATGATTTAAAATGGATGAATGGTTTAGACGTATGTTGTATTATAATTGGGGTTTAAAAGAATTTTTTATGTGAGTTTTTGGGACGTTACAGTCTCCTTCTATAGTAATATGGAAAGCATAAAACTCAGGAGATAGACGTACTCTACTGGATCTGCGAAGAGGCGGTGGAGATATGTCAATTTCCTCAACACGAGTCTCATCCTCGGGTTGAGTACCAGTCTAACTATAGCTTATTCATTGGTTGACTTTTGAACGGTCCACAGGCAACTTTGTGGATTAGCTCCAACGGATCCTTGCCTCTTTCACAGCCTCCTGTGAATGGCGATTTAGTCATGTTGCCAAGTAAGAAAGATTCACACACATCATCCGACTTTAAGTCGAATGATTCTAATATTCCTTTCGACTGGAGCTTGGCGATGCGATTCTTGTTTACATGACCAAGACGATAATGCCACAGAATTGATTTAACGAGAACATTCTCTTCAGAATCAACATTCAAAGTTACACTATTATTCCTATCAACACAAACAACACTTTCATATATGCCATTTCAAGGACTAGCTTTAAAACAAAAAAAATTATTTTTATAAACCAAAATGTTGCCATTATCATTATCAAAATAAAATCTGGAACCATCCTCAAACACAACATAAAATGAAATAATGTTTCAACCCATTTCAAGCGAGTAGCAACAATTTAATAACATAATCAAACTATCACTATCCAGCATCAGCTCATAACTCCTGATCCTTGTAACAGCAGTTATCTGTATGTTTCCCATGATCAGGTTGAGCTCCCCATGCTGCAGCTTTATACTTTCCTTTCATCCCTGCATATCACCACAGATGTGAGTACCACATCCTATATCAAGGACCCAAGAATTAGAAGTCCTAGTACTATATAATTTGATCATAAATATACCTGAGGTGCCACACTCTTTGACCCTGTTGTTCTTCAGGTCCTCCAGGTACTTTGGGAAGCTATGTTTCTACTATCCCTTCTACAGGCAGTAAAAGCAGATGGCCTCTTTCGGGTCACTAGTAAGGGCAATATTGGAATTAGCCTTTCTCTTAAAGCCTTGATTGCCCTTGGCTTTTCCCTTTCCATTGGGATTAGAACTTTTCTTTCGTTTTCCTCCACCATGATGAATGGCTAGGCCGGGAGCAGGGTCGTTTGTGCCACAAGCCTGCTTCATGCTAACCTTAGCAGTTTTCAGCATCCCGTGTAACTCCATCACGGTCTTGTCCAAGTTGTTCATATTGTAGTTCATGATGAACCGATGGTATGAACTAGAAAGTGAGTTCAGAACCATGTTAATGGCCAACTCCTTAGGCAACTGGACACCAAAATTTTCCAGCATGTCAATGTACGACTTCATTTTTTGAACACGAGTACATATAGATGCTCCGTCTTGCAGTTTACAAGGTATCAGGGACTTGACAATCTTTTATCGTTCCTGCCTGGCATGCTCTTGGAACATTTCCTTGACCTGCAGGTTGATGCACCAGCATTCTCGAAGCCCTTTTGGAGCTCTGAGGTCATGGTCTTCAACATCAGGTAGGCAACCTTAGTCGAGTCGTCATAGTGCTTATCATAAATAGCTATTTCTTCATCAGCAGCAGTGTCATCTACATCTGGGAGATCAGTGTCAAGGACATACTCTTTACCCTCGAATCTCAAAGCAATCCTCAGAGCCCGAATCCAAGTCAAGATAGTTCGAACCCGTAAGATTTTCCCTCAATAGGACGGAAAGTAGTGAGATGTTAGTTACTACATGAGGAGGAGGAGGAGGTGTAAGATGAGGAGTCAGACCCGAGTTGTTGTTAATGTTATTGGCATACATCTAAAAACAGAGTTTACTTTAGTTCGTTTTAACCTTTTAAATAATTACCCAATCTATTTACTATGGCTAGGACCCAAGATTTCCCAATTGTGATGTGAAGAGGGATGTCGTAATCACATCACAATGGTCATCAAGGTAGACAAAACTTTTGTCAGTTTCATTCTCTATGAAACTCCTGGATCTGTGAGATTCATTGATTTCTGTCAATGGCATGTTAATCTCGTTTGTGCTCATCTCAGAATTCATGACAGGGACGTCGTGGATCATGAATTAGACGGTGACTTAGCCATGCAGGACCGACGTGATGCCCGACTCAAGATACAACTAAGAATCGCGAGTGTCACATCATTCGCAACTATAACCTTATCTGACCTGCCGGTTAACCACACAACTCCTCCGTTCAACATAAACACCCATCCTAACTGTGAGCAAGAGTCATCTCTGTCTATTTAGAAACTTGCGTCACTAAACCCAGTTACTCTTAGCTCATCTCTTCCTCCATAAACTAGGCATATGTCTTTAGTTCTTCTCAGATACTTAATAATGTTTTTCACTACCGTCCAACGACTTTCGCCTGGGTTGTCCTGATATCGGCTCACCATGCTTAAAGCGAATTAGACATCAGGTCGAGTACATATCATGCCATACATGATCAATCCTATAGCCAAAGCATATGGGGTTTGACTCATTCTGTCTAGTTCACTACTGGTCTTGGGATATTGCTCCTTAGTCAGCTTTATCCCTTGCTATATGGGCAAGAATCCTTTCTTGGAATCAAGCATCCTGAATTTCTTCAAGATCTTATCCAAGTATGTACTATGGTTTAGTGCTATTAGATGTGTTGAACTATCTCTATAGATCTTTATACAATGTATTTAAGATGCATTTCCCAGATCCTTCATAGCAAAACACTTCCTAAACCAAGCCTTTACACTTTGTAATGTTGGGATGTCATTTTCTATAAGGAGTATGTCATCGACATATAGTATTAGAAATACTACATTACTGTTGGATTAGGTGTCTAAGCCATGACTTATAAATTGTATTTATCTTATTAATTGAAGCAAAGTCCATTTGGGTTGCCCTCATAGCTGGAGGATTGATGTAGAGTTAGAAAGAGAGAAAGGTTGATTTATTAACTGTTTAATAAATCAATAGAAATAAAATAAATAGTTTATTAATATATTAAAGTGATAATATATTAATTAGAAACTAAATTAGTTAATTAGAAATTAATCTAGAATTAATTGGATTTAATTTGGTGATTAATTTAATTAATTAAAAGTGCAGGGACTGGTTAGTATTTATACAATAGTTGAATAACTGGCTAGCCAGTGGCAAGGGGCTAAGTTGACAAAATTGTAGAGGCCACCTCCATAATTTCAAAACCCTTATAGGGTTTAGAAGGCTTGGTCCAAATTGTCAACAAGCCTATCTATTAAGGAGGTTCCTCTAGGGTTTTGACCGTAACCCTTAGAGGCTATAAAAGGAACCTCCTGGCCACCGTTAAACCTGCGCCATTTTGAAGAACTCTCTGGAACTCTACTGTTTTCTTCATTGCTTGGGTGTGACTCCATTTGAGGCAGGACAATTGTGCTGCTAGCTTCTGGATTAAGAATCAAAGGTTGGTTTTCTTGTCCAAATTCTTTAGAGATTAATTGTTGGCCTTAGGAATTTTATTATATGTTCATTGATAGAAAAACATAGGTCTTTTATTAGGTTGCATGTGAACTTAGGATTTCTAATTCATAGATTGCAAAAAGCCCCTTCAGTAGTATCAGAGCCTTGGCTGTTTTTCTATGTGAATTGCTATAATTGATTTTTGGTCAAGGGTTTTTACGAAATATTAACCCTTGGGAGGCCATTTTCGTTATTGGTGGCTAGGTTTTTGAAAACCCTACCTTCCACCCCTTATTTTGGCGATTTGCATGCATTTGGTCAGTAGGTTTCTTATTTTTGGTAATTGTGATCAATTAATAAATGGAAACCCTAATCCCATTGCTTGCCTTTTTCGAAAATTAGGGGATTAGATAGGATTAAATTAATTTGATTAATTTGTGATGCCTATCTAGATTTAATTAATTTAATTAATTGTTTTAATTAAAAGGTAAATTAAATCACCTAAAGATTTAAATTTAATTTTTAAAATAAAAGCTTAATTTTCGAAAAATTAAAAGATTAAATCTAGAATATTTTAAAAGCTTAAAATACATCTTATACATAGTATAATTAAAAGTTAATATTACTTGTATAAGATAAATTGGTTAGTCTTACTGTTAGTAGGCCTCATTCACAAAACTGTCCTATAAAGAGGGTATAAGCCGACTGCCTATAAAATGGTAGTCTAATGGGTGTCCACTCTCAGCCACCGCTCTCCTGGTCAGTCTAGTGTCGTTAGCCGAACGGGTTTGATAGAACCACTCAAGCCTCTTAAAATTATAATGTTTTTATTGAAAGTACTAGAACAATTCATTAAAATCCTAATCTAGTTACTTTAGGAAATGAGTTGCTAATCCATGAAGTTGCACATTGCACTTTCTGAAACATTGGTGGAGCGTGGTTAACCGACACACCAATAGAGGTTCACAAAGAGTTGCAATGGGTTTCTCGATTTTACTATTATTGATGGAGTGTTTGTGGTTAATCGGCACGTCAATTAGAGATGGTAATTGACTTCGAGAGTACCAAGCTAACTTGCATGGTTATTCACACCCGGTTTGTGATCCTCGGCATCCGAGTCACAAACAGTGGGGCACATCCGAAATTAAACATGCCATTAAATAGTTCAATGAATCTCAACAGAGCTAGGAATTTCATAATTGAAAAGCGTATTATCTACCTTAATGACCATTATGTTGCGATTACGGCATCCCTCTTCACACCATAGTTGGGGGATTTTGGATCCTAGCCTTAATAAATGATAAATTAGGTAATTATTTAAAGGATTGATTAAAATAATAAATTATGTTTATTGTAGATGTCTAAATCAAATGTATATTCTCCTCCCTCTCCTCATTCACCCATTTCTAAGAGAATCAGAAAGCACCTGCCAAATACGGAAAGGCTGACTGGCCTGAATTGTAAGGAATGGCTTCGCAATTGGAGACTGGTTCTCGTTATTGCTGGGAAGCTACATCTCATTAAGTATCTGACAACGCCTAGTAATATCAAGTATTTTAGTCGTTGTTGAGCCCTATTCTTGATGAAATTATATCATATATGCTGTGGTATTCTCACTTTTTGTGTCAGTGCTTGTTTGGAAAGAAAAGATGTAAACAGGGGCTAAAAGCGTGCAAAATGAAAGAAGTTTGAGGAAAAAGACAAAACAGTCGAATTCACACGCGCGCCGCGGTATGAATAAAGGCGCGACGCAGTGACTCAACAATGAGGCGGTGGAGAAAATTCAAATGCCGAAAAAAACAGGGATAAACCAGCACGAGCGCCGCAGATTCAACCTGTGCGCGGCGCGGTCTTTTAATTTTTACAACTATAAATAGAGGGTTTTAGGTCGAAAAATGCAGCAAAGACCTGGCATAGGAACGACTACCAAGGCTTCTTTGACTCCGAGTTTCAGTTTTCAGCAACCATATCTTGGTATTTTATGTTTTCTCTTTTAATTTCCAATTAGTTTAGTTTAGTATTTGGTAGATTTGGCTAGTGTTGTTGGGTGTGACAACCATTGACACTAGTTCTTAGTTTCTGAATTTTATAGTTTCTGTTTTGGAACATTGGGATATGGGCTTTTTTTTAATAGTAATCATTCGGTTAGTGTTAATTGCTATCTTTTCGGTGTTTATGCTTTTGAATGAATGTGGATGTTTGAGTTAATCTTTGTTGCCTCTGATTTTGAATGACATTTCTGATTTCAGCAAGTACTTAGGTTAGTATTGGATGTTAGTTTAGTTGATGCTTGATTTGGATTTATTGGATTTGTTATTTTTGAGATTGTTTTTGGTAAAAGTCGGAAACTGGATCCTCTGGCTATAGAGTGACACTACAGTTGGTAATCTGTTGCCTACCTTGATCACGTAACTCCTGTGGATCGACCCTGACTACCACTGTACTAGTGAGAGTGAGGTTTTATTTTACTACTTTTGACCGCATAACGACGTAGGCGTGTCAAATTTTAGCCCCGTTGCCGGGGAGTTGTGAGCTTGAGAGTAGGTGATCTATAGGATTTAGTTTTTGATTTTTGGATGTTTAATTTTAGTTTGATGAGTTTTGGTATGTGTACGTCTTCATAATGGGCGATTAAATGTACCCGGATCAGTATTATGAGTATTATGAAAATCCGGTCGACATCTATTACGAGGATGATTACTACATGTAACATCCCAAAATTTTAGGGTAAAATTAAAAAAAAATTAAACGGACACTTCAATATAAGAAAAGCCACTTAATTAATTTTGACAAAATTCCATAACTTATAAGTTTAATGAAAACATCCCAGGATTAACAAAAGTTAATGAAATCACAACATAGCGGAATTTCCATTCAAAAACAGTCCTCCAATGAAGCAGCACAGTGTATACACGTCACGCATTGCCATCCATGGTACCTGATGTACCTGAAACAGTAGTTTATATAGGAAAAGGTTAAGCACGGAGCTTAGTAAGTTCCTCAAAATACCATACGATCCATCACATAACATACAACACAAAATAACCATTCATATGTCTGAGAGACTCACGGGCTATCCATGTTCCGCCTGAAGACTCACGGGCAGTTCCCGTTCTGTCTTATCGCTCGCAGGCTTTTCCCGTTCCGTCTAATGACTCGCAGGCTATTCCCGTTCCGCCTCTATTGGCTCGCAGGCTATCCCGTTCCGTCCACAAACAATCATTATCATAGCAATAATTTATACAATTATCATAACAGGTAAGATTACCTTAGTCTAACATATCTTCCTTCCTACGCATGCAATATCACCTATAGTATAGTGAGAAGACTCACCTGATTATAGTTGACTATATCGTTTATCTTTCTCGGCTTTTTATTTCCTTCAACTTTAACTGTTAACATAATAAGAAATCTATCATTTCTTAATCCTTAACTATATTATAGTCGCATCATTAAACCCTTCAATAATTCCAATATGATACTCCATGATTTATCAAGTAAAGAACGGCCAGGTAGAAGATTTGATGGGGTGGCAGGATCCTTTCAGCATTTTAGCCTTTCGGAAAAATCCAACAACCAGATCCCAAGTAATCGGCCTAGTCACCGTCCTCGTAAGTAAATCAATCGGTATTATTTTCAGAATTACGAATTGTTATAATAAGGGCGTTTTTAAGGTTTTTGTTTACTATTGTTGGAAATGAATATGTTATACTTATTACATATTCTACTTCTTAACACAAAAATTATTTTACAATACCTAATTAAGCTATAGAAAGGTTTCTAGTTACCTTATGACCAGTCGTCGAGATCTATAACTTCTTCGTTAGGCTTTTGACCTTCATTCCGCTCACTTCTTACACTCTAGTGCTTAGAAACCTCTATATATTGGATTGAGATTTGTTGGTGTGGTTTATGAGATGTTTTGGGGGGTATTTATACTTGAATTCTTGAATAAAAAATGGCATGACACTTTTGACAAAATATTTTAATAATATAACTTTGTTGAAATTAATACCTTCTAGAATCAGTCTGTTCAAGACTGGTTTAGCCGACTTTAAACCCATGAAATTCACGTTTTTATTTGATATTCCAGAAATTTATCTCAATACCTTTCCAGGGATGTATTTTACGTATTTATACGATTTTTCTATGATTTATTATGCATTTTTGAAAACAGACTATCTAATCTGTCAATTCCGAACTAATCAGTAAAGATTGCATTTTTTACCATAGATAATGTCATTGTCAAGCTTACTATTATTTTTGGTAATTGTACTAGACTCAATTTGTAAACTTTGTGCACTGGTTTGAGGTCCAAACGATTTTCCTAGAATTAATTATGTTTTTTCTAAAAACGACACAAAATGCTGATTTTCATATGAAATTGTAACTAAAGTTTTTCTTAGCTTTATAACTACCAAAAATCATATAATTCCTAACACTCTTATTTTAAGTATATGTTATAATCAGGATACGGGTCTTACAAGTCTCCCCCACTTATTTGGATTTTGTCCCGAAATCCGCATTCTCAGACGCCTCTATGTATTTCCCATCGAGTCCTTATGTCCTTCAAAAATCCTCCTCGTCTTATTGCCGAACCTTTACAAGATTTAATTATCTTTCCCTTTCAACATTCACATACCTCTATAATAATGCTTAAGGTCCTATTATTCTCATTCACTCCATACTTCTTTTCTTCTAATTACTCTAGATGTACAAAAAAAACTCTAACTGTTTCTCACAGTCCCACACATCGACTTGACCGGCTACTATCTACAGTACATATTTAGTACTTTCTAATCTACCTATATACATAGTTAACCTAGTTAACTTGCAACACCTAATTTTTAACACTATTTCGTATTTATATGAATTCGTCATATTTCAACACACATTTACCTCAATTCAACATTTCTTTTATATACTTTTTTTTGGCTAAATAAGTCTATTTTTGTAGAATCTCCAAGTTTTTGTGTTTCACCGAAATATAAAATTTACATCATCTTTTGTAAGTTTTTTTTTTGGAGTACTGAACACTCTTTAAACTATTTCCATTATATGGAGACATAAAATTTTGTTTTATTTCAAAAGTCTCTTTATTATCTCGTTCTCACCAGAGTCAAGCAGGGAATTTTGAAAAAATATCACTTGGGGTAGTGAAAAGTCACATCTACTGTAGTTAGTTTGAATTTCGGTAATTAAAACGTGAGGTGTCCTTTCAGTTCCGTGTGTCCTTTCGGTTCCAGCTGCAAGATACTATGCATACAGGTATGTAGCATCATTCATTTCCACATTCATTTTCAGTCTCATCCTCTCTTATCACTAGTTTGTTCGTAAACGAACTCATATTTAAAGCTGAGTCATGGAAAACAGATCTTTAATGGGCGATCTGCCGAACCCTGGACCTGGTTTTCCACAAGGTGAGGGTACTTCAAACCAAGCATTCTTAATAGAGTTCAGTGACTCTAACATTCTAGACATCTATCATCCATACTTCGATTATCTTTTTAATGTTTTGTTTGATTTTGAATTATGATACAGTCTTCCAAATATACTACCAATAGAGCAACTCCATGGTGATCCGGAAATTTTTCCCGAGTTAAACATTAACTCAGAAGATCCGGTGCATTCATCATTAGACTTTGCACTTGATCAGACTCCATACCTTCTACCAGGTTAAATTCTTTTAAATGATTGCTTCTATGAGTATTTGATTTTGTTTTATCATCTGACAATTGTTATTTGTAGACCCATTTGTGGATGGTCAATCTGACTACAATCCATTCATCGACGTACCCTTAACGAGTAGTGGGATCATCCCCATGAATCAAGGATTCATGGCCGACATTCAAAATGACAATCAATTACAGACGATTAATAACATCAATATTGAATTGAATCCCGAGTTTGGGGTTGGTTTTCAATATCAAGATCACCTTCAGTTGATTCAAAGGAATCTATAAGGATTTTAGAATCCTGGGTTTTTGGTTGAAAACCAACAATTACTACCGATAGAAACCACTGGCTTTAATGAATCAATGTCCATCTTTGGGTCAGAAAATCAGGATCATGTTCAAATGATCCAGAATGATAACAATACAATTGGATTCGAACCTTCTAGTTCAGAAAACATAGCAGGTGGCAGTGGAAGAGGTTTCAGGCACTTATTAAGTAGGGAAATAATAGCTGAACACTTCAACGAACCAATTGAGAAAGCTGCGAAGGAACTCAACATTGGATCGACACAGTTAAAAAAACGCTGTAGAGATTTAGGTATCAATCGTTGGCCCCAACGACAACTTAAGAGTCTGCAAACTCTTATTGATCGTGCTGAGGTAAAGAATTACATTTTTGTTTTTAATTCCTTTATATCATAAAAAAGTAATTATTAGATTTATTTGTGCCACATGAATTTGGTAACGATTTTTGCGATGCATCAGAATTGTCTAGAGATTTAATACCCAACCTAAAGAAAGAAAAAGAAGCGATAATTGAAGGGTCACAATCGGGTTTAACAGACAGCACAAAGAAGCTAATACAAGCTGCTCATAAGGTTGTATTTAGGAAAAGAAAAATTCAGGAAAAGGGGGAAACTTCATCAAGAACTCATACGTAGCATCAATCTCTACTATCTAATTCTGGTATGAGTAGTATTAACCCTGGTTTACTCGAGTCTTCGAGTGAGGAGAATTTTTGAGGTTTTGTAGGTGACCTAGCCTGGTTTCCTCCTTCTTATAGCTACCCTGAATTGGTTTCGAATTAGAGCCCTTCCTCATCACTGCCCTACTTACACACGCCCCAAATGAGTCAATATTTAGCCCCTAATCATGCGGTTACAGGTTCCAACCCTATCGAGACCCCATACCTTGGAGCTCCTCCTCCAATAACTGAAAGCATACCACTTCCAAATCCTCGAGAAGGTACAAGTCAACCTAATGATGACAAAGATTGGAGTGTAGAAGATCTTTTCTCGCTTCTTTCTGATTCTCCGGTTTAGGTTAGTAGTTCTGTAAACTTTTCTTAATGTATTAATATAAAGTTGTAGTAATGAATTAAATATATTGACATGTTACTATAATTTTAATAATTTCATCGATTCAATATAATATTCATGTTGTTCCCTTAATTTCGTATTCCTCCCCCACTTGGACTAAAGTCCAAGTCTGTTTATTCGATTTATATTTTTTTTACGAGCCCTTACTCTCGAACAAAAACCAAGCTCACTCTGCTCAGCCAACAACTTGCATCAGGGGCAAACACCATCTCAATAAACATGTTTCAATAATGTAAAGACGTTTACATCAACCACTATATGTTACTCATCCGCTTGCGACCCTAGTCAACACCTCTATCGTCAGTTACCTCAATCACGAGCGAGTGATCCAGACTCTCAACCCACACGACCTGATCAATCACTCAAGCAAGATCAATACAAGGGTAGGTAGCCCCACTATTACACAGCACTAGGCATGTACAGAGTCGACTCAAAAATAGCCGCTATCATCTCAGGCGCCGCTTGCACCTCTTTGACCGTGAGTTGGAAAACTCATCCTTGCATCCTCTAGTCCCTGTCTGACTTGTGCGCCCATTAGTTGCATGAAAAATAGCTACCACAATAGCATTTTGACATTCTCCCTTTCAACAGTCTTTAAGCTTAGTATTCAACTTAAGCATGATCGGTCCAACCAAACTGCTATGATCGCATCTTAATTGTTCCTACTGAACCTCACAATCAACATTCAAAAATCGAATGGATAAAAGTTTACCACATTACACTAGCATTTAAGTTAATTATGCTAGACACTCACATACTCAGCTCCTTGGATCCTTCGTAACGAACTCCCGACTCGAACGTGGATCTTGTGCTTTCGATAGTAGGAGCTCTACTACTACCTTCCACACCTATCCATGTCCGTTCCAAGACCCGTCTCGAAATATCCAATTCGCTTCTCACCGATAATTTTAACACACATGCCCTTACAAGGCATATGTCAACCCTTCTAGGAATACTTGGAATCCCACCCCCACCCTGCTATTCTAACTAAGACGAAACTTCCTCCAGTGATGACAGGTTGTTTCACGAACGTAGTTGTATACAATATCGAACTAAACAGTCTTTCAAATAAGAGAATCTTCCCTAAGGCAACAACCAAACAAGGAACATGCAATAAGGTCAACTCACACATTCTATGACTATTCAGTCTATATTGTATACAACTTAGTGGAAATCTCTAAGCATCCTATCGGCACTAGCATACAGTTCTATTAGCAAATAGCAGATAATAATACAACAATGAGTGATCTCTACCAGGCATTTCAGCAAACATATACCATATGTTTTTTTAACATCTACAATATTAAATACTTAACCCCTTTTCTCATACTGGCGTCGGCTGGCGGTACACACTGTGTCTTCACTTCACCCTTGGTAAAACATCCTTCTTTCATAAAAATGTTTTAAGAAAACTCTTAAGCCTCAACTTGAGTCCAGAACTCACTAAGTGAGCCTGATTCTCTCAAGCTGTGCTCTGATACCAACTTGTAACATCCCAAAATTTTAGGGTAAAATTAAAAAAAAATTAAACGGACACTTCAATATAAGAAAAGCCACTTAATTAATTTTGACAAAATTCCATAACTTATAAGTTTAATGAAAACATCCCAGGATTAACAAAAGTTAATGAAATCACAACATAGCGGAACTTCCATTCAAAAACAGTCCTCCAATGAAGCAGCACAGTGTATACACATCACGCCTTGCCATCCATGGTACCTGATGTACCTGAAACAGTAGTTTATATAGGAAAAGGGTAAGCACGGAGCTTAGTGAGTTCCTCAAAATACCATACGATCCATCACATAACATACAACACACAAAAACCATTCATATGTCTGAGAGACTCACGGGCTATCCCTGTTCCGCCTGAAGACTCACGGGCAGTTCCCGTTCTGTCTTATCGCTCGCAGGCTTTTCCCGTTCCGTCTAATGACTCGCAGGCTATTCCCGTTCCGCATATTGGCTCGCGGGCTATCCCGTTCCGTCCACAAACAATCATTATCATAGCAATAATTCATACAATTATCATAACAGGTAAGATTACCTTAGTCTAACATATCTTCCTTCCTACGCATGCAATATCACCTATAGTATAGTGAGAAGACTCACCTGATTATAGTTGACTATATCGTTTATCTTTCTCGGCTTTGTATTTCCTTCAACTTTAACTGTTAACATAATAAGAAATCTATCATTTCTTAATCCTTAACTATATTATAGTCGCATCATTAAACCCTTCAATAATTCCAATATGATACTCCATGATTTATCAAGTAAAGAACGGCCAGGTAGAAGATTAGATGGGGTGGCAGGATCCTTTCAGCATTTTAGCCTTTCGGAAAAATCCAACAACCAGATCCCAAGTAATCGGCCTAGTCACCGTCCTCGTAAGTAAATCAATCGGTATTATTTTCAGAATTACGAATTGTTATAATAAGGGCGTTTTTAAGGTTTTTGTTTACTATTGTTGGAAATGAATATGTTATACTTATTACATATTCTACTTCTTAACACAAAAATTATTTTACAATACCTAATTAAGCTATAGAAAGGTTTCTAGTTACCTTATGACCAGTCGTCGAGATCTATAACTTCTTCGTTAGGCTTTTGACCTTCCTTCCGCTCACTTCTTACACTCTAGTGCTTAGAAACCTCTATATATTGGATTGAGATTTGTTGGTGTGGTTTATGAGATGTTTTGGGGGGTATTTATACTTGAATTCTTGAATAAAAAATGGCATGACACTTTTGACAAAATATTTTAATAATATAACTTTGTTGAAATTAATACCTTCTAGAATCAGTCTGTTTAAGACTGGTTTAGCCGACTTTAAACCCATGAAATTCACGTTTTTATTTGATATTCCAGAAATTTATCTCAATACCTTTCCAGGGATGTATTTTACGTATTTATACGATTTTTCTATGATTTATTATGCATTTCTGAAAACAGACTATCTAATCTGTCAATTCCGAACTAATCAGTAAAGATTTCATTTTTTACCATAGATAATGTCATTTTCAAGCTTACTATTATTTTTGGTAATTGTACTAGACTCAATTTGTAAACTTTGTGCACTGGTTTGAGGTCCAAACGATTTTCCTAGAATTAATTATGTTTTTTCTAAAAACGATACAAAATGCTGATTTTCATATGAAACTGTAACTAAAGTTTTTCTTAGCTTTATAACTACCAAAAATCATATAATTCCTAACACTCTTATTTTAAGTATATGTTATAATCAGGATACGGGTCTTACACTACAATTGATCATTCGATGACAATGGATGGCAGACCGAGGAGTCATCTCAACCTGAAAATTCTGTAACTTGGGCTCAAGTATTGGAGCTCATGGCTGACATCCACCAAGTGCAGAAGGAGGAGACACCGGCTATCCGCCGATTGGAGGACAGGGTGGCTCGGATCGAGGATCAGCTGGAGTGGATTGGGGAGGTACTTTTGGATCTAGCCACCCAGCAGGGATGACACCCCTGACCATTTCCAGACCGAGCCTACGATCATGAGGCAGGTTCTTCCAGGCCACCCGGTGGCGATTGATGTATTTTTCTGTTCCTTTGGGATATATGTACTGTACCTATAACACTATTCTATTTTTTCTTGTGTATATTTTATTTATTTGTATTCTATTTGCATTTAATGTTTTTTATGAGTTATGCATGTAATACAAAATGGAGGAGTTGTTTCAGGCAAGTGTGGGGTCACCGTGCCCCCTCCACTTGCTTTGACCACCGGCGTGTTTTACTGTTGTGCTACAACTCCTGAATTCTGAGTCGAGGACTTTTGTTCGTGTATATGTACCTGTGACAATCAAGCAATCTACCGTCCAAAAGGGTAACTCTTTCTCCCTAGTTCTGAAATATTTTTATGTACAACGGTGACGTTGTACGGTTTTAAGTGTGGGGTGTGGACGGTCGAAAGAGTAGTTTTTTTGAAATTTTTGCGGGAAATGACTAGTTTTCAAAATTTTTAGCAACTTTTTCAAAAATTTTAATAGGTTGTAATTTTGAAACGAATAGTTTCTGAATGTTTTAGCGTTGGTATTTTTCAAGAAATATTGTTTAGTTGTGATCATGCTATGAGTTTAGTCAAATAAGTTGAGTTTTATGAGTTAGAAGATTGGGATATTTTAAGCTTGGAATTTAGGAAGGAATTGTCAATTAGTAGCCTTTGTTGTTCGAGCCGGTAGGTCCGAAAAGGGTGGCCTCGAAAAAAGGCATTTATGCACCTTACCACCTAAGATCATCTGGTCTGGGATGGTATTTCTGAAAGATCGTTACACGGACAACATCGAAAGTCATGGACAGTTCTTTAATGGCCTTTAGAATCTGAATGAGTACGTACACTCTTTTGTAGACAGAAAATTTGTAATCAAGGGTTCTTTAGAAAGTCATGAATTCCAAAGAATATTCCGATTATGTTTTCACAAAATATTTCACTCTAACTCCTAGGGCAATAAGCTTTGAAATTAAACGCATTCAAAAATTGTTTGAGTCTTAGTTAAAATCTATTAAAAACTCTCTTGCTTGGGGACAAGCAAGGCACAAGTGTGGGGTGTTTGACAATGCCTAGTAATATCAAGTATTTTAGTCGGTGTTGAGCCCTATTCTTGGTGAAATTATATCATATATGCTGTGGTATTCTCACTTTTTGTGTTAATGCTTGTTTGGAAAGAAAAGATGTAAACAGGGGCTAAAAGCATGCAATATGAAAGAAGTTTGAGGAAAAAGACAAAATCGTTGAATTCACACGCGCGCCGCGGTGTGAACACAGGCGCGACGAGGTGACTCAGCAATGAGGCGGTGGAGAAAATGCAAATGCCGAAAAAAACGGGGATAAACCAGCACGCGCGTCGCAGATTCTACGTGTGCGCGGCGTGGTCTTTTAATTTTTACAACTATAAATAGAGGGTTTTAGGTCGAAAAATGCAGCAATGACCTAGCATAGGAACGACTTCCAAGGCTTCTTTGACTCCGAGTTTCAGTTTTCAGCAACCATATCTTGGTATTTTATGTTTTCTCTTTTAATTTCCAATTAGTTTAGTTTAGTATTTGGTAGATTTGGCTATTGTTGTTGCGTGTGACAACCATTGGCACTAGTTCTTAGTTTCTGCATTTTATAGTTTCTGTTTTGGAACATTGGGATCTGAGTTTTTTTAATAGTAATCATTCGGTTAGTGTTAATTGCTATCTTTTCGGTGTTTATGCTTTTGAATGAATGTGGATGTTTGAGTTAATCTTTGTTGCCTCTGATTTTGAATGACATTTCTGATTTCAGCAAGTACTTAGGTTAGTATTGGATGTTAGTTTAGTTGATGCTTGATTTGGATTTGTTGGATTTGTTATTTTTGAGATTGTTTTTGGTAAAAGTCGGAAACTGGATCCTATGGCTGTAGAGTGACACTACAGTTGGTAATCTGTTGCCTACCTTGACCAAGTAACTCTTGTGGATCGACCCTGACTACCACTGTACTAGTGAGAGTGAGGTTTTATTTTACTATTTCTGACCGCATAACGACCTAGGCATGTCAGTATCCGATCCCGGTTCCACCGGAACAAGTCATCATAAAAGGTTTTTACGATGAGCATGACTTCTTAGTTGATGAATCCGAAGAAATTCGTGACCTCATGCTATTAACCATTGACCTCGAGTTCTGCAGGGATTTTGAATCCCTGGGGCCATATGAGTTAATACAATTGGTTGAGGAAAAGTTCCAAAAACCAGTTGAAGAGGAACGAGCTACGATCTTCAAAAGACTTGCAGAGTGCAAGCTAAAAGAAGGAAGTAGCATCGATTCACATGTACTCCAGATTGAAGCATACATTGGCGAATTGTACAAACTTGGTCATTCCATGAGTCAGGAGATGAGTGTTTACATCCTATTCGCTTCGTTGAAAAGTAGGTATGATATGTTCATTCAGACGTATAGAAAGGAAGACCAGAAAAAGACTTTTATGGAAATGCGTCCACTGTTCACTTTATACGAGTCACTATTGGATAGGCATAGCTCCAATGATTCAGCTACTTCTGGATTGAGTCTAGTGAAGAGACGCAGCAAGAAATGATCTAGATCGTCTGGACATGTCTCAAACTGGGAATCTATAGGATCGGATATAGTCACGGAAAGATTAGAAGACGCTCCAAGGTCAAAATCTTTTGAAAGCTCCGGTATATCTAAAAAAACCTCAAAACTCATGTTCCATAATTCCTTGATGCATAATGTGATAGTCACATTTTTGTTTGTATGCAGGGAATCAGTAGGGTATGAGACTTTGGCGCATAGGAGCACATTTGGATTGGATTTCTAGCTCATGCAGTTTTGAAGTTTAGTTAGATATTAAAATCTTGTTATTAGCTTATTAGATGCGTGCGACATTGTCTATCATATAATACATTGTTCAAGGATTTTGTTTTAATAAAATAATTGATTTTCTTTTAACACCTGGTTGTTTGAATTATCCTTGAAATGTTGTATGAATGTGTTAAATGCATGAATAGTAATAACTTGAATGTTGATGCATCCAAAGCGTTTGGATTCAGGAATTGTGTCCTTTATGATTGTTAATGTAAATGTCATAAGAATCAATTCAACCAAAGATCCAGTTGGACATGACTTTGGAATCATTTGACTTAGAGTAAGATGATGATTAAGTTCTTAATAAAGCACATGCGGTAAGAAATGAATCACCCAAAAATCCAGAGGATAGGATTTTGGAATCAGTTGACTTAGAGTCAAGTGATGATTTCAAGTCTTGAACAGAATTAACAAAGTCATAAATTTACACAGAGGTGTAAAAGACATTAAGATTAGGAGCAACTAACACATTAGTTACTGTTTATTTCTCGAATCTTCAAAAAGAACACAATTAGTTATACTTCGCAATATTTGTCAATCGGTATGACGAATATGGCTTCGCTTATCAGAATAAGCGATTGAATTGAAACCTCGAACAGTTCAAGGACTTCAAAGGAAGTATAAGATCCACAGAACCTGAGTGACAACATAAACTGAGAAAAATGTTTCACAGTTCATTCTCTTCCAAGAACATTAATAGTTATAATGTGTCTTAGGGAAGATGATGGAGCATTGGTCGAAACAGTTCGATCCTCGATGTATGAGATACATTGTCAATTAGTTTCCGATAAATTGAATACTAAACCATCTTTAGACCACATCCTAGACTAAGCAGGTCTTGCAGACACTGTCTGAAATGCAAAGCTGGGATTGTCCCACTTGTACATAAAATGTCCAGGGTCTTGCAGTGTTCGTCTGAATCTCATGACTAGCCTGAACCTGATCAGCAATGTCGTTTCACTGGCTATCCGATGTACCTGTAAAAGAAGAGCTCTTTTAGAAAGAAATCATGTTCTAAGGAAACAGTGGGAGTTGGGACAGTCCTGAATGAGTTCAGGATTAGCCAAGTGAAAGAAGCTTTAGTCACCACTAGGCTTGGAGCAGAAATCAAATTTCTGTTTCAAAACTGACATAATATCCTCTTGATCGGTAGTATTGATCACCATCATAAGTAGTTATGATCAGGGTGACATACCGATTGGTGGTAAAACACTGTAGTTGGTACGGATTAACAATCCGACTACTTGGAAGCATTGGTGAGCCCGGTTGCTGCCAAACAAGAGAACCTTAGGGCGAGACACGGTCTATGTGAAAATTTGATTGATTCTTACACTTGGTCTAAAAACCAGTGGGAGTAATTGAATCATCAAAAGAAAGCAACATGGATAGAAACGTACCTTCAGAACATCTGGTTGAGTGAGACGATACTCAGAGTCAAGTAATTGATTCCGAGAGAAACACTCTCAATAGAAGATGAAATCCGAAAGGAAACTGCATGGCATATTGAGAGTCGTTAGTGGAGTGCGTGTGGATCACCGGCACACTAATAGGGACTCACAAAGAGTGTCCCAATACAAAGGTACTTGGGCCTGGGATTATCTCCAAGGGCATCTCGCAAGAAAGGATATTCAGATTCTCAAAATATGCCAAAAGATTGGATTATGTGAATAACATGAACGACTTCCATTAAGATGTCACAAAGGTTTGGGTTTCAGATTCTCAAAATATGCCAAAAGTTATGGATTTTGTGAATAGTCCATAACCGTGTCAAAGCCAGTGGGAGTGTCACTGTTATCTGTTATCTCCATATGTAGATTACATACTGTTTCTAGGAAACGTCTCTTTTCATTACAAAGTGTAATGACTTGGTGTTAAGAGACGGATCGCAATGAAAGACTTAATAGAGATACGACATACTCAGGTGGTTGTAAACGTCTATGAGATTAGATCGAAACTCTGCCAAGATGCATAGTCCCAAGAAAGGAGTTTCCTATCATTACAAAGTCTGATGATTTGGCATGAGAGATATAAAGAAGGCACAACATGCTCACATAATCCATACACATCTATCAGATAGATGTTATCATCAGTATAGACCTAGCCATTGTAAGCATGATCTTGGTTAGATTCAAGATACATGAGAAAGAAGTCTCCAAAAGGAAATAGTTATTAAAAGTCGTGACACAAGGATAATATGTAATCATAAGATTCCAAAAGGGTTTTGGAATAAGATTAGATCGGATTACAAGAGCTTATTGGATCGATCAGAAGTGTCATGAACATGTCCTGATGACTTAATGCTCAAAACATAGTAAGCGAGATTCAGGATATGACCTGGCTGGGAATACTTAATGGATTCTGATCAGATGTGAGAAATCACTGGGAAATGATTGGGATGAATGTTAATAGTAATTTGAAAAAAGTCTCAAATAAGTAAAAGGACTTAATGGTTAAAGAGTTTCGTTGGTATTCTGATGGAGCGCATGTGGGTCACTGGCACATCTCAACACTTCAAAATAGTCTTAGGGTGTAGTCATGTGGACTAAAGATCCCAAAAACCATGGAAAGTCACAGTACACAAAATGGAGTTGTAAGTGAGAATGACAATATGACTAAATTGAGATATCATCGGAAGAATGTCCGATTGATAAAGTGCATCAATGTATGACCTTTGGATACATAGAAAGAGTGAAAGATCATATAGACATAGATATATAACATGAATTAAAAAGTTTAAAAGGAATCTAGAAACCGATAATAGTTTTATGAAGAGTCCGACTTGGTGATTACCTCGTAGAGACTTGGTAATAAGCAAGAGTAGGTACCAGTAAGATTTTATGTTTCATTTTTCGCATGTTTTACTTCCTGAGTAATTTGATTATTCAAAGGTCCACAGTCACTCATACTTTTAGGAAGGAAGTATGAAAAAATATTGTCGTGAATTGGTTGTAGATTGTCTAAGGAGTTAGACATTGCAGTAAGACTGCTACAACGTTCACGAGTACTTAGAAATAGTGATTTGAGTATTGGATAAACTCGCGCTCAATAGATTGCTTCAGGGATTACATCACGAGCAATGTTGAGACGATAACATCTTATGGTCTTAAAGCAGAGACATGTGAGTTGAAATTTACAAGTCAGTTGTGCATTGATAATGTGTAAATGCATCGGTAACTCGATGTTATAAAACGTATTGTTGTGTGCGATTTTGATGAGTAAAAGACACAAGTATATGAGTCAAAGCTTATTCGTTCCTTAACCCTGATGGGAAACAGATATTTGTAGGCCTCTCGATGATTTTGAAGTTGACTAAAGTGCTGGCCAGCCTGGACTAAATTGATGTGTTCAATTAGAAGTTCTAAAGTCATAAGCAGAATCGGAAATCGGGAAACAGACAGAGATTGATCATATGATCCATGTCTCGTGTCTGAAAATATCTTGTTGGAAGAAGGATCATATGATCACTTATGTATGGACAGAACTGACTGGATCAGAGTTCGGCAGCAGTTTCTAGGAAGCTCTAGGTTGTTAATTAATCTAAGGATGAAAGAACAATTAAAGTCATAGACTTATCCAAGTGGGAGACTGTTGGATTAGGTGTCTAAGCCATGACTTATAAATGGTATTTATCTTATTAATTAAAGCAAAGCCCATTTGGGTTGCCCTCATAGTTGGAGGATTGATGTAGAGTTAGAAAGAGAGAAAGGTTGATTTATTAACTGTTTAATAAATCAATAGAAATAAAATAAATAGTTTATTAATATATTAAAGTGATAATATATTAATTAGAAACAAAATTAGTTAATTAGAAATTAATTTAGAATTAATTGGATTTAATTTGGTGATTAATTTAATTAATTAAAAGTGCATTGACTGGTTAGTATTTATTCAATAGTTGAATAACTGGCTAGCC
Source organism: Cichorium intybus (assembly GCA_023525715.1). Classification (NCBI taxonomy): domain Eukaryota; kingdom Viridiplantae; phylum Streptophyta; class Magnoliopsida; order Asterales; family Asteraceae; genus Cichorium; species Cichorium intybus. Next base: position 58,667,147 of record CM042014.1, read on the forward strand.
ATTGTCAAGGGGCTAAGTTGACAAAATTGTGGAGGCTACCTCCATAATTTTGAAACCCTAATTAGGGTTTAGAAGGCTTGGTCCAAATGGTCAACAAGCTTGCCCATTAAGGAGGCTCCTCTAGGGTTTTCACTGTAACCCTTGGAGGCTATAAAAGGAACCTCCTGGCCACCCTTAAACCTGTGCCATTTTGAAGAACACTCTGGAACTCTGTAGTTTTCTCCATTGCTTGGGTGTGACTCCGTTTGAGGCAGGACAATTGGTGCTGCTAGCTTCTAGATCAAGAATCAAAGGTTGGTTTTCTTATCCAAATTCTTTAGAGATTAATTGTTGGCCTTAGGAATTTTATTATATGTTCATTGATAGAAAAACATAGATCTTTTATTAGGTTGCATGTGAACTTAGGATTTCTAGTTCATAGATTGAAAAAAAAACCCTTCAATTGCTCCCACTGGTTTTGACATATATGCAGGATCCATCTTGACTTCTAGAAAATCCAAACTCTTTGACTTTTTCATGGAAGCAGATGTTCCAGCTGCGAGAAGCTTGTTTAATTCCATAAATGGACATTTCAAGCTTACACACTCTATTCGGATACTTGCTATCTACAAAACCCTCTGGTTGTGCCATATACACATCCTCTAAAAGTTGTTCATTAAGGAAAGTGGTTTTGACATCCATTTGCCATATTTCATAGTCATAAAATGCAACAATGGCAAGTAACACTCTAATAGACTTTATCTTGGCTAATGGAGAGAAGGTTTTATCATAATCAATTCCTTGAGTATGATTGAAACCCTTCGCATCCAATATCACCTTGAATGTGTGTATATTCGCATCCATGTCGGTCTTCTTCTTGAAAATCCATTTACACCCAACGTTTTTTAGGCCTGGTCTTGGGTCAACCAAGGTCCAAACTTGATTGTCGTACATGGACTGAATATCGCTCTCCATGGCTTATTTCCATTTGGCAGCCTTAGGGCGTACCATCGCTTTCTTGTAGTTCGATGGTTCATCCTTACTAACCAGTGTTTCATCACTGATCAGTGTATCTCCTTCTGTAGTAATATGGAAACCATAAAACTCAGGAGGCAGAGTAGTCTACTGGATCTGCGAAGAGGGAGTGGAGATATGTCAGTTTCCTCAACATGAGTCTCATCCTCTAGGTTGAGTACAAGTGTCAACTATATCGTTTCTTCATTGGTTAACTCTTGAATTTATTCAAGATCAATTTTACTCCCACTAGCTTCTTTGGATATGAGGTCTCTTTCCAGAAACACTCCTCTTCGAGCAACAAACACTTTGTTCTCGGAAGGCTTGTAGAACAAGTACCCAAAGGACCTTCGCGGGTAACCGACGAAATGACACTTCTCTGGTCTGGGTTCGAGCTTGTCATGAGCTTCGCACCGAACGAAGACTTCACAACCCAGACTTTTATATGTGCCAGTGAGGGACGTTCCCTACTTCACATCTTATAGGGTATCTTAGCAACCTTCTTAGTTGGGACGAGGTTTATGATATGAGCTACAGTTTTTAAGGCATGACCCCAGAAACTTATTGGAAGTGTAGCACGACTCATCATAGATCGAACCATGTCTGACAGTGTTCGATTTATCATTTCAAACACACCGTTGTGTTGCGTTGTTCTTGGAGAGAATTGTGAAACTATTTCGCAATCCCTGAGATGAACACAAAATTTTGACTAAGATAGTCTCCGCCCCTATCGGAGCGAATCATTTTAATCTTGTTGCCTAGCTAATTCTCTACTTCGTTCTGAAGTTCTGAAGATCATGTGTTGTGATTGTGAGAGTTCGGATTTTCCATTACTTTTGAATATGAAGAGTTATCTAGCTCTACAATGTAATGAGTTAGAATTTAAATTTTAAAAGACTTCAAAGAGAAAGAGTTATTTCATGCTACGATGCGATGTGACAGTGATTTTTGCTCATGACTGATCAAATTTATGGCATTACTATATTCTCCTTGGATCCAAATTATTTATTGTTCAGATTCTACCTTAGGATGCTTATTATTTTTTAGCAGATCATTCTCATGATTATTATTGGTGTTTTATGAATGTTTCTTCAGTCATTCGAGGAACAAGAGATCATTAAACTTCTGATGACGACATATGATTTGATTATTGGGGTCTTCAACTCAAAAGTTGACTCGGTCCTTCGAACTTGATCAATAGTAGATTAGGATCTTAATTTTTTTTACCTAGGAGAGCCTAAGCCTCTGAAGCTGAAGATCTTTGAATATTAGAGTTTCTATTACCCAACGTCATAGATTGTAGACACTTTATAGCTTTCAAGACATCTTAATATTTGTTTCTCACTATCGCACCATGCGTACTCCTCAGATATTATTTAGCCTTGTATTTGTATCACTTATTTGTATCCCCATTCATTACCTAGCATTTAAGGGGATATTATTGGAGCTGGAACTGGTCTACATTGCTGACCAATACCTAGGTTAGAATATTCCGTTCGTATTTAGAAATATTCTATCATCTCCTATAAATAGAGAGAAAACATGGTCGTTTGTTGTGTGCACCTACATTGTACTCTTCCATAGTTTTAGAGTTGAGTGTGCTAGGAAACTTCTCACTGACATAAGAGATAATTATGTATTATGTTTTACTCTTTCTATCTATCTGATACCAAATTACTCATCATGTTTTATCAGTTTTTATATCGATTATCTTCAATATATTTATTATTTTGCACTTAGCTAACCACAACGGATCCGAAAAAAAACAAAGTAAAATATTTTATTTTGAACTTTCTAAAAATATAAAATCTTTTTGAACTTTTCGCTTGAAACATGTTACAAAATACCTGAAAGATAAGAACATTTGTACTTCACTATTATGTCATTTGGAAAATAAAGAAGCACTTTTTAAATTTTTAACATTTTAGAAGCTTTTTAAAACTGATGGATGAATCTATACATACCTCTACTATCTAATCGTAACCTTGATTTGAGTTTTTGTTTTTTGTTATTTTTTCTTTTGTCTTTTGTCTATTTTGTTTGTTTGTAGCCTTTTTTTCTTTTTTTATTAATAGTATTTTATTTATTATTATTATTATTATTATTATTATTATTATTAGAAAACAATAACAATGAATTTACATTTTATAATTTTTACTTTTTATAAACAATAAACAATAATTTTTTAAACTAATTACGACATAATGAATGGTGTTTATAATTTTATAAAATTATATCAAATTATATCAAAACGGTTATATGAAATTTGAACGAATTTCAAATTAATAAATTTAGCTTTTATAGTTTTTGCGTTTTAGTAATAATAAACAATATTTTTTTAAAGTAACTACGACACAACGAACGATGTTTATAATTTTATAAAATTATGTCAAATTATATCAAAACGGTTATGTCAAATTCGAACGAATGTATAAAAAATAACAATATAAATAATAATAAGTTTGATCCAATATTATAATTGCATGGTGCGTTATCTGAATAACGAACATAAAATTTAGCCGAGCACTATACATTGTTTCTCATTCAGCGGAATATTCTGATCTGAACACACGCATAAGCATGAACAAACGGAGATGATGTACCACTGGATCGACGGACCAAGAATGACGGTTTTCGGCTAATAATAACATGAATTTCGATTACTTACAGGCGGTATAACCCGAAGGATTTTATAAAAAGTAAATTCTACATACAACCACATGATTTATAAACGGCTGAATAAATTCGAACGAATAATAAAGAGGCATTAGATTATCTATGACAACTAAAACTTTCTTGAGTTATATGAATTTAGTATTCTATAAATCTAATATTTTATATGTGCATAAAAGTATCATAATTACTTTATAGTAGTGAGAAAGTAACTTTAGTAAAACAATAATAATATATGAACCCGAGTAAAAGATGAAATCGCATAACGGACCTAAAGTGAAAAATTTATTTAGCAATCTTTAGAAATGAATATCTCAAATTCTAAAAGGAATTAGGAAAAGGTCATCAAGGTGACTTTGGTAGTATTTGACATAACAAGCATATAGGAAAAAGAATCAGGCCATTTGGAGTTGTAACGAATGAATTATGGAGGTTTTAAAATGGCCCAAAATTGATAAAAATGACCAAGGAGTCATTTTCAAGGGTTAATAACTGGAAATCCGGTAAGATTCAGACAAAACTCAGTAGGGGAAGGTTGTAGAGCTCGTTCCCACCTTTCTAAAGGTATAAAGTTTGCAAGTTTTGGATTTCGTATGAAGAAGTTATGCCCATGCAAAGTAAAAAGAAAAATAAAGAGAAAAGCTCGAAATTTCTCTAGACTAAGAGGACTTGTCTTAGTCTTATAAAATCAAGTAAAATTTAGACTAAGATGACTCGTCTTAGTCTTATAAAATCAGGTGAAATTTAGACAAAGATGACTCGTCTTAGTCTTAAGTCTGGAAATAAGGGCATTTTGGTCAATAACCATTTAAAATCAACCTTTAACCCTTTCCCGTCTCTGTGGGCTGCGATCACTTCTTCATTTACGCAAATTCAAACCAGAAAGAAAGAAAGGAGAAATCGAGAAGCAAAAATCCCACACACACACACCTCGACTGTATGTGTGCGTGAACCATAGATCGAGAGAAAGGAAATGTAGCAGCAAGCAGCAGATCGAGCACGTGGGTGTGAGAGGGAGGGCTGCCCTGTTGCAGCAAACCGACGACCACGAGCCAAACTCGAAGAAGACGCCGCTGCCGGCGCGATTCCTCCGACGAAACGAGCTCCACGGCCGGCGGTAACTAGGGGTGAGCAAGGAAAACTTGTTCTTTGTCCATTCTCATGATTGTGTTACTTCAATTTCAGAAATTTTAAACTTAGGACAGAAATTGAAAGAGGGAAATAATTGATTTTCAAACCCTAGATGTTTATTCCGAAAATTTAATCATGCATGTTGATAATAAGCAAGGGTTTTGATTTCGTTTGTTGGTATGAGCTCAAAAACACTTATGAGACTTGAGATTTGAACATTTTGGTTGGATTTTTACATGCATGTTAGCAAAAAGGGTAACTAGATGAAGAATCATGGATTATCTATCACTTATTATGGGGTTTTGTCAATATTTTCTTTTTTGAGCTGGTAATTGCTAGAGTAGATGAAATAAAGTTTCAATACACATGGATGTTAAACATTAGAATTAATTAATGATGGAATGGAATTGGCACGATGGAATTGCAATCTCCTAGATCAAGAGTGTGTAAAGAACACACCATGTTCAAAGTTGAAAATTTTGATTACACATATATTGAGCTCGATAAGTTTGAACTAGTTAGAAAAGAGTTATATGAATTAGATTTGTTTAGTATGTTAATATGTGAATATAATACTAATCTTCTATATTATTAATATAGAAGCTAAGGAGTGCACAGAAGCAAGTAGAGGCAAAGACTAGCGGACCGAGGTGAGTACATGTGGCATTTTCCCTCTTTGGGGTACATGGCAGAATGTTTTTGTAGTTTATGTGATTTTCGAGTATGATATGTTATGCAAATTTATTTACCTATGACATGATTATTTTAAAGTCTCATACTATGATTTGAAAACATGTTTTGGCAATCAAGCCATAACGATTTGAAAGTTATTTGAAAAGCATTTTTGGCATTAAGCCCAAGTGATTTGAAAAGTGTATTTTGGTATAAAGTTTTAATGGTTTGAAAGCAAGTTTTGGCATTAAGCCTAACATGCTTTAGAAAGTGTGATTTGACATCAAATTGAATTAGAATTTGAAAAGATTGGTTTGGCACTAGCCTTAATGCGATTTCAGCAAGTAATCTGATGTCAAATCATATTATGTTTTCTTTTAAGACTGGTATTTGAAATCTGAATGAATGCAGCAATGCAAGTTAGTATGTTACCCACTTTTGCCCGGGCCATGATATTACTGTAACAGAATATAGAGGAGTCTATTGGGGTGGTACCTTCCCCTTCGCGAAGTAGATGTCCTAAAACACAAGATGCTAGGATGGACTGATCTTGTTCTTTCCATCTTAGTATAGACTTGGGAAAATCACTACGTGTGATTATCCTAAGTATAAAAATAAAACATGTGGAGACACCAGTTAAAGCATGTGATACGATGCTGAGATGGTTTGATTACGTTCTTACCATTTCAGTATAGACTTGAGGTATCACCAAAGGTGATTAAGGCCCCAAGTATAAAAATCCGGACCCGAATGAATACCAGTCAAGTTTGAATAAAGAAAATTTTATGATGACAGTTTATTATCAAAGGCTTTGAAAACGATATATGTTATGTTTTTAAAAGTTTTCAATAAGAGATATGATATGATTCGGTTACAAGGGCTTTGGAAACAATATATATTATGTTTTAAATATTTTGAGTCTAAAACCCATGTAGCTCACGAGACATTTTTGTCTTACATATTTTATGTTTTATGCCATGTGTCCCAGGTCCAGGTTCGCAAGAGTAGGATGACTATATGAAGTGCTAGATACGTTTTAGGAAGACTAGATGGACTGGAGCTAAGCATAGCTCTCATCTTTTGATGTTATGGTTTAATCCTTCTCTGCTTGCTATGGTTTGTTTTGATATAAATTCGTAACGCCCATGGTTGTAAACTTGTAAACCAAATGTTTGGTTGAACTTTATTTTTGATATTCATGTCTTATAGACATGAAGTATAACAACCATGTTTAAGTGATAGCACCATTGTGTTTTTAATGTTATTATGTTTTAAAAAAAATGGACAAATTTTGGGTCGTTACAAGTTGGTATCAGAGCCATAGTTTAAGCGAATTAGGATTGGATCACTCCACTCCTAGGCTTAAACTCATGCAATAGAAATGTTAGATAGATAGTGACTTATTATGTGATGTCTTAAGCTATTAAGACCTTATGTGCTACTTGAATCAAATGAGTATGTGATCACAGGAAATGCCATACTAGGTTCATAGAATCTATAATAAGGCAAGTTGTAATATACGATAGCTAAAGTATTAAAATTTTGTAGCACAAGATGCGTACAAGGAGTGGCCAAGGATCACGGAATGATGATCAAGTCCCGAATCGGGGGCCTCCTATCCAAATTCGGCAAGGTCAAGCCAAAGAGGAAGGCAACTCTTGGGGCGATGCAAATCCCCCACCACTAACTCTTCAGGATATTCAAAAACTATTAGACGATTCCCGACTTCAAACTCAAGCTGATATGAATCGTCTTCTTGACGAACGATTGGGGGAAGGATCTAAGTCCTTGTCGGAGAAAAGTGTCAAAAGTAAGACCACCGAGAACATTACTCAAACTCAATCGTCCTCTCGTGAAGCACCTCCGTCGCCTCCTCGTAAGATAGCAAAGGAGGGTACGTTTAAGGACTTTATGTCCTGTCGACCAAAGGAGTTTAATGGAGAGATGGATCCAAAGGTGACTGTTACTTGGATTGCTGAAATTGAATGGATCCTACGAATATGTCGTTGTTAGAAGATTTGAAAGTGGAATTCGCCTCCCAAATGTTAAAAGCCAATGCTCTTACATGTTGGAGTACTCTTGACCGAACTCTTGGGAGTGAAGTGGTTTCCTCCTTTACTTGGGAAGAATTCACCAAGTGCCTGAAGGGAAAATTCTGTTCTGCCAGGCATTGGGAGAAGTTAGTAGATGAATTCTTTGCCCTTAGCAAGGATAAACAGACGGTAGATGAATACACGAAGAAGTTCTGTGACATGCTTCCTTTCTTGGAAGACACCCTTCCAACTGAAGCAGGGAGAATTAACCGTTATGCAAATGGGTTACCGAGTGATTATGCTTTGGAGTTTGGGAAGGCCACTACTCTTGACGAAGCCATTGAGGCTGCTTCTAGGGTGGAGAGTATGCTAGAGAAAAGGGCTAAGGAACGTCAGGCCTTCGGGGAGAAGAGAAAGCAATCGGGTCCTTCGGGATCTAACAAAAAGGGCCGTTTTTCTTCAGGGTCTTCAAAGAGGGAAGAAGCAAAAGACTGTAAAAAATGTGGGAAACGACATGGTGGTGAATGTAAAAAGAAACCTGGAAATTGTTTCAAATGTGGTCAATTTGGCCACAAGGCTAAGGATTGCAAGTTGAAGGACGCACGGGAGATCGAATGTTTCTCTTGTCATGAAAATAGGCACTATAGCTCTCAATGCCCGAAGAAAGGAAATGAGACTTTGTTCTCCACTTCTAGTAACAAGAAGACTGAACCAACGAAAGTAAAGGGACGAGCATTCCAGATGACCCGCGAGGAAGCTAAAGAAACTCGCGATGTGGTTGCAACTACTTGTGAATTCATTACCTGCTTATGTTCTTTTCGATTCGGGTGCAAATTTCTCTTTCGTGTCACATGAATTTCGTAAACGTCTTAGCGTGCCACTTAATCCCTTAAATGATGCATGTGTCATTGAGATAGCAAATGGAGAATTGGTAACAGTGAGACACGTGTATAAAAATTGTCCCATTGAAATTAATTAGAGGATCCTTATGGCTAACTTATTGCCAATTGGGATCAAAGGATTTGATGTAGTCATAGGGATGGATTGGCTTGGCGCTCATGAAGCCAAAATTCTTTGTGGAAAACGAATGGTGTCGATTGAATCCCCCGACGGTGACAAAATGTATGTGTATGGCGAGCGACACAACAATATGCAAAGTACCATTTCTGCTATCAAGGCGTGAAAATGTATCTATAAAGGATGCGAGTCTTTTATCGCATATGTGCTCGACGGGAAGAAAGAAAAGCAGAAATTAGAAGATGTGAAGATTGTTAAATACTTCCCTGAAGTGTTTCCGGATGAGCTGCCCGGCTTACCACCCGTTCGGCAAGTCGAGTTACGAATTGATCTTACTTCTGGAGCGACCCCCATCGCTCGTGCACCATACCGTCTTGCCCCCACAGAAATGAGAGAACTTATGTCTCAATTGCAAGAACTTCTTGATAAAGGTTTTATTCGTCCAAGTTCTTCTCCGTGGGGTGCCCCCGTGTTGTTTGTCAAGAAGAAATATAGGACTATGCGCATGTGCATTGACTATCGGGAACTTAACAAGGTGACCATCAAAAACCGCTACCCTTTGCCGCGGATTGATGATCTGTTTGATCAGCTCCAAGGAGCTGATTATTTCTCCAAGATTGATCTTCGTTCTGGTTATCATCAAGTGCGGGTAAAAGACGATGATGTTTGCAAAACCGCTTTTCGAACCCGTTATTGTCACTACAAATTCTTGGTGATGCCGTTTGGTCTCACAAACGCTCCGGCTGTTTTCATGGATCTTATGAACAAGGTTTGTAAACCTTTCCTTGATAAGTTCGTTATCGTTTTTATCGATGATATCTTGGTTTATTCAAAAACCGAGGAGGAGCACGCAACCCACTTACAAGAAGTTTTGCAAACCTTGAAAAATAAGCAGTTATATGCAAAGTTTGCTAAGTGCGACTTCTGGTTACGAGAAGTTCAATTCTTGGGCCACGTTGTTTCAATCGAAGGGATCAAGGTCGACCCCTCGAAGGTCGAGGCAGTTATGAAGTGGGAACCGTCGAAAACTCCCACTGAAGTTAGAAGTTTCCTTGGATTGGCTGGTTATTATCGGCGATTTATTCAAGATTTCTCCAAAATAGCGGTACCATTAACTCAACTAACGAGGAAAGACGTGAAGTTCGTATGGGATAAGAAACAACAGGAAGCCTTTGAGACATTGAAGAAGAAGCTTTGTGAAGCTCCTATGTTGTCTCTACCGGAAGGCATGGATGATTTTGTAGTTTATAGTGATGCATCCGCTAAAGGTCTTGGTTGTGTACTTATGCAACGAGGCAAGGTCATCGCCTACGCTTCAAGACAATTGAAAGATGCAGAAACCCGTTACACCACTCATGACTTGGAGTTGGCAGCAATTGTTTTTGCTCTCAAAATTTAGAGACACTATCTTTATGGGACCAAATGCAAGTTGTATACGGACCATAAAAGTCTTCAATATATTTTCACCCAAAAAGAGTTGAATATGAGGCAAAGCCGGTGGATAGAGCTCATTAACGATTACGACTGTGAAATTATCTTCCACGAAGGGAAGGCCAATGTGGTGGCCGATGCCTTAAGTCGAAAGGTCCGTGAAAGAACAGTGAAAGGAAGATCCATGAGAATTGAAGTGGTTTGAAGTTTAATTCAAAGAATTAAAGAAGCGCAAAATGATCCCATGAAGGAAGAAAATGTTAAGAAGGAAAAGCTTGGAAAGAAGATGGAAATCGAATCAAACACTCAAGGGTTGAAAACGTACAAAGGGCGAATTTGGGTCCCTAAGCATGGTGGAATGCGGAAAGTAGTCTTGGATGATTCCCACAAATCCAAGTATTCCATCCATCCAGGAGGAACTAAAATGTATCGGGACTTAAGAAGCCAATTTTGGTGGCCTGGAATGAAGCCAATAATAGTAAAGTACATCTCCAAATGTTCCACTTATGCTCAAGTCAAGGCAGAGCACCAAGTACCGTACATAAAGACACAATCACTTCAGATCCCAGCTGGGAAATGGGATGATGTTACTATGGACTTTGTCATGGGATTGCCAAGAACGAGCAGAGGACATAATGCCATATGGGTCATTGTTGACAGATTAACCAAAAGTGCACTCTTCCTGGCTATTAAGGAGACTACTCCTCTAAAAGAGCTTGCTAAGATCTATGTGGATGAAGTTGTGAGACTTCATGGGGCACCATTGACTATAGTGTCAGATCGAGATGCTAGATTCACCGCGAGGTTTCGGCAAGCACTACAAGAAGCGTTAGGGTCAAAATTACACTTGAGTACAGCTTATCACCCCCAAACTGATGGTCAAAGCGAAAGAAATATCCAAACATTGGAAGACATGCTTCGTGCATGTGTGATTGATTTTGGCGGGAGATGGGATGATCATCTACCCTTAGCTGAATTCTCCTACAATAATAGCTACCACTCAAGCATTGGAATGCCACCTTTTGAGGCGTTGTATGGAAGGAAGTGTAGAACTCCCCTTTATTGGCTTGAAGCCGGAGAGAATAAACTTACGGGTCCCGATATTGTTGCAGTCACTAATGAAAAGATCAAGGTCATACAAACAAATATGAAGGCGGCCCAGGATCGACAGAGAAGTTATGCGAGCTTAAAGCAAAGACCTTATGACTTGAATGTAGGAGACTTGGTAATGTTGAAAGTTTCACCTTGGAAAGGGGTGATGAGGTTCGGTAAGAAGCGCAAGTTGAGTCCAAGATATGTTGGCCCTTTTAAAATCTCATAGGTTGTTGGTACACAAGCTTTCAAATTTGAGCTACCACAAGAGCTTCAAGGTATTCATGATACTTTTCACGTGAGTTACTTGAAGAAGTATTTTGGAAAGGAGGAATTGACAATTCCTTGGAAGGAGTTGAAGGTTGATGATAACAAGAGATTGGTGGAAGAACTTGAAGCAATTTTGGAACTCAAGACCAAGAAGTTAAGGAATAAGGAAATTGACTTAGTCTTAATCAAATGGAGGCATTCTCTTGGTGCCAATCTTACTTGGGAGACAAAGGACGAAATGATGAGAAGATACCCCAATCTTGTGGACTATAATTCGATTCCGAGGACGGAATCCTCTTAAGGAGGAGGTAATTAAGACAACTAAAACTTTCTTGAGTTATATGAATTTAGTATTCTATAAATCTAATATTTTATATGTGCATAAAAGTATTATAATTACTTTATAGTAGTGAGAAAGTAACTTTAGTAAAACAATAATAATATATGAACCCGAGTAAAATATGAAATCGCATAAAGGACCTAAAGTGAAAATTTATTTAGCAATCTTTAGAAATGAATATCTCGAATTCTAAAAGGAATTAGGAAAAGGTCATCAAGGTGACTTTGGTGGTATTTGACATAACAAGAATATAGGAAAAAGAATCAGGCCATTTGGAGTTGTAACGAAGGAGTTATGGAGGTTTTAAAATGGCCCAAAAGTGATAAAAATGACCAAGGAGTCATTTTCAAGGATAATAACTGGAAATCCGGTCCGATTCAGACGAACTCAGTAGGGGAAGGTTGTAGAGCTCGTTCCTACCTTTCTAAAGGTATAAAGTTTGCAAGTTTTGGATTTCGTACGAAGAAGTTATACCCCTGCAAAGTCAAAAGAAAAATAAAGAGAAAAGTTGGAAATTTCTCTAGACTAAGAGGACTCGTCTTAATCTTATAAAATCAAGTAAAATTTAGACTAAGAGGACTCGTCTTAGTCTTATAAAATCAGGTGAAATTTAGACTAAGATGACTCGTCTTAGTCTTAAGTCTGGAAATAAGGGCGTTTTGGTCAATAACCATTTAAAATCAGCCTTTAACCCTTTCCCGTCTCTGTGGGCTGCGATCACTTCTTTATTTACGCAAATTCAAACCAGAAAGAAAGAAAGGAGAGATCGAGAAGCAAAAATCCCCCACACACACACCTCGACTGTGTGTGTGCGTGAACCATAGATCGAGAGAAAGGAAAAATAGCAGCAAGCAGTAGATCGAGCACGTGGGTGTGAGAGGGAGGGCTGCCCTATTGCAGCAAACCGACGACCACGAACCAAACTCGAAGAAGACGCCGCTGCCGGCGCGATTCCTCCGGCGAAACGAGCTCCACGGCCGGCGGTAACTAGGGGTGAGCAAGGAAAACTTGTTCTTTGTCCATTCTCATGATTGTGTTACTTCAATTTCAGAAATTTTAAACTTAGGACAGAAATTGAAAGAGGGAAATAATTGATTTTCAAACCCTAGATGTTTATTCCGAAAATTTGATCATGCATGTTGATAATAAGCAAGGGTTTTGATTTCGTTTGTTGGTATGAGCTCAAAAACACTTATGAGACTTGAGATTTGAACATTTTGGTTGGATTTTTACATGCATGTTAGCAAAAAGGGTAACTAGATGAAGAATCATGGATTATCTATCACTTATTATGGGGTTTTGTCCATATTTTCTGTTTTGAGCTGGTAATTGCTAGAATAGATGAAATAAAGTTTCAATACACATGGATGTTAAATATTGGAATTGATTAATGATGGAATGGAATTGGCACGATGGAATTGCAATTTACTAGATCAAGAGTGTGTAAAGAACACACCATGTTCAAAGTTGAAAATTTTGATTACATATATATTGAGCTCGATAAGTTTGAACTAGTTAGAAAAGAGCTATATGAATTACATTTGTTTAGTATGTTAATATGTGAATATAATACTAATCTTCTATATTATTAATATAGAAGCTAAGGAGTGCGCAGAAGCAAGTAGAGGCAAAGACTAGCGGTCCGAGGTGAGTACATGTGGCATTTTCCCTCTTTGGGGTACATGGCAAAATGTTTTTGTAGTTTATGTGATTTTCGAGTATGAGATGTTATGCAAATTTATTTACCTATGACATGATTATTTTAAAGTCTCATACTATGATTTGAAAACATGTTTTGGCAATCAAGCCATAACGATTTGAAAGTTATTTGAAAAGCATTTTTGGCATTAAGCCCAAGTGATTTGAAAAGTGTATTTTGGTACAAAGTTTTAATGGTTTGAAAGCAAGTTTTGGCATTAAGCCTTACATGCTTTAGAAAGTGTGATTTGACATCAAATTGAATTGGAATTTGAAAAGATTGGTTTGGCACTAGCCTTAATGCGATTTCAGCAAATAATCTGATGTCAAATCATATTATGTTTTCTTTTATGACTGGTATTTGAAATCTGAATGTATGCAGCAATACAAGTTAGTATATTACCCACTTTTGCCCGGGCCATGATATTCCTGTAACGGAATATAGAGGAGTCTATTGGGGTGGTACCTTCCCCTTCGCGAAGTAGATGTCCTAAAACACAAGATGGTAGGATGGACTGATCTTGTTCTTTCCATCTTAGTATAGACTTGGGAAAATCACTACGTGTGATTATCCTAAGTATAAAAATAAAACATGTGGAGACACCAGTCAAAGCATGTGATACGATGCTGAGATGGTTTGATTACGTTCTTACCATTTCAGTATTGACTTGGGGTATCACCAAAGGTGATTAAGGCCCCAAGTATAAAAATCCAGACCCGAATGAATACCAGTCAAGTTTGAATAAAGAAAATTTTATGATGACAGTTTATTATCAAAGGCTTTGAAAACGATATATGTTATGTTTTTAAAAGTTTTCAATAAGAGATATGATATGATTTGGTTACAAGGGCTTTGGAAACAATATATATTATGTTTTAAATATTTTGAGTCTAAAACCCATGTAGCTCACGATACATTTTTGTTTTACGTATTTTATGTTTTATGCCATGTGTCCCAGGTCCAGGTTCGCAAGAGTAGGATGACTATATGAAGTGCTAGATACGTTTTGGGAAGACTAGATGGAGTGGAGCTAAGCATAGCTCTCATCTTTTGATGTTATGGTTTAATCCTTCTCTGCTTGCTATGGTTTGTTTTGATATAAATTCGTAACACTCGTGGTTGTAAACTTATAAACCAAATGTTTGGTTGAACTTTATTTTTGATATTCATGTCTTATAGACATGAAGTATAACAACCATGTTTAAGTGATAGCACCATTGTGTTTTTAATGTTATTATGTTTTAAAAAAATGGACAAATTTTGGGACGTTACATTATCAATAAACATGAATGGTTATAATTTTATAAAAGCTAATAATAGTAAATATAATAATAATAATAATAATAATAATAATAATAATAATAATTATTAAATAAATAAGACAACAAAAGACGAAATTGAGATAAACCAAATAAGCTAGCCAAATCAGTGGGTGTATTGATTAAAAAACTAATATAACTAAAAGCTTTTTTTGATTTGATGGTATTAAGGGGATACAAAATAAAATAGGGGTAGCTATAGCACTACCCAAAATGAGTTGTGCAGTCAACATTCAATTAATCTAAATTGTTCAAGCATTTCAACAATTTAATATTTTTAAAGAATAATGTGTTGAAAATACATTCAAGTATCCAATTTAAAAATATCCCGTGTCAAAAAATTAAATTTTGAATTCGCAATTGAGGTGAAGCAATAATTCTTCATTTTCGAGAATGTCACCAATTTCCTTTTAGATATAAAACATATTTTTCACTCAAAAGATTTTTGAGATATCTGCAATTAGTTGATATTCACAATGAGGTTTGGTATGTTTTGAGATTGAATTGAGATTACAATGTGCAAATCCGTTGAGAGTTACAGGGAATGGTATGAGTTGCAACTTCAAATTCTTGAAATAAGACATCTCTTCGGAACCGTCTACGTTTGGCTTCAAATTTTATGAACTTAAAACTCACTTAAGTTCGGGTTCCCTGGCGATTCCGGACAGGTCCCGGTTTTAAATGTTGGTATCCAGCCCTGATGCACACCCCTAGTAAAGAGTGGATATTGTTACATTCGTTAGGTTTTACCAATTTGGTGATACAAGATACCTATATCGAACTGTACTAAATTAACTGTAAACCTCGACTACTACGCTATTTCAAGAATATTGAACAAGAAACTCAACTTAAACCAAATCAAGATCGGAACTTTAATAAGTATTACAAAAATCTCAAAAGTTTTCTAATGATGATTAAGGCTTGGTAATTTTGTTCAAATTCAATAGTACTACAAGAAAGTAGGGTTAACCCTCAACTTGCATTCCTCGAGCTTCATGCTGCTCAGGGATCTGCAACCGCAAATTATGCCTATTCTGATCATACAACCGGTTTGCTGACAAGATTCGCAGACCAGAATTCTCACTTATCTCCAGAACCTCAGCCAGCCCGTTAATGCACCCCTTCGACATACCCACATCAATCCTTATGGCTTTGTTATTGCAAGCTCCGTTTATACCACCTTTTTGAATAGTATGACCCATGATCATCCTCCTTGCACCTGGAATGGTCGCAAGAACATGTTCCAGCATACTACAGTCGCAATCTTCAGTCACTTTGTTAGAAAACTTTCGCAGCCAAACCAATGAGCTACGGGATATAACTAAATCCGAAGATATAGCATCTTTCAAACCGGTAATCCAGTCCCTCACCTCTTGGTTAATCCGTTCAAATCCATAAGCAACATGGTGGGGTAAAATCCCTCCATGAACAAACACCGATTCCCCTACAACAAGCACAGTCAAGTTTTTTGACAAAAACCTACTTGCTATAGGACCCTGAGGTCTCAATGCAGCAATCCTAGCTCTAAACCCGTTTACGTATTCTTGTTTAACGCCAGGAAAACTTGAAGGAATACCATCGTATAAATCTTTAGGTTGCTCTAGTCCATCGCATAATCGCTTCATGTTGTTTCCTATGGTAAACCAATCAGCCCAGTTTTGAAATTCATCAAGCCCAGATGGATGAATACAGTAAAAATTACCATAAACATTCATGATTTCGTGATTGCCATTCATGGTGATAACGTTACCGCCGACCTTAGCAGCCTGTCGTTTTAGTTTCTCGAGGAAGTAAAGGATTTTGAGTTCTTGTCCGCCACGATCGAGGACGTCTCCGACTTGTACAAGAGTGGTGGAGCCACCGGACCACTGGTCCTCGGAGTCGATGAGACCAGCGAGACGGAGGGCTTGTTTGGATTTGTGAAGGTCGCCATGGAGATCGCCTATGGCTATTAGACGATTAGGGGACGGGTAGAAAGTTTGAAAAAGGGGAGGAGATGATGGGTCGGGTAGAAAGGTCTCGCTTACGGAGAAGTCAACGAAAGTGTCGACAAATGATGATAAAAGATTGGGTAGGTTTTTGCAGGTGATGTCTGTATCCATTGCCTCTTGTTATGAAGGCAGGAAGACGAACTGGGTGCATCGGAGTTCTTTTTAAATGTGTTGAGTATTTGTTTATCGATCTCCATTGACCGTAAAGTCACGTAAATTTGTCCTTATTAAGCAGATCATAAATCAAGAATAATTTGCTCCACCAAATCCATCTGTATCAATACCTACCCATCTATGCCGTTGTAGGTCCTACCCACTAACAAACTCCATTTTTGTGATCCGGTGATGTTTAAGCTACACTAGTTTAGGGATGGCCATTGCAAACCCATTTGATCTGTCTACCCTAAAATGTTTTGAGGATGCACGATCCAGTACTAGAAAAAATAAAATCAATGACAGACGACTTACATGTACAAAATTCTCAACTATTAATAGAGGCTCAGGCTTCTTTGACTCATAGAGTGGAACTCAGGCTTCTTAAGGAAACGATTCTTTAACTCATACAGTGGAACTCAACTATTTCGGGAGTGAAGATTGACCTATAGAGTGGAACTCAGGCTTCTTTGACTCATGATTCATCGTTATAGGAAACGGTTTTCCAATGTTTCAAAAGGTAATGACTTGGCTTGGAAATGTTTTGCTATTAAGAATCTAGGAGATACAATATACATATGTGGTATAAGGATCTATAGAGATAGATCATAACGTCTAAAAAGGACTTAGCCAAAGTATATTTTTGAGTATGATCTTAAAGAAATTCTAGATGCATGACTGCTAGAAAGGGATTCTACCCATGACATGAAATTGATTGGAGAATCAATGTCCTAGTACTAAGAGAAGAATTGGACAGAATGAGTCGAGTCCAATATGCTTCTGGTATAGGATCGATCATGCATGTCGTAACATGTACTTGACCTGACATCCCGTATGCTTGGAGCATAATGAGTCGATTTCAGGACAACCCTGACAAAGGTCAATGAACAACAGTGAAGGGAACTCTTAGAGTATCTTAAGAGAAGAATAAATGAGTTCTTGGTTTATGGAGAAAAAGGAAGAACTAAGATTAATTAGTCATAGTGATGCCAGAGATAACTCTTGCTCACAATCAGGATAAGTGTTCATGTTAATAGAGGAGTGATAACTTAGGAAAAGTTCCAAATCAAAACCAATAAGTCTGAGTATATAGCAGCTAGTGATGATGTAAAGAAAACTACATGGTTAAAGGATTTCGTTGTATATATTGGTGTTGTCCTCAACATCAATGAACTCCTTGAAATCTTCTGGATACTGAGGATACTAAGGAACCCAATGACCATGTGAAGTCACAGAATATACTCTGGGATTGCTGGTGTGTTTAGAAACCAAGTTAAGACATCATAGTAAATAGGGCATCATCAAAAGAGTGTCTGACTGATCATTTTACTAAGACTTTGACGTGGACCAAGCATGAAGGTCATACTAGGGTCCATAGGCGCTAAGTTTGTAAGCAATATGACATAAGTATTTTAGTTATTAGTTTGATAACCAAAACATATAGTAGTATATAATTGTATATGACTTGGTGTATTATTAATGGAGAATTACTAAAGAGCTGGGCTGCCATTTTCATTTAAATTAATATTGTGTTTCACTTTAGCATGTTTAGAACCCGCTTCCCGAGTATTAATTTACTCAAACTTCCACAGTCGGTCGTACTCTTGGAAGCAAGTAGTGATTTAAGATTATCATGGAGTGTTAGTAGATTGTATATAGAGATTAGACATAGCATGGTGATTGCGACTAGCGCTCATGAGTACTTGATAGAGATTCAAGTATTGGAACAACCCGCATCCAGAGATTACTTCATGGATTAAGTCACAAATAATCTAGGATGATAATATCTTTTATTCTTCAAATAACCGAGATGCATGAGGATCTGCTCTATTATTCTATTATGCACTAGTCTACTCAAACATTTTCCGTACGTAACTGGTAGTTATAAAGAGTATGTCCATGTGTAATATGATGAAATAGAAAAGGAATACATAGTCAAAGTTTATTTGTTCCTTCTTCCTTAACAAGGAGAAGCGATATCTTGGGGCCCTTGATGATTTGATGCTGACATTAAGTGTTTGGCCAAACCCGGACTAGATTGATGTGTTCAATCTGTAATACCGTGACTTTAAATTTGTGATAAGATATGTTAATTATATATTAAACAAATACTAATTGAGTTATTATATGAATTAGGATAGATAAAAAACTCGTCTAGGAAAAGTTGGATGTTGAAAAGAGTATTAGAAATGATTTTTAGCTTCTGCAGCAGGAAACACGGGCCGTGTTGGAGGAACAAGGGTCGTGTTTCGATCCAGAGCAAACAGAGGATATTTTGTGGAAAAACCCGGGCGGTGTTCTACGAACCCGGACCGTGCTGTGTCAACAGAGGCAAACAGAGGATTTTTATTTTGGAAAAACCTGGGCCGGGTTTATCCAACCCGGGCCGTGTTACGCGCACAGATCTGTTTTTAATGTGCGATTTTCTTTCATTTTGGGTTATATCCACTTCGAACAAAACCTCTCCAAAACCCTAGAAACTTAATCCTAAACCTCTAAACTCGAAATTGAAGTCTATAATTCAAGAATTGAAGCTAGGATTTGATTCCTTACGGTTGAAAGGTAATTCCCTTTGATTTTGACTTCATTTCAACGGTTGAGTTGTTTGATTTGAGATGGTTCCAGGTGGTTTTGATGAACCACCTGCAACTAGCATGAATTAGAGTGAGTTTACTTGGATTAGTGTGTGTAAGAGAGTTCTAATTCGAGACCCAAGCTAGTGAAGTGCTTATATGGTGTTCTTAGGGTTATATATGTTAAAGAGATGAAATTGAAAGCTGCAACTTTGATATTGTAGTTATCTTTTGATTGTAACTTGCTTCAATGATACAAATTTCCTTGATTATGATAACTATTGAGTGTGATTGAGATTATTCTTAACTTGAGTAATGAAAATGAGTTGTTATGCTACAGCTAAGGCTAGGCAGGAGCACACACGAGGTGCAGGAGTTCCACATATCGATTCCACAACAGGTGAGTAGTTATTAATAGATTAATTATGTGTTGGTTTTGATGATTATTGCAGAAAGGAGTATGACTTGAATTGTTTTGAAATTGGTTGAGTATACCAATTATGAGTGCTTGGATAAATGAACCTCATTATGAGCATATGTTGAGAATCAAGATAGTTCATTGAGAATGATATGAATGAGATGATGGGCAATTGCTGTCCAAATAAACTTTAATTACTCATGGAGCTCTCAAAGCTCATATATTGTTTGTTAATGTTAATTGTGTTAGGTTCTGGAAGTGCAGATCGTGGGAAACGCATCACGGAGGGTTAGCTGGAAAGGATATGGACTTTGGACTTGGACTTACTTTCTTATGTTAGACTTGGTCTTTTGTAAACATTCGGTTTTTGAGAAAACTAGTATGAAACTTCTTGTATGTAAATAAGCACCTAAATTATGCTTTTGATAGTATATTGTAAAACTTGTTACTCATCTTTGAGGATTGCACCTAAATGATAGTTATTTTGATTAAATTATCAGTGTATCCTGAATATGAGAAACCGGGTGTTACAAGTTGGTATCAGAGCCGTGGTTTAAGGGAATTAAACCTTGAGATGGGTTTAGACTTAAACCAATGAGATAGAGAAGTCCCAAAGAGTCACGAGTGGCTATCCTCCATGGTGATATACAAATTGAGTTGATTATACACCATATTGAGTATTATGGTGATATACAAATTGAGTTGATTATACACCATATTGAGTATTATGGTGGTGATTACTAAATGAGTTGATTTTCTTTTTCAGTTAAGATGAGCACTGGAAAAGAAAAAGAGCGAGGTGATCCATCAAAAGATCAATCGGGATCACGAGATTCGGGTAAAGAGCATCAACCCGAGGGAGAGCGACCTCCCGAGACACAGAGTAATATGCAAGCTATGATTGCGGCTGAGGTAGTCAAGGCACTTAAAGAGTTATTACCTACTTATTTGAAGCCTCAAGCGGAGGCTACAACTGGAGGTCTTTCGGGACAACCCCTGGTCCAACCTGAGCATAGGGAGGACCATGGAGAGATGTATACTGAAGCGAGTGGAGTTAGAGTACCTGAGAAAACAAGGAAGTACACTTATGATGTGTTCCAAAAGTGCAAGCCATACGATTTCTATGGAAAAGATGATCCCATAGCAGCCACGAATTGGTTAACACATGTTGAAAAGATGTTTCGCACCAGTAAATGTGACGAGGCGGATAAGGTTGAGTTTGCAACAAACTTGTTAAAGGAGGATGCACAGTTTTGGTGGGAGAATACGTGTATGGAGATAGGAGAGAGCTTGGCGTATACATTAAACTGGGAACAATTCAAGTTGAAGTTCACTGAATACTACTGTTCCAATAATGCTATGAAAGGAATAGAAGAAGAGTTTTTGAAGTTACAACAAGGGTCGAGAACAGTGCAACAATATACACTGGATTTTAATGAGAAAGCAAGGTTTGCACAACATCAAGTTGATACAGAGGAGCGTAAGATGGATCGTTACTTATGGGGTTTAAAAACCCAAATCCGAGAGTTTTTGCCGAGTTCCAGATATACTAGCTTTCAACAAGTTGTAGAGGCAGCAAGATCGAGAGAAAGGGAGTTGCAAAGATAAGAGGAGGAGAGAAGAACTGAAAAAGAAGTTGGAGGATCCAAGAGAAAATGGGAAGGTAAAGCTGGAGATACTTCTCAGAGGTCTACTAACACGGGTTCTCAATTCCATGGTGAACCCAAGAAGAACGAGGAGAGATGGTGTAAGAAATGTAGGCGAAAACACACTGGGGAATGTGATTCCCGAAATCCTCCATCAGTTTGTTTCCAGTGTGGAAAGACGGGACATATGGCTTGCCAATGTACCGAGAGTCGCCCCGTTTGTTTTAATTGTGGGGAGACTGGGCATATTCGTCCTAATTGCCCGAAGATGAGGTCTGAGTCACAAAGAGATTTTCAAAAGACCGGACGAGGAGGAGGTCGAGATCGAGATGATCGAAAAGATAAGAGTGGCGGTCACGTGAGAACACGAGCTTTCCAATTAACTGTCGATGAGGCGTGAGATCAAACTGATGTTATCACAGGTATTTTTAGCTTGAACTCTTCTCAAGCACGAGTACTTTTTGATTCCGGTGCTTCCGTGTCTTTTATATCGGAGTCCTTTGCTTCTAAACTAAATGTTCCGTTAGTCGATTTATATGAGAAAGTGATAGTAGATGTAGCATATGGGAGATGTGTTTTTGTAAAGAGTCATTACGAGCAGTGTCGGCTTGAGATCTATGGGGTTACGTACCTTATTGATCTGAAGCCGATCACTAATCATGAGTTTGATGTAATAGTCGGGATGGATTGGATGGATGATAATAGAGGTCAAATGGATTGTCATGAGAAAACACTTTCCATAAAGACACCAAGTGGTTCCCGAATTTTGATACGAGGTGAACGACGTTCCCGAAAAGTACCGATAGTGTCACTTGCATCGGCTAGGAGATATATGGAAAGAGGGGGTGAATTGATTATGGCACATGTGATTAGTGCCGAGTCAAAACATTCCAAAATAGAAGAAGTAGAAGTAGTTTGTGATTATCCCGATGTATTTCCCGATGATCTTCCAGGCGTACCACCAAGTAGACAAGTTGAGTTTGTGATCGAGGTAATACCGGGGGCGAAGCCGGTAGCTCGACCGCCTTACCGATTGGCACCGTCCGAAATGGAAGAATTAAAGAGACAGTTGCAAGAATTATTAGAACTTGGGTTTATTCGTCCGAGTTCGTCTCCGTGGGGTGCACCTATACTTTTTGTGAAAAAGAAAGACGGCTCCATGAGAATGTGTATAGATTACCGAAAACTTAACTAGATCACGATAAAGAATCGTTATCCGTTACCACGGATTGATGATTTATTTGATCAATTGCAAGGAGCCACGTATTTTTCAAAGATCGATTTGAGATCCGGTTATCATCAGTTAAGAGTACAAGAAGCTGATATTCCGAAGACAGCTTTCCGCACGAGGTATGGTCCTTACGAGTTCTTAGTCATGTCGTTCGGTTTGACTAATGCTCCAGCCGCTTTCATGGATTTGATGAATCGGGTTTGTCGTCCCTTTCTTGATAAATTCGTAATTGTGTTTATCGGCGACATCCTGATTTATTCAAAGAGTCGAGATGAGCACAGATTTCATTTGCAACAAATGCTAGATCTTCTCCGAGACGAGAAATTATATGCAAAATTTTCAAAATGCGAGTTCTGGTTGCGGGAGATTCAATTTCTTGGCCATGTGATAAATGAAGACAGTATAAAGGTAGATCCAGCAAAGATCGAAGCCGTAATGAGTTGGGAGCCGCCAAAGAGTCCAATGGAGGTTCGTAGTTTCTTGGGATTAGTAGGCTATTATCGACGATTCGTTGAAAACTTTTCTCGTATAGCTACACCCTTAACCAAATTGACCAAGAAGACGGAGAAATTTAGTTGGACTGAGGCACAACAGTCAGCCTTTGAACAACTACGAGATGGCTTGTGCAAGGCTCCGGTGTTGGCGTTACCGCAAGGAGGGGAAGACTTTGTTCTTTACAGCGATGCCTCCTTAAGTGGTCTTGGATGTGTGTTGATGCAAAGAGGACGAGTGATAGTGTATGCCTCTCGACAACTAAAACCACATGAAAAATCTTACCCAGTACATGATTTAGAGTTGGCGGCAGTAATTTTTGCATTAAAGATGTGGCGACATTACCTTTATGGAGTGCGATTTCAGATCTATACAGATCATAAAAGTCTGAAATACCTGTTTGATCAGAAAGAGTTAAACATGAGGCAAAGACGGTGGATGGATCTACTAAAAGATTATGATTGTGAGATAATTTACCATCCTGGTAAAGCAAATGTAGTGGCGGATGCATTGAGTCGAAAAGAATCGCCTATTCGAGTTGTATCGGCTCGAATGGGAGTTGTGAGTAAACTGCCAGAGATGATACGCAGGTGCCAAAACGAGGAAAATGATTTAAAGAAAGAAAGGATGATTGGTTATATGGAGAAACTGGTGGAGAATGCACAAGGAATCAAGACTTTCCAAAGGAGAGTTTGGGTTCCAAGGCATGGCGAGGTGAGACAGTTATTGCTAAATGATGCTCATTGTACTAGATATTCGGTTCATCCTGGTAGTACACGGATGTATCATACCTTAAAGCCGTACTACTGGTGGCCGGGTATGAAGCGAGATGTAGGACGCTTTGTGGAGAACTGCTTGACGTGTCTTCAAGTAAAAGCCAATCATCAAAAGCCATATGGAGCAGTGCAACCGTTACCTGTACCAATGAAGAAATGGGATGAAATCACTATGGATTTCATCACAAAGTTGTCTCGGTCTCCTTGAGGATATGATTCTATATGGGTGATTGTTGACAGGTTAACAAAGTCGGCTCATTTTATTCCAATCCGAGAAAGTTACCAAGTGTCAAAGCTAGCTGAGATATATACAAGAGAAGTGGTGAGACGACATGGAGTGCCAACTTCAATAATTTCTGATAGAGATAGTCGGTTCAATTCACATTTCTGGCAGAGTTTCCAAAAGCATTTTGGTACAAAAGCCTTATTGAGTACTGCGTATCATCCCCAGACAGATGGACAGTCGGAAAGAACGATACAAACACTTGAAGATATGCTACGAGCCTGCATCATTGATTTTGGAGGCAGTTGGGAAGATCATCTGCCTTTGGTGGAGTTTGCTTATAACAACACTTATCACTCCAGTATACAGATGGCACCTTTTGATGCCTTATACGGTGCACTGTGTCGGACCCCGACTTGTTGAACAGAAACTGGAGAGAAACCATTGGCGGGACCAGAAATTATAGCCGAAACCGAAAAGAAGATACAAAGCATTCGTGAGCACATGCGGGTAGCCCAAAACCGCCAAAAGCAATATGCAGATAGAAGAAGAAAGCTGTTAGAGTTCAGTGTCGGGGACATGGTAATGTTGAAAGTGTCCCCATGGAAGGGATTATTTCGATTTGGCAAAAGAGGTAAGTTGAGCCCACGCTTTATCGGACCCTTTCGAGTTTTGGAGAGAATTGGAGCGGTTGCGTATAAGCTTGAGCTTCCAGAGGAGTTACGGGGTATCCACAATGTATTCCATGTATCACAACTTAGAAAAACATTGCATGACCAATCCACTCGGGTACCCTTGGCTGAAGTTCAACTAGATGAGAAATTAAAATATCAAGAGATGCCGGAGCAAATTCTAGAAAAACCAACCTTTTAGAATTTTCTGGAAGCTGAGCAGCAAAATTATCCTGCCTCAAATGAGATCACACCCAAAGCCTAGAGGAGAGAGTCACGAAAATCCACAGAGAGTATATTGAAAGTGGCGAAAATAATGATGCCTGGGAACCCCTATTTATAGTTTCCAAATGGCCAGTTGATAAACCTTAGAGATAAACCTTTTTGAATTCAAATAAGATAAACATTTTATCTTACAATTCAAAAACCTATTTATCCTTATTTATCAAATTTCGAAAATCATATATATCCATATATATAATTTCGAAATCCACTTGTCACTCCACACTGCAACTTACTCAACTATTGAATAATTACAGTTTTAGTCCCTGCACCTTTAATTAATTAATTTAATCCCCAAATTAAATCCAATTAATTCTGGATTAATTCCTAATTAATTAATATAGTTTCTAATTAATATATTATCACTTTAATATATTAATAAACCATATATTTAATTCCTGTTGATTTATTAATCCCATAATAAATCAATCTTTCTCTCTACCGAATTTTCTACCAAACCTCCAGCCATGAGGGCAACCCAAATGGACTGTGCTTCTATTAATTAGGTAAATACTAATTATTAGTCATGGCTTAGACACCTAATCCAACAGTCTCCCACTTGGATAAGTCTATGACTATAATTATCAATTTAGCCTCTAATTAACCAGCACCTATAGCTTCCTAGAAACCAATGCCAAACTCTGATCTAATCAGTCCTGTCCATAGATAAGTGATCAGATGATCCTCCGTCCAACAAGATATTTTTCAGACTCAAGACATGGATAAAATCAATCTGGTCTGATTCACTGTTCCTCGATTTCCGATTTGCATATGACTCTTAGACTACCAAGTTAGTCCCGGTTGGCCAACCATTTTAGTCAACTTCAAAATCATCGAGAGGCCTACGGATATCTGTTTCCCGTTAGGGTCAAGGGACGAATAAACTTTGACTCATATACTTATGTCTTTTACCAGAAAAATTACTCACAACAATACGTTTTATAACACCGAGTTACCGGTGCGTTTTCGTATTATCAATGAATAACCGTCTAGTAAATCATAACTCATATGTCTTAGTTTAAAGATCAAAAGATATTATCGTCTCAATATTGCTCGTGATGTAATCCATGAAGCAATCCATTGAGCGCGGGTTTATCCAATACTCAAATCTCCATTTCCAAGTACTCACGAATGGTGCAGCAATCCAATTGCAATGTCTAACTCCTTAGACAATCTATTACCAATTCATGACAGCCTTACTTCATATTACTCCCTAAAAGTATGAGCGACTGTGGATATTTGAATAATCCAATTATTCAGGAAGTAAAACATGTAAAATGAAACACAATGATATATTATTGACAAAATTAGTAAACCATTACTCATTAATAAATCTCCATTATTAAATCACAAAAGTCAAATACAATAACATTGTTACAAGTTTCAAAAATCTATCTAATTACAAAAACTTATATCATCTCTTAATCCAATGCTCCTAGCATGCTGATTATGCTTAATCCTACTCAGAGCCTTTGTCAAGGGATCTGCAGGATTATCTTCCGATGATACCCTCTTTACAAGGAGGTGACCTTCTTCTACCCTATGTCTGATGTAGTGGTACTTTCTGTCGATATGTCTGGACTTTCCATGATCTCGCGGTTCCTTTGTCAAGGCGACCGCACCTTCGTTATCGCAGAATAGTTCCAAGGGCTCCTGAATACTCGGGACTACTCCAAGGTCACCGATAAAGTTCTTCAGCCAAGCCGCTTCCTTTGACGCTTCACTTGCTGCTATGTACTCTGATTCGCACGTAGAATCAACCACTGTTTCTTCTTTGGAACTTTTCCAAGTAACTGCTCCACCGTTCAAAAGGAATACCCAGCCCGACTGAGACCGACCACTGTCTCTATCCGTCTGAAAACTGGCATCTGTATATCCTTCAACTCTCAAGGTATCACTGCCACCGAGGACTAACACCATGTTCTTGGTCCTCCGCAGATACTTGAGTATATTTTTCACAGCTATCCAATGCGCCCTTCCAGGGTTACCCTGGTATTGACTGACCATGCTCAAAGCAAAGGCCACGTCAGGGCGAGTACACGTCATAGCGTACATGATCGATCCTACAGCCGAAGCATAAGGTACCCGACTCATTTCAGCTATTTCTTCGTCTGTACTCGGACTTTGAGTCTTACTCAATTTTGCATTACTTTGGATAGGCAGCTCTCCCTTCTTGGAATTTTCCATACTAAACCTTTTCAGTACCTTTTCCAAGTATGTACCCTGACTAAGTCCAATTAGTCTCTTCTTCCTATCTCTCAATATTCTTATCCCGAGAATATAGGCAGCCTCTCCTAGGTCCTTCATGGCGAAACATTTCCCAAGCCAAGTCTTGACATCTTGCAAGGTTGGAATATCGTTTCCCATGAGCAGTATGTCATCGACATACAGCACCAGAAAGGTGACTATACTCCCACTAGCCTTGACATATACGCAGGACTCATCCTCGCTCCTAGAGAAGCCAAACTCTTTGACTTTCTCATGGAAACAAAGATTCCAGCTGCGAGAAGCTTGCTTCAATCCATAGATTGATATCTCAAGCTTACACACCTTATTAGGATACTTTGCATCGACAAAACCCTCTGGCTGATTCATGTAAACATCCTCAGTCAACTTCCCATTAAGGAAAGCGGTTTTGACGTCCATCTGCCAAATTTCATAGTCATGAAATGCAGCTATGGCCAGCATAATCCTAATAGACTTTATCTTGGCTACTGGTGAGAAGGTCTCGTCATAGTCAACCCCTGGGGTTTGAGTAAAGCCCTTCGCAACCAGTCTTTCCTTGAAAGTGTGTACATTTCCGTCCATGTCGGTCTTCTTCTTGAAGATCCATTTGCACCCGACTGTCTTTCGACCCGGTACGTTGTCAACCAAGTTCCAAACTTGATTGTCATACATGGACTTGATCTCGCTATCCATGGCCTCTTTCCACTTGGCAGACTCAGGGCCCACCACTGCTTCCTGGTAGTTAGCTGGTTCATCCAAATTTATCAGTGTCCTATCACTGACAAACGTGTCCCCATCCGAAGTTATATGGAACCCATAAAACTCGGGTGGCATGCTAACCCTACCGGAACGCCTAAGAGGTAAGGATACATCTGTCGGACCAACAGGAACTTCTTCCTCATGTTGGTTGCTAGTTTCTCCTAAGGTTGCGTCATCTGATGACTCTTGAATTTCTTCCAGATCAATGGTACTCCCACTGTCCTCTTTGAATATGAGCTCTCTCTCTCGAAAGACCGCTCGTCTAGCTACAAAGACCACGTCCTCGCTCGGTCTGTAGAATAGATATCCAAAGGACTGTTTGGGATAACCAAGGAAGAAACACCTTTCGCTTCTTTCTGCGAGTTTGTCTTGAGTCTCTCGTCTAACGAAAGCCTCACAACCCCAGACTTTGATATGTGCCAACGAGGGAACTTTCCCCGTCCACATTTCATGAGGTGTTTTAGCAACCTTTTTAGTAGGGACAAGATTGAGGATATGGGCGGCAGTCTCTAAGGCATACCCCCAGAAGTGAATGGGAAGTGAAGCTCGAATCATCATGGAACGAACCATGTCCAACAGGGTTCGGTTACGCCTCTCTGCAACACCGTTCAACTGTGGTGTCCTGGGAGGTGTCAACTACGAAACTATTCTGCATTCCTTTAGATAGTCTAGGAACTCGATACTTAGATACTCTCCGCCTCTGTCGGACCTGAGCATCTTTATCTTCCTGCCTAATTGATTTTCTACCTCGTTCTTAAACTCTTTGAACTTTTCAAAGGTGTCCGACTTATGCTTGATCAATTAGATATAACCGTATCTACTAAAATCGTCGGTAAAGGTCACGTAGAACCGCGTGCCATCCTTTGTGGTTGATCTGAATGGACCACACACATTCGTGTGAATGATGTCCAGCAGACCCTCACCTCTTTCAAAAGACCCTTTGAAAGGTGATTTAGTCATCTTGCCCAACAGACAAGATTCGCATACATCATCCGACCTGAGATCGAATGATTCCAACACTCCATCCTTTTGGAGTTGGGCGATGCGTTTCTTGCTGATGTGCCTGAGCCGACTATGCCACATACATTCCTTTTCTACACCACTAGTAGAATCAATATAATTTACACTATGTCCTAAATTGTCAACACATTCAACAGTTTCATACACACCATCACAAGGATAAGCAGTAAAAATCAAAATACCATTTTTGAAAACAGAAATCGAACCAATTTTATTATCAAAAGAAAATTGAAATCCTTGTCTGAACAATGCGTGAAATGAAATAATGTTTCTTGCCATTTCTGGCGAATAGCAACAATTAAATAATTCTAAGCTAACATCACTACTAAGCACTAAACTGTAAACGCCGATCTTGGTAACAGGGGACGATCTCCTATTGCCCATGATCAAGTTCAGTCTACCGTGCTCCACCTCCCTGCTTTCCTTTAGGCCCTGCAGATTAGAATAAATGTGAAAACCACATCCTGTATCAAGGACCCAAGAATTAGAAGATGGTGAGTTTTTAGAGATAGTGTATATACCTGCTGTCGATGGCTTTACTTTCCCATCCTTGACATCCTGCAAGTATTTGGGGCAGCGTCTCTTCCAATAGCCCTTCTCTTTGCAGTAAAAACAGTTGGCTTCATCGGGGTTGGCCACACAAGGAATTTGGGAAGACTTGGTTCTCGAGCCATTGCTTGACGACCCGACCTGAACCTTTTCCCTCCAATTTTGCTTAGGAGAGCCCTTCCTTTTCTTTCCTTTGCCACTTCCAATGGCTAGGACGGGCTGATTAACCGAGGGTACACTTTTACCCTTCATCCCGTCTTCAGCAACTCGAAGCATGCGATGCAACTCAGTCAGGTTAGCCTGATTGTTGTTCAAATGATAAGCCAGCCTGAACTGGTCATAAGAACTCGGTAGGGAGTTAAGCACTATGGCAACGGCCAACTCCTCCGGTACAGGCATCGCAAGCTTTCTAAGCCGCTCCACGTAACCTTGCATTCTTTGCACATGAGCGTAGATGGACTCTCCATCTTTAGGTTTGCTGTTCGTGAAGTCCTTGACCACCTCGCACCTCTCGATGCGCTCTTGCTTGCGGAACTTTTCCGCAAGCTCCTTGTGCATCTCAAAGGGCCAGTAGTCTTCGTATATCCTTTGCAATTCGGGGTTCATTGTGGCGATCATGATACAGGCCACTTTGGTCGCATCATCAGAATGTTTTTGATACGAGGCAATTTCCTCGGGAGTAGCAGTTTCAGGGTCAACATCGACAAGCTCAGTCTCGAGAACATACTCTTTGTTCTCGTACCTCAGAGCCATCTTGATGTTTCTAATCCAGTTATTGTAGTTTGTCCCGTTCAATTGAACCTTGGAATACAGTGAGAGGATAGAGGGAACACTGGAGTTTGATTGGGGAGCGGATTGATCAGCAGAAGACATCTATAAAAGAAGGTAAGTTTAATTAGATACATGTCGATCCTTATAATAACCCAATATAAAATAAGGCTAGGATCCAACTATAACAATTTGCAACATAGAAGAGGGATGACGTAATCTATAAGCAAATTTTATAAAGGTAGGCGAATGACGATTCAGCCAATTCCACCGCGGAAAAATAATCTTATTATAAATGGAATTCCTAGTTTCTTTTGAGATATATTGAACTGTTCAATAGCATGTTTAATCTCGGATATGCCCCACCGTTTGTGACTGGGATGCCGAGGATCACAAACCGGGTGTGAATAACCATGCAAATTAGCTTGGTACTCTCGGGGTCTATTATCATCTCAAATTTATGTGCCGGTAAACCACACACGCTCCATCAACAATGATAACACCCGAGACACCTATTGCCACTCTTTATGAACCCCCATTGGTGTGCCGGTAAACCACACACGCTCCACCAACGTTTCATAAAGTGCAATGTGCAATTTCATGGGGTAGCATCAAATTCACATTTTTCCTAAAGTAACTAGATTGGGATTTTGTAAATGGTTCTAGTACTTTGATCATTATACTTTTAATGATTAAGCGGTTCTGTCAAACCCGTTCGGCTAACGACCCTCCACTGATCAGGCGAGCGGTGGGTGAGAGTGTTCACCCATTAGACTACCATTTTATAGGCAGTCTCCTTATACCCACTTTATAGACCAGCTTCGTGAATGAGGCCTACTATTGATTTGACTAACCAAATTTATCTCATATATATATAGTATTAACTTTTAATAATATATATAAGATGTATTTTAAAACCCTTTAAAATATTCAAGGTTTATCTTTTAATTTTACCAAATTTAACAATTAAATTTTAAATTAAATTAAACCTTAAATTCGATTTAATCAATTTTAATTACCAATTAATTAAATTAATTAAATCTAAATATTTTAAACATTTTAAAATATTTTTCTGGATTTTTCTATTAATTTTCGACAATTTAAAATTAATTAAATCCCTTTTGAATTATCTTTTAATTAACAATTAATTAAATTAATTCAAATGAAGATATGTTTATCCAAATTAATCAAATTAATTAAAACCTATCCTAAACCCCCTAAAAATCGATTTCAAATAATGGGGTTTAGGTTATCCATTTAATTAACAAATAAAGTTACCAAAAATAGAAAACCTCCTAAAACCCTAATGAAATTTTCGAAATTTGCAAGGGAGGGGATTAGGGTTTCCAAAACCCTAATCCTAGAAATCGATCCATAATAGAATTAGGGTTTATAGGCTTTAAACCTTAAAACAGTTATAACAATTCAACAAGAAAACAAAACAAACAAGAAAACAAAGCAGGCTCTGATACCACTGAAAGGTTTTCTGCAAACCATGAACTAAATAACCTAAGTTCACATGCAACCTATAAGGATCTATGTTTTCTTCTAATTGAACATATAACAAAACCTAAAGGCCATAAGAAAATTAACTAAAAGAATAAAATTAGAAAAATCAACCTTTTAGAATTTTCTGGAAGCTGAGCATCAAAATTACATTGCCTCAAATGAGATCACACCCAAAGCCTAGAGGAGAGAGTCACGAAAATCCAGAGAGAGTATATTGAAAGTGGCGAAAATAATGATGCCTGGGAACCCCTATTTATAGTTTCCAAATGGCCAGTTGATAAACCTTAGAGATAAACCTTTTTGAATTCAAATAAGATAAACCTTTTATCTTACAATTCAAAAACCTATTTATCCTTATTTATCAAATTTCAAAAATCATATATATCCATATATATAATTTTGAAATCCACTTGTCACTCCACACTGCCACTTACTCAACTATTGAATAATTACAGTTTTAGTCCCTGCACCTTTAATTAATTAATTTAATCCCCAAATTAAATCCAATTAATTATGGATTAATTACTAATTAATTAATATAGTTTCTAATTAATATATTATCACTTTAATATATTAATAACCTTATATTTAATTCCTGTTGATTTATTAATCCCATAATAAATCAATCTTTCTCTCTACCGAATTTTCTACCAAACCTCCAGCCATGAGGGCAACCCAAATGGACTGTGCTTCTATTAATTAGGTAAATACTAATTATTAGTCATGGCTTAGACACCTAATCCAACAATCCACAATGTATTCCATGTATCACACCTTAGAAAAACATTGCATGACCAATCCACTCGTGTACCCTTGGCTGAAGTTCAACTAGATGAGCAATTAAGATATCAAGAGATGCCGGAGCAAATTCTAGAAAAGAAAGTTAGGAAGTTAAGAAATAAAGAAGTGGGATTAGTGAAAGTGCAATGGCAACATCATAGAGGATCAGATGTTACTTGGGAAGCTGAGGGAGAGATGCGGGTGAAATATCCTTACTTGTTTCAATCTGAGGACGGAATCTTTCGAAGGGGGTAAGAACTTGTAATACCGTGACTTTAAATTTGTGATAAGATATGTTAATTATATATTAAACAAAGATTAATTGAGTTATTATATGAATTAGGATAGATAAAAAACTCGTCTAGGAAAAGTTGGATGTTGAAAAGAGTATTAGAAATGATTTTTAGCTTCTGCAGCAGGAAACACGGGCCGTGTTGGAGGAACACGGGTCGTGTTTCGATCTAGAGCAAACAGAGGATAATTTGTGGAAAAACCCGGGCCGTGTTCTATGAACCCGGACCGTGCTGTGTCAACAGAGGCAAACAGAGGATTTTTATTTTGGAAAAACCCGGGCCGGGTTTATCCAACCCGGGCCGTGTTACGCGCACAGATCTGTTTTTAATGTGCGATTTTCTTTCATTTTGGGTTATATCCACTTCGAACAAAACCTCTCCAAAACCCTAGAAACTTAATCCTAAACCTATAAACTCGAAATTGAAGTCTATAATTCAAGAATTGAAGCTAGGATTTGATTCCTTATGGTTGAAAGGTAATTCCCTTTGATTTTGACTTCATTTCAACGGTTGAGTTGTTTGATTTGAGATGGTTCCAGGTGGTTTTGATGAACCACCTGCAACTAGCATGAATTAGAGTGAGTTTACTTGGATTAGTGTGTGTAAGAGAGTTCTAATTCGAGACCCAAGCTAGTGAAGTGCTTATATGGTGTTCTTAGGGTTATATATGTTAAAGAGATGAAATTAAAAGCTGCAACTTTGATATTGTAGTTATCTTTTGATTGTAACTTGCTTCAATGATACAAATTTCCTTGATTATGATAACTATTGAGTGTGATTGAGATTATTCTTAACTTGAGTAATGAAAATGAGTTGTTATGCTACAGCTAAGGCTAGGCAGGAGCACACACGAGGTGCAGGAGTTCCACATATCGATTCCACAACAGGTGAGTAGTTATTAATAGATTAATTATCTGTTGGTTTTGATGATTATTGCAGAAAGGAGTATGACTTGAATTGTTTTGAAATTGGTTGAGTATACCAATTATGAGTGCTTGGATAAATGAACCTCATTATGAGCATATGTTGAGAATCAAGATGGTTCATTGAGAATGATATGAATGAGATGATGGGCAATTGCTGTCCAAATAAACTTTAATTACTCATAGAGCTCTCAAAGCTCATATATTGTTTGTTAATGTTAATTGTGTTAGGTTCTGGAAGTGCAGATCGTGGGAAACGCATCATGGAGGGTTAGCTGGAAAGGATATGGACTTTGGACTTGGACTTACTTTCTTATGTTAGACTTGGTCTTTTGTAAACATTCGGTTTTTGAGAAAACTAGTATGAAACTTCTTGTATGTAAATAAGCACTTAAACTATGCTTTTGATAGTATCTTGTAAAACTTGTTACTCATCTTTGAGGATTGCACCTAAATGATAGTTATTTTGATTAAATTATCAGTGTATCCTGAATATGAGAAACCGGGTGTTACAAAATCCGTTTCAATTATATTCCATAGATCTAGTGATTCTAACAAAACCTTTATTTGAATGTTCCATTTATGGTAATTCTTCCCAGAAAATCTTGGAATCTGATATTGCAACCCAACGAAATTTGTTGATGCCATCAGGACGAAATTTTTCTTGTTTTTCTGATTGTAATAGACACCCACAGAACAGGCTCTGATACCACTTTGTTAGTTCAGTCAATACAATACAGAGATTCTGCAAGGTATTTAATGCAAATATGCACGAAGGAGAAGAAGAGAGTAGTGCATGGATAAGGAATTTACAGTGACAATCCTTCTTTATTTATTACAAGTCAACCACATTTAAAGATTACATACCCATACATATATATAATACATATAGGAACCGATGTGTCTCTTCAAAGGCACCAGAACCAATTGCTAGAACTACTATATAACTGACAATAATAAATATCTAGAATTAATCTTAATAAATTCTACTACTTATGTCTAGTTTAATATTTAACAAACAAGACTAGGCTGCTAGGAAGAAGAACTTCGATAAGCACATAAATACAATCTCACAAACAAATAAAGGTGTAAAGAAAATAAAAAACACAATGATTAAACTTCGTTTACTCAATCAAAACAATCGAGATACACTTACCGAAGAACCAGAGAGTGGGATTTTATTTATAGTGGTTAATTACACATTTTGATATGGTTATGATCATTCATAGGGGGTCTATTTTATAGATGGAATTACAGTCAACCGAAAATCTATGAATAAATCCAAGCCCACAAAACATTGTTGATTAATCTGACCAGCATAGCATGCCATGACATGTGGCCTGCTACTCCGCAACTACCTCGCAGTCATTACACAGTTGCGGTCCAACTCTGCTGCATTGGATTTTGGTACGTAGAATCACCATACAAAACATGTTAGATATTGCATGTATGTCTTTGAAGGTAACTTTGTGTTAGTCATTAGGGTTACCCTAATACCCATTAAGGTTTAGGTTAGCCCATTAGGGTTTAGGTTAGGCCAAAAGCCCATTTTGTATCCCTATTTATATGATGTTAAACCCACATTATTATTATCAAGCATTTTATAGTATAACATGGTATCAGAGCTCTAGGTTAAAACCCTACTACTTACCACAACCCGCTGCCGCCGCCAACCTCCAACTCCACCTCCACCTCCACCTCTGATTTGCAGTCGTCTCTACTCTCCCTCTATCAACCTTCTAGTCGTCGGAAGTGCTCAATATTTTTCCCTTCCTCTTTCTTTTCATAAATAATAACACAGTCGCTAGCACCAAACCAAAGCTCCGTCGACGTCATCGACTTCTTCTACTACCCCGTCTGCTACGACCCCTGTCATTGGATGGCTTCTTCTTCTTCGAACATTCTTCGTCGGACAGCCTTTGATTTGCAATCTTCTCTACTCTCCCTCTATCAACACTGCAGTCGTCGATCTCGCCGGAATTGGCTCCGTCTGCCGCAGCTCTAGCCCTCTCTTTTTGCATGCTACCTTTCTCCGAACTCCTCTACCATCGGCTCCATGATGACTGTCACGGCTCTCTCTTCTTCTTCAACGGAACCGCCTCTGGGCGCCGCTCCTCCTTTCTTCTTCTCCGACGTGCAGTCATACTTAGTCACCATCGGTGCTCTGCCACCGCCGCTACCTTTCAATTATGTATTTTTTTATGTTTTGTTTATTTCCCAGTTTAATCGTCTCCTCCCGATCAAACTGTGGGGTATGTTTGTGATCAGGGTTACCCTAATACCCATTAGAGTTTAGGTTTCGCGAAGAGCCCATTATGTATCATTATTTATATGATGTTAAACCCTCGTTATTATTATCAAGCATTCTATATTATAACACTTTGGATTAATTTTCCGTTTCTTAAATCTTGAAAGCTTCGTTTTTGTGTTTCCTCCGTCCATAACAATCGTTCTGCAAATCACCGTCCTAATAACAAACAAGAAACTCAACTTAAAATCAATCAAGTATTCGTACAATCTCAATAGTTTTCTACTGATTAAGAAGGCTCGATAATGTGTTCGTTAATTTTGAGTTCAAATTCAATAGTAATACAAGAAAATAGGATGAAGCATCAACTTGCACTTTTCGAGGTTCATGCTGCTTAATTAGGGATCAGCAAAATATGCCTATTCTGATCATGCAGGTTTGATCTTGACGTCAAGATTCGCAGACCGGAATTCTCACTGATCTCAAGAACCTCAGGCAGCCCGTCAATGCACCTCTTCGACATACCCACATCAATCCTTATGGCTTTGTTATTGCAAGCCCCGTTTATACCATCTTTTTGAATAGTATGACCCATGATCATCCTCCTTGCACCTGGAATGGTCTCAAGAGTATGTTCCAGCATACGACAGTCCCAATCTTCAACCACTTTGTTAGAAAATCTTCGCAGCCAAACAACTGAATTCCTTGACTTAACTAAAGCCGACGATACAGTCTCTTTCAAACCAGTAATCCAATCCCTCACCTCTTCGTTAATCCGTTCCAAGCCATAAGCAACATGGTGGGGTAAAATCCCTCCGTGAACAAACACGGATTCCCCTACAACAAGCACAGTCAAGTTTTTTGACAAAAACCTACTTGCTATAGGACCCTGAGGTCTCAATGCAGCAATCCTGGCTCTAAACCCGTTTACGTATTTTTGTTTAACACCAGGAAAACTTGAAGGAATCCCGTCGTATAAATCTTTAGGTTTCTCAAGTCCACCGCATAATCGCTTCATGTTGTTGCCTATAGTAAACCAATCAGCCCAGTTTTGGAATTCATTAATCCCAGATAGACGAGTACACCGAAAATTACCCTCAACATTCATGATTTCGTGATTGCCATTCATGGTTATGACATTACCGCCGACCTTAGCAGCCTGTCGTTTTAGTTTCTCGAGGAAGTAAAGGATTTTGAGTTCTTGTCCACCACGATCGAGGACGTCTCCGACTTGTACAAGAGTGGTGGGGCCACCGGACCACCGATCCTCCAAGTCGATGAGACCACCGAGACGGAGGGCTTGTTTGAATTTTTTAAAGTCGCCATGGAGATCACCAATGGCTATTAAACGATTAGGAGAAGGGTAGAAAGTTTGAGTAAAGGAAGGAGATGGTGGGTCGGGTAAAAAGGTTCCGGTGACGCAGAAGTCAACGAAGGTGTCCACAAATGATGATACAAGATTGGGTAGGTTTTTGCAGGTGATGTCTGCATCCATTGTCTCTTGTTATGGAGGGAGGAAGACGAATTAATGTATGAGTGAAGTTCTTATTGAATGGATTGGGTATTGGATTATCGATCTCCCTTGGCCGTCAAGTTACGTAAATTTCTCCAAAGCCAACCTATTAATTAGCCAATATATCTGTGCATATTATACGAGTGGTGGTGTTTTGGAGTAATTATAAAATCAGTTTATCTACTTATTGACTTTTTAGAAAAATTAACAAACTATAACTAACGTCAATTATCATTTTTTAATAAGTAAGAAGACCCTTAAAGATACTGATTTCCTTTCCGTAGATAAAGTTATTGTATTGTATATACAAAGAAATAACGATGTTTAAAACCGAGTCAACCATCGGGTCAATCTGATTTTTACAATTTTCATATATGTTATATTTACAATATAATTATATATTTATAAAACAAAAACAATGTAATTTAATCTTTTTGGTACCAAAAAATATGTTTTGTCAAGTTTCTATAGGAAAATTTTACTACATTTGATGAACCAATAATGGACTAATTTTAAAAAGTTTGAATCTTTAAACTTTTTAACCAGTTTTTAAAGCTAAAATTCTAATTTTTTGTTTCAACCGTCGGGTCACCGGTTCAACCGGTTTTTTGAGAGTGACTGGTTCAATCCGAATCAGAAATTAACAAAAAAAAACTGGTCATAGTTGATAAGTCATGGTCTAACCGGTTCGACCGACCGTGTCAACCCGGATTTTAAAACATTGAGAAATAATGAAATCAATAAGATATAGTGATTTTTGATCATATGGTCTAGCCAGCACCACATGTCAACTTAGAATTGATTTCTTGTGACAACCAATATTTTTTTTGAGCAAATCATGATATATTGGTTGTGAGCAAATCATGATGTCCTTACTTCTCGAGTTTGATCTCTTTAATATCCTTTTATGATGTTCAAATGCAAGAAATGGTAATAATACGTTTATTGCAAAGTTAGTTATAACTACGGGTGTGCACTAAACCGTACAAACTGTCCACATAGCCAGGGGCGGACCCAGTGGGTGCCCGCGTGTACACGTGCCCCTCCTGAAATTTTACTCCGTAGTATATATATATATATATATATATATATATATATATATATATATATATATATGTATATATATATATATATATATATATATATATATATATATATATATATATATATATATATGTGCCCCTCCTGAAAAAAAATTATATATAGGTGCCCCCCGTGTCCATTTTTTCTGGGTCCGCCACTGCACACCGCACCGTATAATACGATTTTGAAAAACCACGGTATGGTTTGCGGTTCGCAAATTTTCTAAACCGCATTATATGGTGCGGTTTGCGGTTTATAGTCAAGGCACCGCGCACACTCGTAGTTACAACATCCTACTTTCCTTTCTTCCTATTACAACCTTATACTTTGAAAACCCTATGTTTACCTAATTATATTATTTCCATCTGAATACAAAACAATTTCAAATAATAACCGGTGAATCTCTCAAAGTATGATGTCTTAATAAGAAAAAATGAAGCCATGATCCGGCAACCAAATAGGTTTTTCAAAGTATAATGCCTTAATAAGAAACATTGAAAGTCTTGCTACTAGAACAAACATACAGGACATATGGGTTAAATGTAGGAAATAGAAATGTACTTTTATCTAATAACATCTTACTTTCAGTCCTTGCTATTGTTGGAATATGATAGCATATAACAAATGCAGCGGAAACAAAAACTTTAAAATCGTATTCTACTAAGATTACAAAATCATGCACACTTTTGTAACTTTAAATGAAAGAGGGGTCAAGATATACATTTTAATTACAGATCTGATCTTGCTAGGATGTCTAGAGCCCAAAATAGAACTTATCCATTGTAATTGCACCCACGACAATGATTCACCACCCGTTGATGAAGTATAAACCTTTGCTTGAAGTTTTAGCACGTAATACTCCGGGTTTACGAAGAAATCGGTCGTACACCGAGGGTGGGAGGGAGATGGACGCATTTAGGGTTTCTGGAATTAATTACAACTTAGATCTAGGGTTGTATTTACAATTCATATCATCTGTATCGCCTCCCTTGTGGATAATGACTATTTGAACTTCAAATTGTTGATATTTTCACTTTAATTTTTTATCCTATTTTAGTTTCTAATTAATATACCATTACTTTGATATATTAATAAACTTAGCCCCTCGAGTTTATTTTTCGATCTCTTTTAGCTACACCGTCTCTTGCGTGTAACCCAAAAGGACCCTACTATTTATAGTAATATTACCAACTTGTTATCACAATGGGCATATAACCAACAGTCTCCCACTTGCACTTGTTATAACAATTGTATGGTCTAATATTCCCTAACCTAGTAAGGTTTATGCCATCCAAGACAAGTGTCGTATTCATCTAATGAAATAGCCCTTAGGCAAGTGATCATATATTCCTTTGTTCTACAAGATATCCATATGAAGATCTGACATGGAATTTTGTCGGTCTCAAACATTCAATATTATGTTTCCCGATAGAGATTTATGATGACCACAACAAACTGCACTATTGATTCTATATCAATTCAGTTCGAGTACGGCCGTACATTTGCTGTCAGCACCAAATCAACGAGGGGCTAGGGATATCGCTTCTCCTGCTAGGGTAGAAGGAACAAATAAACTTTGACTACACAGATCTCGCCTACTCATCATGTCATAAGTGGACATTCCTTGTATAGCTGCCAGTTACGGACACCATTAGAGAAAACCAAGGCACAATAGACTGCTGGACAAAGAATCAATGCATCTCCGTTTGAAGAATATAAGATATTATGTAACGTCACCAATTCCGTAATAAAATTTTTGTTTTGAAAACGATTCAAATACATAAAACAGATTGTAAAATAGAACCCATCCAATTAAAACTTTATATTTAAAACGTATAAGATCTTGTTTATCAAAATCGTTTACAAACATTATCCAGTAAAAGAATTGAATGCCAAAACCTCAGATGTGATACAGTCGCGCTGTGCTCCAAGCCCAAGCTAGCAAATACCTGAAAAACATTTAGGGTGAAAGAGTAAGCACAAAGTCTAGTGAGTTCCCCAAAATACCACATGATTCATTACATAAGGCACAAACATTTGGGTCATGGTCTCCGGGCTTACCCCGAACAACCTAGCTCTTAGGCTCACCCCGATCCGCCCCGACTACGACTCACATGCTTGCCCTGTTCCGCCTCTCATCGGTTCATTGCATGGACTCTCGAGCTTGCCTCGATCTGTCAGGATCTCGAGCTCACCTCGATCCGCCTTTGCATGACAACCCCCTCCTAAATTAGTACTGATACTAAGCATACTTACCAATCATAGAAGCCTAAGCACTCAGTTTGGCCCAGCGGGTCCCTCCTCAAACACACGGTCACATAAATAAGGCACGAACACCCTAGCATACAACATTGCACATCGTGAAGTAAAGCTACAACGCATGTAACATCACCCATAGTATAATGAGAAAACTCACTTAATCTGCAACCATAAGCTAGACAGCACTCCATGAGAGTGTCCTCATATCCCGACAATACGGACTTCATTGGTCCAAGAGACGTGAAGATCTAGATGATTCCTACTTGAAAAATAGCTTCTAGCACCACCATGCATCCTCTAACATTACCATAACTTCAAAAACTCTTCCAATGATACCAAAATCACCAAAAACCACTCTAAGGAAGCTAGAGAGAAAAAGATGTTCTTTGGGGCTGAAACATGAATAATGGCGGCTACCCTAGGGTATAATACCTTTATATATGGCATAGCTCAAAATCTAGGGTTTTGGCCCAAACAGCATAGTTAGCGTCGCTAACTGGAGATCGTACTATCCCACTACCCAGACATGAATAATCGACGCTATTCACAACCATTAGCAACGCTAAGCTTCAGCTTAGCGATGCTAACCACAGTTCTTCCCAAAATTTGATTCCTTTAATGCTGAACTTGGTATTTCCGGAATTAGGGTCTTATATATTACCATCTTAGAATTACTCGTGACAGATTTCATTAAGTAATCTCTAAGTACGGGTTACTCCAATACTTAATCCCTATTAAGTACACATGAGAATTAGCGCATCTCAATAGACAATCCACCAATTCCTCGTGCCAGCCTTGAATCAATACTTACTCCCAAAGTATGACCGACTGTGGATGTTTTGAATAATAATTTAATTATTCATGAAGTCAATAAAACATGCAAAAATTGAAACATAATGATAAACTAATGAAATGACTACCTTTATGCATATATTAAGTTCTCCACATAATAATCTTTAAATCAGATAGAGTTTTACATTGCTTAAGTCCCCAACATAAATCAAACTAAACTAAGTACACTCAAACCAAATCATTTGCAAATCTAATGCCTATGAACCTAGTATGAGAATCATCCTTTGCCTGAGATAATGGTTTAGTGAATGGATCGACAAGATTATCTTCTGATATAACTCTACTAATCATGATGTATACATCTTTAACAAGCCGCCGGATATAATGGTACTTCCGGTGTATATGCCTTGTGCGCTTGTGAGCTCTGGGTTCTTTCGTCAAGGCGATGGCAGCCTCGTTGACACAGAAGATCTCAACAGGATCATCAATGCTAGGAACAACACTGAGATCCCTGATGAACTTCTTCATTCCACATGGCTTCCTTTTCAGCCTCCGTTGTTGAATCGACTATTGTTTCTTGCTTGGTACTCCTCCAAGTTATCGCCCCACCATTCAATAAGAACACGAATGCTAACTGCGAACAAGAGTAATCTCTGTCGGTTTGGTAGCTAGCATCACTATAACCACTCACAGTGAGTTCTTACATGCCCACATAGACCAAGAACACTTCATTTGTCCTCCAAATATACTTAAGAATGTTCTTGACTGTGGTTCAATGATTTTCACCAGGATTGGTCTGATAACGACTCGCCATACTCAAGGCACAAGAGAGGTCATACCTTCTATATAACATGCCATACATGATCGATCCCACTACTGAAGCATATGGGATTCGACTCATTCTTTCTAGTTCATCACTAGAACTAGTACATTGGTCTCTACTCAATTCCATACCATGTTGCATAGGCACGAATCCTTTCTTGGAATCCTACATCTTAAATCTCTTCAAGATTTTTTCTATGTATGTACTCTGGCTTAAACCAATGAGTCGCCTATATCTATCTCTATAGATCTTTATACCAAGTATGTATGCTGCTTCTCCCAAGTCTTTTATAGAGAAACAATCCCCAACCCAAGTTTTAATACTTTGCAACATTGGTATATTGTTTCCAATGAGTACGTAGTATGTCATCAACATACAACTCAAGGAGGACAATAGCACTCCCACTAGCTCTGACATATACACATGGCTCATCTTCACTTCTCGAAAATCCAAACTCTTTAACTTTCTCATCTAAACAGAGATTCCAGCTGCGAGATGCTTGTTTAAGTCTATAAATCGACTTCACAAGTTTACACACTCAATTAGGATATTTGGACTATACAGACCCCTCTGATTGTGTCATATACACATCCTCTAAAAGTTTTTCGTTAAGGAAAGCGGTTTTTACATCCATTTGCCATATTTCGTAGTCATAAAATGTTGCGATGGCAAATAATATCCTGATAGATTTAATCATCGCCACTGGTGAAAAAGTTTATCAAAGGAAAACCCTTGGGTTTGAGTATAACCCTTTGCCACCAGTCTGGCTTTGTATGTATGTACCTTTCCATCCATGACTGTCTTCTTCTTGAATACCCATTTACACCCAACTGTTTTAAGGTCAGGTGTGTGATCAACCAAATTCCAAACTTGGTTATAATATATAGATTTCATCTCGCTCTCCATAGCCTCATTCCATTGGCAGCATCTGGGCCTACCATTGCTTCCTGATAGTTGGTAGGTTTATTGACATCTACCATTAACTTATCATCTTCAGTAATATGAAAACCATAAAACTTAGGTGCATGACGTACTCTATCAGATATCCGGACAGGAGGTTGAGGTATGTCAGATTCCTTGGATGTACTTGGCTAAGGCGTAACAAGTTTTTCAACCTCTGATTGACTTCTAGTGCCAATATCAGGTCCTTTATTGGTTGGCTCTTGAATCTCATCATGATCAATCTGGCTCCCACTGGCCTCGTGGTGTATCAGCTCCCCTTCTTAGAAGACTGTTCTTCGTGCAACAATCTCCTTGTTTTCAGAATGTTTTGTAAAACAAATACCCAAAAGAATCAGTAGGACAACCAATAAAGTAACATCTCTCTGATCTGGGTTCCAGTTTGTCGACCGCTTCATGACGGCGTAAGCCTCACAACCTCAAACTTTCAAATGCACTAATGAGGGTTTAGTCTCATTCCATATTTCAGAGGATATCTTGCTAACCTTCTTAGTTAGTACAAGGTTCAGGACTTTTGCCGCAGTCTCTAAGGCGTAGCCCCAGAAACTGAGCAGAAGCATTGCACGACTCATTATGGACCGGTCCATATCAAGTAATTATGTTGTGGTGTTCCAAGAGGTGTTGTGAAATAATTCCACAGTTCCTCAGATGATCATAGAATTCTTGACTAAGATATTCTCCACGCCTATCTGATCGGAGGATCTTAATCCTTTTGCCCCGTTGATTGAATATAACTCAAAACATTTCAATTGATGATTTAAATACCATGAATTAGAACTTTTTTTAATTTGAGTGGTTAAAGTAACAAATAAATATTTTCCATAATAAAGTCCGTATGAATTATTATTTAAAGAACGACTGTATACTGAAGTTTTGGAAAATACTAAATCGTTTAAATACAAAATAATAATATACTTATTGATGAAATTACATTTTGTTGGGCTGAACATCTAAGAAATAAGATGCCAAGCTCGCAGATATTAATTTATCATCAGGCTAGAGGCCTTAGTGTACCGATTCAACAAACTTTACACATTATGTATACAATAATATTAAAAACATATTTTATCGTCAATTTTAACAACTAAAAACTAATACTTAGTTAAAAAGGAATTAGTATAATTAATAGGATAATATCTTTAAAATATATAACTTTACCATAACATTTATGATTGCAAACTAATGATAACATTAATACTGAATTCAAATAATTAACTCACATTAATAAAGCAATTGACAATTTTATTAAAAGGCATTTGAAGAGTCATTGGACTTTCA
Organism: Cichorium intybus; assembly: GCA_023525715.1. Classification (NCBI taxonomy): domain Eukaryota; kingdom Viridiplantae; phylum Streptophyta; class Magnoliopsida; order Asterales; family Asteraceae; genus Cichorium; species Cichorium intybus. Next base: position 58,712,056 of record CM042014.1, read on the forward strand.
CATCAATATGGTTGATGGAAAAATTTAGCTCATATAATTGACATATAGATATATATAGATATAGATATTAAAGTTTTTCAAATACCAACTAAAAATTATTTATCATTAAACTATTATAACACAAATGATTGTGTTAACTCATACACTCAATTGATACGTATGACACTTATTATCAATATTAAATAATATTATTCTTAATAGATGAGAAAAATGATAATTTGGTATCCAAAATAATTAGTCGTTTTGAAAGAATATGGATAAATATTAAATTTTAGGATGTTGATTTGGTTTAATATTTCTAATTTGGTATTTAGATTTATAAATTAAAGTAATATGAATAATTTTATGAGTATTAATTTAATATCGTAATAAATAAACAATAATAAATATTTGTTAATCATAATTTTAAATCATTGGTCATGCATCACATTCAATTAATGATGTACCGAATGCTATAAGTTGTGTGAAGGTGGACACTCATAATTTACATTATATATATATATATATATATATATATATATATATATATATATATATATATATATATATATATATATATATATATATATATATATATATATATATATATATATATATATATATATATAATGACCATGAAACATATCAAATATATTGATTTTTATACATAACAAATAACAAATCATATGAAAGAAAAGTTAATTCCACAACTTTTAATGACATAAAATTTTTTTAACATCTATTATAACATTTATATTTAAAAAAACATATTAAACACTCATCAAATTATACAAAGGGGATGTATATTTGATATATTTGGTTCATTGATAAAATTGATCAAACTCTCTCTTTCATTATTTTCTCTTAAAAATGAGATTATCAGTATTTTAGATTTACCGTTTATCTTAACCAATATTATCACAAGATATTCCATATTATAATCATTGATGCGTCAAAAATAAATTTTTTTAACTCTTCATATTTGCTGGTTCCTCATATTTCAATAGTGGTGTTATTCGAGAGACCAGACCTGTATCGAACTGGACTGTGTCGGTTCTTTTTTTGGAACTCTTTGTTAGTACCGAGGACTAGATATGTGGGAATGGTATAGGAAATTCGGTACTTGGACTTCTTTTGCTTGACTGGTATATTTTGGTACTAAACTATTACCCAATTGTAACTAGGATCTAGGGGTTTTTTACATGCATGGTATGAGGATTATGTGATTTGTATATATGTAATGGTGTACGTTTTAAGGAAACTAGGGTAATACGTTTCCTTAATTGAATTCGACTTGAAGATCAAGTTAACGGCGTAAACTTTATGAATGTAACTTGCAGTATTCAGTACTTAATCGGGTAACTTGTAGTATTCGGTACTTAATCGGGACATGCGATAAAATATATGGTACCAGACTGGATTTGTCAATTACCAAATTTGTTATAAGTAAATAACTCTATACCATCCTAAGTACAAGTATATGGTGTTGGTATGAGTACGAGACCGGTTCGGGTTTAGGATTTGGTCCCGTAATCTCACCCCTATTTTTATATCAATAATATTCAAGGTAACTTATTTATACTGGTTGTTTTAAAAACTAACCTAGATTTAAAAAAATAAAAAAAACTACAAATAATTTACAAACTATACTCTTTGGTAATATTTTGTACAACTGCCTCATAAGAAATCAATAGTTTTTATGACAAATTGTCATATGTTCTTTTATTAGAACGGCAAATCTAACCTACTCTTAATTCTACACCTTAATACCACATATGTCTCATATGAGACTTAAATCTTCTACCTCAAATAGGGAGGGCAATACGTAATACCGCAAGGTTAGAAGCCCTTTGACACAAATTGTTATATGTGAGTATTGTTAGCCTAATTAGATTATTGAGCTCCTTTTTAGTTGGGCTTTGTGTTTGGCCCCTTTTAGCTAGGTTTAATCTAACTTCCCCTATATATATATATATATATATATATATATATATATATATATATATATATATATATATATATATATATATATATATATATATATATATATATATATATATATATATATATATATATATATATATATATATATATATATATATATATATATATATCTTGTCTTCTCTTTCATTGTATCTTGTACTTTTCATTGTTAATAATATGAAACCCTAGTCGTCTTCTATCTTTTGGTCATTAGTTTACATGGTATCAGAGCCGTTCGATCCTTGTTCATGATTATTGTGGGCGCGTTACGTAAAGCACTATGACATTCCGCGGATCGAAGATTTTGGAAGAGTGCCCCGTTTTCGAAGATTTTGGCGATTTTTTGGTATGTTTTTTTTGCTGCTCGCTTCTGTATTTGATTTGCGTTGATTGGTTCGATTTGGTCGTATTCGAGGGTGGGTTTCGATTGTTCCTGTTTTCAAGAGTTTTTTTTTCGAATTGTTTGGTTTGTATTTGCTGCTGTTTCGTTTCTTTGTTAATTCGTATCTGGTATTGGAATTATGGCTCCAAGAGATGATTCTCTTCAGTCTATTAGCACTCAACTCGATGGCAAGAACTATACCTATTGGAGTTATGTTATGAAGAACTTTTTGCATGGAAAGAATATGTGGGGGATCGTAATAGGAACAAAAGGGAAACCTCGGGCAGGGGTTGAAGGTTATGCAGCCCTGTTAGAGTCGTGGGAAACTGATAACTCTAAAATTATTACTTGGATTAATAATTTCGTTATCCGGTCTATTGTTACTCAGTTGGCAAAATGACACTACGAAGGAAGTTTGGGATCACTTGGATAGGATGTATACTCAGTATAACTTTGCAAAGCAGTATCAGTTAGAGTTTGATATTCGAGCCCTTCAGCAGAATAGTCTCAGTATTCAGGAATTCTATGCATCTATGTATGATTTGTGGGATCAGTTAGGTCATACAGAACCTGCAGATTTAAAGGCCTTCATGCCTTATATTGATAGAAGGGAAGAGCAGCGCCTGGTTTAATTCTTGATGGCTTTGCGTTCGGATTTTGAAGGCTTGCGTGGTTCCATCTTGCATCGCACACCCCTTCCCACTGTTGATTCGGTTGTTCATGAGCTGATTGCTGAAGAAATCTGTATCAAATCCCAAGCTGACAAAAGGTCCTAAGACAGCCGCCACTCCTGCTGTCATTGCTGTTCCCCAACGTCCTCAGACTTCCAATCAGAATCGCCCCGTGGTTGCTTTTGATGAGTGTTCCTTTTGTAATAAGAAAAATCATTGGAAGTTTCAGTGTCTATTGCTGTTAAGTAAACGAAATCAACAGCAACAACAAACCAGACCACCGACATAGTTTCAGCCTCCACAGCAGAACCAACCTTCGGGAAAGTTTCAATCACATCCCTTATTTCCTCCTTTTCGACCACCACAGTACGCTACTGATGCTGCTGCTGAACCTTCAGTAGAGACTGCAACGAATTTTGCACCATCATCAGCCTTGGATCCTCAGATTATGGAGCAGTTTAGACAATTTATTGCTACCAACCTGACTGCCTTGTCAGCTTCCATGTCTCACCTGGGTCTGTCTTCATCCAATACTTCAGGTATTCCTTCATCCTTGTGGATATTGGACTCTGGTGCATGTCACCATATGTCACCACACTTGTCTTCATTTTCTTCATTATCACCTCATTCACCTATTTCTATAATGTATGCTAGTGCTACACCTATGTCAGTAGAGGGTGTTGGTTCTATTGTCTCTCCATATATATCTTTGTCAAATGTCTACTATATTCCCACACTTTCTTTGAATCTTGCCTCAGTCAGTCAGTTGTGTGAGTCTGGTTGTTGGGTCTTCTTTTCTGATTCACTATGTTGTGTACAGGACATTCAGTCTCGGAGAGTGATTAGGATAGGCCGTAGACTTGGGAAGCTTTATGTCCTGGAGCAGTTACATGTTGCTAATGTTGCTGCCTCTAATGTTGATTCGTCTTTTCGTTTGAGTCATTCTTCTTCTGCTTTTTATCTTTGGCATTCTCGTTTAGGACATGTGTCAGCATCTCGTTTGCAGTTTTTAGTTTCCACTGGTGTGTTGGGTTCTTTGAAATATGATGATATTTCTGATTGTTGTGGTTGTAAACTCGGGAAATTTTCTGCTTTACCGTTTAATAAAAGTGTCACTCGTTCTGTTACTCTATTTGACATTGTGCATTATGATATGTAGGGTCCATCCCCGGTTGCCTCTAAAGCTGGATCCAGTTTTATGTTTCATTCATTGATGATTACACTCGTTATACGTGGGTTTACCTTATGAAGCGTAGGTCCAATTTTTTCACTATTTATAGTGAATTTCGAGCCCTTATCAAGACCCAACACTCTGCGTTCATAAAATGTTTTCGATGTGATTTAGGAGGGGAGTTTACCTCTAATGCCTTTAATGAGTTGCTGGCATCTGACGGAACTGTGCATCAGTCTTCATGTACTGACACCCCACAACAGAATGTTGTTGCAGAAAGAAAACATCGACATCTCCTAGATACAGCACGATCCTTGTTCCTCTCTTCTCATGTTCCTAATATTTTTAAGGAGAAGTTGTTTTCACTGCAGCTTATGTTATTAATCGCATTCTCACTATGCATAATTCTGGGAAGTCTCCTTATGAAATGTTGTTTGGAAAACTTCCAGACTATTCATCATTACGAGTGTTTGGGTGTACCTGCTTTGTGTTAAAGCCTCATACGGAGAGAAATAAGTTGTCTTCCAAATCAGCCCTTTGTGTATTTTTGGGATACATGATTGGTCATAAAGGTTATCGGTGTTATGACCCGTCGAATCTAAAATTGTATGTTTCTCGCCATGTCACCTTTTTGGAGCACATCCCTTTCTACAACATTTCAGTTCAATCATATGATGTGACTCAGTCAGAACTTCGTACTATTGACCTATTTAGTACTGACAGTAATGATCCTCCTCAGGTCGCTGACCCTCTTCCTGCCGCTAGTCCTCCGCCTGCCGTTGATCCGCCTCCTGCCGCTGATCCTCGGCCTATCGTTCATCAGGATCCTCCACTATTAAGGCCTATTCGTCAGAAAAAGTTCACCAAACTTCCAGAGTTTGTTTACTCTTCTTACTCACCAGCCTTTGCTTCCTTTATTAGAGGGTAGAAGCTCATAATTCTTTCTACAGAGGTTAATCACATGGGGTATGTTAGAGTTATGTGTGATTTCATGCAATCAAGTTGATTGTAGCAAGTTCGGGGGATGTTGGACTATTGTAAGGTGGTAGCATTCGTGCAGATTTTATATCTTACTTCGCGCTACACGAGGGGTTTAATGTCGTGCTCATGCCGCATGGTAAAGTAATAGCATACGCATCGAGTCTTTAGTTGTTGTAGATGTTTTGGGCTCGACGTACTGAGCATTATAGGGTGGCTCGACATACTGAGCAATGTACGGTGGCTCGACGCACTGAGCAACGTGGTATAGAGTGGGGATGCCTGGCAAGACGACCGAGTGAAACGCATGGCTCGACGTACAGCGTATGTACCACTTGGAGTGCTGAGTGAAGGGGCACAACTCAATGTACATAGTGAAGTAAACTGTTGATTATTGTGAGGTACAAAGATCTAGTAGTAGGTTACTGTTGGTTAGTGATGAAGTTGGATTACTAAGTTGCATGAAGTGGAGTTTTGGACTTTAGGGGAGCGGTAGCGGGGATGCTTACCTCCCATTGGTTGAGTTTGCTTTCACTGGTTGTTGCCAATTACATCATCGGTATGTCGTTTCACGAGACGTCATACTTAAGAAGGCGCAGGAACCCTTTTCTATTGGGGTAAGAAGGGAAGATTTAAGATTCATCGAAAATATTGTGGCATTTTGATTGGGAGGCGTTAGAGTTGAATTTCTAGGATGAAATTCTTATAAGTGGAAGAGTTGTAATGCCCCGTTTTCTAGTGCATTCGAAATTTGCGAATTTATTGTTTTAGCGATAATAATAATAATAATAATAATAATAATAATAATAATAATAATAATAATAATAATAATAATATTTAACATTTATAAGTTGAAGGGGGCTAAGTGTCATTTGGGTTACTTAGATTGTTGGAAGAGTATGGTTTTGGGGTAATTAAAAATAAAGTACCGTAGTAGTAGTAGTAGTAGTAATAATAATAATAATAATAATAATAATAATAATAATAATAATAATAATAATAATAATAATAATAATAATAATAATAATAATAATAATATTTAACATTTATAAGTTGAAGGGGGCTAAGTGTCATTTGTGATACTTAGATTGTTGGAAGATTATGGTTTTAGGGGAATTAAAAATAAAGTACCATAGTCAAGGGACCAAATTTGTCAATAGGTGAAAGTTGCATGTTGAGTCGTGTTTTACCTCCTGAGGTGTGACGAGTTTGGGGCTAGTCCTAGGCTTTCGGGTGGGTCTTCGCCAAGATAGATCCATACACATTTAAGCCATAATAAGTGAAGTCGTATTCTACTCCAACCCTAGCTAGTCGTATTGCATCTCTCATGTTCTTTTTCTCTTGTTGTTTCCCTCTCGTATTCTACTGTTGTTGCTGACGTGAGCTATGAAGAAAGGGGTGTTGTGTGCGTATGCTTGTGATCGTGAAGGAGGTGAGCAAGACTAGAAATCGAGTGGAGTAGGGCTGTAAATCGCATGTGGTGTAGCAAGGTAACTTATGCTTTTTTCTACCTTCTTTTGTTTCTTCAAGTTGTGGCCATCACCATCACTACACCTCCACCGTGGGTTGTGTGTGTGTATGTGTGTAAGTGTATGCTTGGTGTTTCTCGTGAACTTACTTTTGATTTCTAATGATTAGATGTCCTTGTTTCAAGCTCCATCTTGATATTCTTGTGATTCTATGTGCTAGTCGATTCCTACACACATATTCACATCATTGTGTGTGTATGTGTTATGTGTGGTTCATGTTTTGGTATTCTACCCCAAGTTCTCTGTTTTTTATGTTCCCTTGAATTTTTTTTAGACCCCTAGAGGTCTTAACATTGGTCTTAATGGGTTTGGGAGTTGAAAACCCTAAACCCTAGTGTTGTTTATGAACTTTTGCAAATTCATTGTTTTAAGTTTCATATTAGAAAAACTCATATAAAATCATAGCCTTCACCATTTGGGATGAACTTTATACTTCTGGAATGTTCTATGAGTTCAGTTTCCTTCTTCAGAAGGCCTTGGCCTAATTTGAGCCCTAAGTCATGTGAATGTGTCAATCTTCACTGACTGGTCCAAGGCTGTGGCAAACTATGAAATATGTATTGTTGAATTCATAATAAATTGTAAAAAGATATTTTGGGGGCAAGGCTAGTGGAAAAAGTTCAAGATATGAGTCTAGTTTGTTCACGCCAAAAATAAGAACCCAAATCCCTGTCCATTTTGAGCTTTGGTTATAACTTTAAGGTGTGATTTAGTGAGTGGACTGGTCAAATAAGTCAACTTTGAGAATTTATAATTTATTCTTGGAAAATGAAAATGACCTGAGGTCAGGCATGTGATCTTGTCTTTAGGTCTAGTTAGTTTATGCATAATTTTTCTTAGAACTTAATTTGGACCGCTCCTTGGTCGAAAGTTGCAAACTTTGCAACAGCGTCAAATTTTAGCTTTACTGTCATGTTTGTTTTTGTGATTTTTGTGTTGGTTGAGTTATGAGTGTAACAAGTGAGTCCATGGGCTTACCTAAACCAAACTAAAACACCTAATGACATTATTGGTTGAGCAAAATGAGAAAGAAGGTGAGGGAGGTCATGATTGAGACACGGTGCGTGTCGGAAGTTAGAAACATTTAAACTATAAGTAATTACTTTATAAAACTCAAACTTCGTTCTAAGTAGTGGTATATAGGGTGTAGGTCAGTGGAAGAAGGAGGGTCCTTGAGTGCAATCTTGCTTGTGTGAGACCTACTGCTATCTATCAGGTGAGTTTCTCACTGCATTGTAGGGATGTGCTCGGTCCGAAAACCAAACCGAACTGGACCGAAATCAAATTGGACCAAAATCGAATTATGACTTTTTTAAAACCGAAGACCGAACCGAATATGTATGTTCGGTTATTTCGGTTTTCGGTTCGGTTTTTCATGATCAAAAGTAGTGTTAGGAATAAGTATGGTCCGGGGACCGAAACCGAATTAGACCGAAACTGAATTGACATTTTTAAAGACCGAAAACCGAATCGAATATGTATATTCGGTCTTGGTTCGGTTCAGTTTCAGTTGGTTTTCGGTTCGGTTCGGTTTTTCCGGTCTATATGCCCATCCCTACTGCATTGTACTGATATCTTTCATCATTTGTTGTAGTTGTGGTTGTTGATGTGATCTTGATGCTATACTTATTTATTGTGGCATGTATTGTATATGTGAATATGTGGGTGTGTAGTATTAGGCTAGTGTGTGCCTAGAGTACGTGAGATGATTGTGTACAGAGCAAGGTTTCCCGACAAGATGCACAGAGCAAGATTGTATGAACGACTGAGAGTGCTGAGCTGTCTGCAAGATGCACAGAGAAAGATTGTATGCACGGCTGAGAGTGTTGAGCTGTCTGCAAGCTATGTAGTTAATCGCGTCGGTATAGCGCCGGTATAGCGGTTCGCGGTGGTCAGCATAATCGCGGTTCAGTTTAGCGGTGGAAAATAGCGGTACCGGTATAGCGCCGGTATACCGCCGCGATTCACCGCGATTTACCGCGATAATGACCGCGATTTACCGCTATTATCCGGGTGGAGGAAAAAAAAATTTTGATACTTTGACATTTTCTATATTAGAATGTTATATTATGTGACTTATTTCTTAAATTAAGCATTATGTGATGTTTTTTGAATGACTTTTATGATATTAATTCTACTAGTAATAGTCTAATATATAAATTCTACATATTACTAAAAAACCGCTATATCACCGCTATACCACCGCGAGAACCGCAAAATTAAATATCGGTAGGTTACCGCGATTACAGTTTTGACCGCGATAACTGCATAGTCTGCAAGATGCATTAGCAAGATTGTATGTACGGCTCGAGGTGTTGAGCAAGATGGCACAGCTCATCAATACATTATGGGGGTGGATAGTTGTTACTGTATTGGTTTTGTTGTGTTCTCTGCTTTAGGGGTGAAGCATGTATGGTTGATGTACTTTGTGTGTGTTGAAATTCAATAAACTGTGTGCTTAACATTTCCATATAAAAACCATTGTTTCAGGTATAGGTATATCAGGTACAAAGGATGGCAAGGCGTGACGGGTATACACTGTGCTACTTCTTTGGGGATTTTTATATTGGATTGATTTGTTTCCACTAATGTTTTTACTCGTGATGACTTTAATTGATTTGGATTATTAAATTATTTGATGTTTTATGAATTTGAATAAAAGGGATAATTCTAATGAAAATTTATTTACAATTTTTTAAATTTATCTTAAACACTGGGATGCTACAATCATCGACCAACGTAAGTGTTTCTTTGTAAATTGTATCATCATCTTTACCACCATGTGTATCATCGTTCGCACATGTACGAATATCATCATCACCGACGTAATTATAAGTTTTTGAATCAACATACAAGATGGGAAGAACATTTTATGGTTCAGAGATTTTGATACCTTCCTAATTATTGCTACATATTTCGTTGGATCGGTTTTCGGCAGGGCCTTTTCCTCTACAAGTAGATCATACACACCATATCATTTACCGGTAGATCGGTTTCGTCAACCATGGATCGGTTTGATGCATTGTATTCTATAGTTTGAAGTTCTACCACCGAATCATTATCAATCATGTATACATGCACAGCAAAAGAGAATTTCTCAATAACCTTTTTTAAATGTTTTACATCACTTTCATTGACAATTTATATAACATACTTCAATACAAGGTGTTGAAAAGACAAACCAACATTAGGTCTTTTCTCATACTTGTCTTCATCTTAACCAAGTGGAATAAATCTTAATAATTAATATCTGTAGGAAAGTCTACGCCATTATTTTTAACGAATGGCCTAACATAATGAAGTTCTTCATTCATGGATTGTTAAAACCCACCGATATAAGGCACAACAAAATACCTATATGAATAATTAGAAGTCATTTCTTTCTCTCTTTTATATCTATGTTTTTTTCTCATAAAAAATATATAACAGACAAACAATTCCGTTAAAAAATTAAAACAACAATTTAATCTCTTATAAAATAACCACTCCATGCACGATAAGAACGGCTGGATTTTGCGGTATGAATTTTTTATTTTCACAGTACGTATACACTTTTTCTCAAGACGATTAGGAAAATACAAACTTTCATTAAAAAGTACCATTTTCGCAGGTGCCCCTACGAAAATCCAACACCCTAAAAATGTCCTTTTTATAAATTTTTAATGTATATATAGCATTTTTGGGCTTTACGTACTTGAGATTTTCGATTTTCGCAAATGTCCCTAAGAAAGCTCATTAAATAACATCGTTTAAAGATTTTTGCATACCCAAACCTACAAAATCATAGCTATTTTGATTCTCAACTTTTTTTTTATCTAAATCTTTAAAAACATATTAAACAATTTAGTCTAATTTTTCATTCTCTCTACATAATTCTAAAAGCAATCCTAATTTCCCATAGAGTTCTAGGAACTACTTTAAATAGGGATGCGAATAGCAATGGTGGTTTCCATATGGGCCGTCACTCTTAAGTCTTACCCACTAATCCACTATGTCGCTCTTGTCCTTCGTCTTTCATTCCCATCTCGTTTGTAAGGAAAAACTCGAAAGAGGCGTATTTTTTTCGATTATTTGTTAAAGAATTAGATCAACTTACATACGAAATAGAAGTACCTTTCTTATCTATATTTAGCAATCGAGCAGGAAAGTTTGCATTTGATGGATCTATGCATGTCTAATAATTACGAATCATGATTACCATTATATTAGCAGGAGTTTTTGACAAATTACACATGGAACTTTCACCATCTTCTCCGGGACCTCCCCTGAAAAAGAAAGCGAAGCATACCTGACCTAGCAAGTAGGGATTATCAAAAGTCCATTATTGTTGCCTGTTTGATGCTTGTTATCTATAAAATTATCTTCTTTCTGTAGGTTTAATTCAGAAAATCAGACGAAATGAAAGCACTAAGATTCGTTAATGGTGTTGCCGTTACGACGTTATCGAAAAAACTCAGATACCCATCACTGTACACCACTCGATTTCTCCCTCTGAATCGAAATTATGATTATCGATGTCGGAATCCAAACAAAAGCTTGAATCTTTCCTCGAAAAATTCCCAAATATTCAATCGATTGTTTTGTAGTTTCAGGGCATATTCCTCTTCGGCGCCACCGGACCCACCTTTACCCGGCGGGATCCATCCCATCTCCGTCGCCTCCACTGTGTCTTGCCCTAATTTTCAAGATGACGGTGTGTCCGCCATTGACGCCGGTTCTTCCTTGCGCAAGCCTGTTAGTATGTGGCCTGGTATGTACCATTCACCGGTAACGAACGCTCTTTGGCAAGCAAGATCCATTTTCGACACCCCTTCCACCACCGGCGTCGACTCCGTTACCGCCAAAACTCCATCTCTCAGCCGGACCACCATTCATTACCCTTTTTCTTCCGATTACATTCTCCGAGAACAGTACCGGAATCCATGGAACGGGATTCGCGTCGGTAAATTGCTTGAAGACCTAGATGCTCTCGCCGGTACCATCTCCTTCAAAGTACGTCCCTAATCCCTTTATCTTCTTCATTTTCGTCACATTATTCAATTCGATTGATTCCCACCATAAAATGGTCGTTTCTGTTGGATCTGTGAACCAGCACTGCTTCAATCATGCGGGCATGGCGGATTCCTTGTTGCTAGTGACTGCTTCTGTGGACAAAATGGTTCTTAAAAAACCGATTTGTGTTGACATTGATTTGAAAATAGTCGGAGCTGTAACTTGGGTTGGTCGTTCATCAATGGAGATTCAACTAGAAGTTCTTCAACCCATTGAAGGTACAGTATAACTAAGGGACTAAGGGTCTGTTTAATTTGCCTTTTACTTAACAAGGCAAATTAAACAACCCATTGAAGGTTACATCTGACTCGGTCCGAATCAGATCGTTTGATAACCCCAAAATTTACCTGTGACTCGGTCCTAAATCTTAAAATTTATCTCTTACTCACTCAGTGAGATTCAGGATAAGTCTGACTCACTGACTCAGTCAGCTCTTACTCGATCAGCAAATATCAAACTGTCCCTAAGTTTTGCATATGATCCAATTTTGTTTCATAAACACTCCTTTCGGTTCAATCTACAGAAACATCCGATTCACTCGACTCACAAGCTCTAATCGCCAACTTCACATTTGTGGCCCGTGATTCTAAAACCGGCAAATCCGCAATCATCAACCAAATCACGCCAGAAACCGAAAAAGAAAAATCCATTTGGCAAGAAGCAGAAGAGAGAAACAAATTAAGAAAAAAGAGAAGATTACAACAAAAAAAGGAGATTGAAAACGAAAGGGAAGCAGAAAGGCTCAATGCATTGTTGGCTGAAGGACGCGTGTTTATTGATATGCCAGCTTTGGCTGATAGAGATAGCATTCTTATAAAAGATACATGTTTACAAAACTCATTGGTGTGTCAACCACAACAAAGGAACACTCATGGAAGAATTTTTGGAGGGTTTTTGATGCGAAGAGCTTTTGAGCTTGCTTTTGCAACCGCATATACTTTTGCTGGTAGTGCACCGTTGTTTCTTGAAGTTGATCATGTCGATTTTTTGAAGCCTGTAAGTGTTTGTTAATTCTTGGTGGTGAAGTTGTTCACATCGTTTAGGGTAGGGGTAAAATGGTCATTTAGGGGGTGTTTGATTTGCCTCTTACTGGTCTAGTAAGAGGTTACGTCTGACTCAGTCCGAGTCAGACCGTTTGATTACCTTAAAATTTACCTCTGACTCGGTCCTAAGCCTTAAAATTTACCTCTTACTCGATCAGCTTCAGGAGCTTCAGGATAAGTCTGACTAGTCCAGTCAGACTGTCTGACACCACCGACCCAGTTAGCTCTTACTCAATCAGCAAGTATCAAACAGCCCCGTACTCGCATTCAGACAGTTTATTCGGTCTAGAAAAGAAACAAATTAAGGGACTGTTTGATACTTGCTGATTGAATAAAACGTAATATTTGATTTGTTGACATAATAAGGTGGATGTTGGAAATTTTCTGCGGTTAAAATCATGTGTTTTGTACACTGAACTTGAGGACCCGAACAAGCCGTTGATCAATGTGGAAGTTGTTGCACATGTGACCCGACCCGAGCTTAGATCCGCTGAGGTAAGTTGCAAATGTGTAACCATGCACATGCATCCCATTTCTCATCTAAATTGAACACTTGCAAGTTGCAAGTTTCTAAATTATTTCTTGTTAATGTTAATGATTGATGATTTGTTGAATTTTGGAAGGTGTCCAACAAGTTCTACTTCACGTTTACAACCGCCTCAGATGCCGTGACAAATGGAAAGATTCGTAGTGTGGTTCCGGCTACAGAAGAGGAGGCACGTCGCATTATTGAGCGTATGGATGCTGAGAATATTTTGTAGTCAAATGTAATTACACATTTTTATGGAAATTAACCATGTAAATGTTTTTGAGTGTGTAGAAACACAACTAAAGGTTATTGTTAATTGCTGAATGAAAATTGAAATTTGTTAAAGATTTGCAAGAAAGTGATGTTTCTGGTCGATTATTTGAAATGTACGCCAGATTCGATGCGATCAATATATTCTTGGAATTTTGTTATGGTCGTTGGTTTGGTTTTTAAGTTATTTCTTTATGAAAGAGTAATTAGTTTCTTGTTTTTCCTTTTCTTATGTGAATGATTCTTTCTGATTTATTTTGCTTATTAACAAGTCGTACATATCCTTGTATATTCGTTTATGTTACCATTTAACAATTTCATTATAAGCGTGTGCATTACATGTATAACTTTGTGTACCATAGCATCTCATATATAAGACTATAAGCTTTATGTATCTCATTCGTAAGCTTGTGTATTTTAAATATAAGATTGTGCATCTTATCTATAGTTTGTGTATAAAAATGATTTGTGAATCTCACTCTATTATATGAATTACATACAATTCTTTTGCTTGTAAAATCGTTTTATGAACTCCTTTTTATGTAATAATATCAACTTTCGGCAACTTTGGAACAAAGGTTTTGCTGGTGAGCGCGAGAAGTCAATTGTGAAGGGAAAGCGTTGGATTGGATGATGTAAAAAAAATCATAAACTAATGTATAATATACATGTGATTACATTGAACGTGAATAAGTCAATAAACTATTTAAAACGTGTTGCAAGTTTCTTTTCTTTTTTTTTCTTTTTTTCATTTACATTACTACATCTAAAAACCCCAAGTTCATCCGATTCATAGCATTGTTAGACAAAATACTTGGCCCAAAAAGATAAAAGGAAGCACCTAAGCAGTAAGTACTCAATCAACGATTAGACAAAATACTTAGAGCCAAAAAAGACACTACATGACTACCAATCATAAGTACAAGTCCAAGCCAAACTAGAAACCCGAAAAAAAAAACCAAAACCAGTTAACCGGTTTTTTATTAACTGGTTTTTTAATAGGTTTTCAATCACAAACCGAACCTGCTTTTTTTTTTTTTTGAATAACCGAACTGAACCAGTTAAAAAACTAGAAAAAACGGTTTTTACTAAATTTTATTTCAAAAAGATACGGCCAAAACCGGTTAAATTTTAACCGAAACCGGTTGGATCATAACCGGTTTTGTAAAAAACCGAAACGGGTTTAAAACGGTAAATGTGCACCTCAATGCCAAACCCAAATGGAACATACAAAAGGATAATCTAACTCGAGCAAATAAATTTGGCGCATAATATTTTAGACGAATTTTAGACCTATATCGAAATTCTATTATCATTCAATTAGACAATACTTATAAGTTTTCGATATATAGTGTATATATACCTATTACATAGAGACGTTGGGCAAACGGGCAACAAGCTGCGCCGCTAGCCCTTTTTGAATGCCAAAGCTAATACGCTTAAAAACAAAATCCAAAGATCTAAGGGACATGACGGTACTCTGCATAACCCGTTGAACTCTGTTGAGTAGCTCCACAGCTTCAGGTGCTAGAAAACCAAAGGTATCAAAAGCGAAAGGGATAAACACATGTTGATTTTCACGACATGCCTTATCGTGTTTATCCACTTTGCATGCAGCTGCTTTCAAAGCCGCCTGCCTCCCTGTGAAACCTCCATTCCTCAAGTTTACAAGAGGGGAAACCCCAGTAAGGTCCACACATGCATGTTTACCTCCCATCCATCCGAAGATTAAAATGTCAGCAGGCCTGAGAGTAGATCTCCCGTCTGAAGGGTCAGTCAGAAAGTTAACAGGAGCTTCTTTACGTACCGAAACCCCGGCACGTCGGCAGACGTCAAAAAGAACATCCCTAACCATATCATGACGGTATTTGAAACCTGGTAGTTCCCGACAATGAACAGCATGATCCCCAAAAGAGTCCAAGCACGCTTTGCGACAAACCGGACATATCTCGTCGCTCGGAAAAAGAGGAATCATAAGGCGGTACCGTAGAATAGCGCGATATTCCACAGGGGACATATGTAGACCGAGGCCGTCAATGGGAATAGCTAGCAAGAAATCCTGTGCATGAGGAGCTCGAAGACACTCCAATACGGCTTTCTGCCTGATCATCATGTGAAAGTCGTTTTCCATAAATAAAGCGCAAGAGAGAAAGTGCATATCAGTATTTCTTATTTTATATTATCTTTTGTACACTTTCCAGGTCACTAGCTTTTATAATACAACAATCAAGGTTGTAAACAAACTACGAACAAGAGCTCATATTGAGTAGTTTAAATTTAACCAAACAAACAAACAATAAAACATAAACGAAAAGATTTTCTTGTTTTGTGTTCGTGCGCAAAATTTTTTTATTAAGTCATGTTCATTCGTTAACATAAACAAACATACATAACATAAACAAGTTAACGAACATGCATGAACTCTTTTGGAGCGGTCTATGCATTGCATTTTTTGGGACCGGAAAATTACTATTTACTAATCGTTTATGTTTTAGTTTGATGGTTTTTTTTGTGGTAGATTCGAGGTTTAGAAGGTGGCAACTTGTGGAAATTTATGTTTTCTGATTTTTACAACATCAATGCTCGTATCACAAGCACCGAAAGAAATATTTTGTGAAAACTTATATTTATTCATCAAGAAAACAAAATATGATGTTTACACATTTTGCCATAGGCAACAATATAAATGGAGGAAAGTGAAATTCATCCTTAGACCTCAATGCCATGTCAAGGTATCATGATCTACATGGTCTCCTGCAGCAATTAAGTCGATTATTAAGAGAAGTAGTGTGTATAAGTATAACAATCAAAGATTAAAACATGAAAATTTATTAGATTTTTGGTAAGTCAATAGAATAGTTGTGTTGTATTTATTAGCTTTTGTAAGGCCAAATGGAAAAAAACGACAAAATTTCTGCTCTTTTTTTTTCCAGGAGCTTTAGTTCTTTTTTCAGTTTTGTTGCCTCACACTCTTTGTATTTTCAGAACTTTTCAAGAAAAGGAAATCTTTTTCTTGGACTAAATCACAACCGAAATGGTTCTCTCTCCAATTTTCTAGGTCGTTTGGTGGGTTGTTTTGAGATATGTTATACATCAAAGTTGTTAAAACTTAGCGATTCGAGTAAAAAGAAAACAAATTGATTGCATTACGAGTTCGGTGGTTTTAGAGAGCCTAATTCAATGATATATGAAAGTTAAGGATGATACAGGAACCATGGAGCAAGTCTTTGTATAATTGTATTTTGTAAAGTACTAACTTATTATGTTACCGAGAAAAAAAATATCGTTTCACAATGATACGACCCCAAAAAATACCCATACTACTCTAATGTTGAGATTGTGGAAACACGGCCTCTCGAGATCATAGAAATAAGAAGCAATGAAGAATAAGAAACAAACCCTATCCTCTAATAGGTATTCAAAACTCTTCCCTGAAGCAATTTGATGTCGTCGGCCGCTATGAACTACAGTTTTTTCTTGTTCACCCATCAAATTAGTAGCGTCTAGTCCATAGTCACATGTGACACTAAATTGGCCAAGAACCGCGAACCGGTACGATTCGAACCGGATCGCAGTACAGGGTCGCACCAATTGTGGTGGTTCGCGATCCGGATCGCAATGGAAGGCGAACCCAATTTTGTGCCAAATTCTAGTGGTTCGATGTACCATCTATACCTTGTTCGCGGTTTAAATAGTGTTGGAACACGATTTCGTTATTGAATCTTGGTTCCAGGTTGGTTGTACCATTAATTACTAACTTCAACTTTCAACTTTCACGTTAACATTTAGAATCTTAACTCTTTGACTTCAATTTTCATTTTCACTCACTATATAAATACTTACTTCGTCATCCTCAACACACCATTCTATTTCAGTCGTACTTTCTCAATATCACAGATTCACAGTTACAACTTTCATAATCTATGTTTCACAATGTTATTTATTATGGTTTTTTGTCTAGGGTTATGTATTAAAAGTATTTTTATTGAAATTTTAAGTACTTGATTATTAATATCAATATAAATTGTTGGAATTAATATTTTTAAGGGGTACATCGTACCACTATAGTTGGTACATCGTACCCGAGCTGGTCGAACCAAAATGAACCTAACCCCCCCCCCCCTTCTCGTACGGGACCTAACACACCACGAACCGTGAACCCGTTCCATACCAAAGCGAACCTAGTTCCATGTGACTATGGTCTAGTCTTTCACTAAACCGTAAATTATTTGCTCGGTTTCAATTTAAACTAATATATAAGCAAGCAACCCACAATAATAGCTCAAATATGAATATGGCAAAAAAGGTGTTATTTCAAGTCTAAAATACATTTCACAAATCGTCATATTCTGGCTCATCATCCACAACTCGTTCCACAAACTCTTGATAAGCCCCAACACCATTTTCTACTTCATCTATTAAACGTCTTCCTCTAGAACGTAAGCTCGATGCAGATGTGTTGGCACTCCCTTTCCTCCCACCTGTGATCCTAATAAGGCGCTTCACCCGTCCATATAGCCTCCGCAACTAGACCCCATGTGAGTCCTTTACCCTCGAACACGGGTGCATCTGCATCCTCTCCTAAAGCTCTAGACACCACCTATTCAGATCTTAAACATTTGAGTCGTCTAAGATGATAGGGTCAATCGTATCACACATATTGTACCTCCAGCTTAAAGCCCGATTATAATAAGAGGCTTTTTTTCACCATCTATCATTTGAAACACTCCTAATAACAAGCCACCAACTTTGACCACAACATCTATATTGTTCCAAAAATTATACAAGAATATAGTGTTGACCGCTTGACCTACCCCCGACTCCTTTGACAACTTGCTTTTGTTCTACTCTTCACAGATAAACATTTTATTTAAACTTTTTTATGATTCCTAAAGCAATTTAAGGTTACGAAGGCGATTGCATAAACTCTCTCATCTTCACGAGCAATGTGCGGTTGTAAATGTAATTGTTCACCACGATTGCCCTTTCAAGTGTAAGATGATGCAATTTAAATATGCCCTCTCCGTCTCATTACATCGACATGATGTTTGGGGACATATTTAAATTGCCTATGTCTCATCTTAAAAAGAGACTTGAAAGGGCAATTGCGGTGAACAATTATATTTACAACTACAGATTCCTTGCTTTTGATGAGGGAATTTACGGGCCAAAGAGATATGGTTAGGCATGTAAAGACCCGCTTTGCAACTGCCTTTGTAACCTTGAATTGCTTTAGGTTTCATAACAAAAAGGTTAAAGAAAATGTTCACTTCCGAAGAGTAGAACTAAAGCAAGTTCTTTAGGGAGTTGGAAGGAAGTCAAACGGCCAACACTATATTGTTTCCCAACTTTTGGAACAATATAGATATTGCAGTCAAAGTTGGCGGCTTGTTATTAGGAGTGCTTCGGATGGTACCTCCTATATGTTACATCTACGAAGCCACAGATACCATAGATAGGGCAAAGGAGAGCATTGTCTTTGTCGGGTCTTTCAACAACAAAATAGAAATATATAAACAAATTTTCGAAATAATTTAGATGAGGTGGAATTGTCAACTACACCGTTTTCATGTGGTACGGCATTACTTAAATACGACTTTATATTACAACCCCCCGAAAGTGAAAAATAATGATGAGGTGATGGGTGGGTTGTTGGCATGCATTAGTAAGTTAGGCATTGGCACACGCAAAAGTG
The DNA here is from genome assembly GCA_023525715.1 of Cichorium intybus. Classification (NCBI taxonomy): domain Eukaryota; kingdom Viridiplantae; phylum Streptophyta; class Magnoliopsida; order Asterales; family Asteraceae; genus Cichorium; species Cichorium intybus. The sequence goes on from CM042014.1 coordinate 58,731,338, forward strand.
TTGAAGATTCATACCGAGATCCCTATATATCGAAGTTCACAAAGGATTTTTGGGAATTGGATAGCTAAAAAAGTGAGAAGAATTTGCATAAGGTATAAAATTAGTATATTTTAAATATATTAAGAAATTTTAACTTACTTATTTCTTAAGTTTGTCACTAAAAAAGTTTGTAGTTAAGGTGCTAATGCAGCTCCTCGACGTGTGAACGTATTTAGAACGTATTTGAACATGTAAGTAATTAGTTTCAATATAAATATATTATAATTTGTAATATTTGCTAAAAGTTGCATTTTATTTCTGCTAAAAGTTGCATTTTTGTAACTGGCTGCGTGAGGGTGATAAAAATTCGGGTTTTTTCCACAAAGCGGTTAAAAGCCGAAAATCTCGCAATCGTATTAATTCGATGCTCAAGGTAACTGGATCTCGGGGAATGATCTTCCTAATCTTTTTGTTTCTCACTTTCAAGCCTTCTTGGGTTCTGCCCAGCCTTCCACTGCTATTCGTGATCATTCTTCCCTCTTCTCTAATAAGCTCTCCCCCCTCCAGTCTGCCGCCATGCTTACTCCTGTTACTGATGAGGAGGTTAAGTGTGTCCTGTTCCAGATGGGTGATGATAAAGCTCCTGGTTCTGATGGTTTCTCTGCTAAGTTCTTCAAGTCGGCTTGGGATATTGTGGGTCCTGATTTCTGTATGGCTGTTAAGGAATTCTTCTATTCTGGCAAACTTCTTAAGTCTTTCAACAGCACCATCCTTGCGCTCATCCCTAAAGTTGATTCCCCTTCCAAAGTCACTGATTTCCGCCCTATAGTTTGTTGTAACGTTGTTTACAAATGTATCAGCAAGATTATTGCGGATCGTATCAAAATCCATCTTTCTTCTCTTGTTGATGAAAACCAGTCTGCTTTCATCCCTGGTCGTTTGATCACCGACAACGTCCTTCTTGTTCACGAACTCATGCGTGATTATCATCGTAATCGTGGTCCTCCTAGATGTGCTTTTAAGGTTGATATTCAAAAAGCGTACGACACGGTTGACTGGTCGTTTCTGCGGACTATCTTGTTTGGGTTTGGTTTCCCCGATCGTATGATTGACTGAATCATGACTTGTGTTTCCACGGTTGCTTACTCTGTGAGTATCAATGGGAATACTCATGGTTATTTCGACGGTAAAAGGGGCCTTCGGCAGGGTGACCCACTCTCTCCTTATCTCTTCACTCTTGTCATGGAGGTGCTTAACCTTATGATCAAGAGAAACATCCATGATTATGAATCTTTTAAATTCCACAGACAATGTGATGATCAAAGTATCACCCATCTCTGCTTTGCCGACGATCTCCTTCTCTTCTGTCATGGTGATAGCTCTTCGGTTAAAATCATCTGTGATTCTCTTGAGGAATTCTCTGGGGTTTCTGGCCTCCATCCCAATACTGCGAAGAGAGAAGCATTCTACTGTAATGTTGGTGAAAGGACCAGGCTGCCATTGATCTTATTGTTAAGTTTCCTGAGGGCTCTTTCCCTGTCCGATACCTTGGCGTTCCTCTCATCACCACGCGTCTTGCCCACAAAAACTGTAAACGCCTTGTTGATAAAGTCAAATGCAGGATTAATGACTGGAAAAACAAGTCTCTTTCCTTTGCTGGTCGTCTCCAGCTCATCCTCTCTGTCCTTTCTTCTACTCAAATCTATTGGGCTTCTGTTTTTATTCTTCCTAAATCTATCTCTAACGATATTGAGAAGCTCATGAGAGGCTTCCTCTGGTGCCATGGTGAGTTGAAGCGTGGTAAAGCTAAAGTCTCCTGGAAAACTGTTTGCCTTCCTAAGGAACATGGTGGTCTTGGCATACGTAACCTTGCTATCTGGAATGTTGCTCTTATGGCTTCCCATGTCTGGAGACTCCTTTCCAAGAAAGAGTCCCTATGGGTTAAGTGGATCCACTCATACCGTTTATGTGGCCGTAACTTTTGGGATGCCCCAAAAAAATACGGTTCTGGATTTGCCTGGCGTAACATCCTGGATATGCGAGATAAGATAAGGGAGTATATAGTTTCCCAGATAGGTGATGGATGCTCTACTTCTGCTTGGTTCGATAACTGGCACCCTGCGGGCCCTCTTTCTAAATTCTTGTCTGTCCGTGACATCCATGATGCGGGTTTCACTACTGATACCAAGGTTGCTGACCTGATTCTTAACGGATCTTGGGTTCGGCCTAATTGTTGGAGAGATTCCCATGGTGCTCTTCTTTCTCATAACCCTCCTATTTCCACGTCCGTTCCTGATAAACTCCTTTGGAGATCTAGAGACGGTCAACTCTCTCCTTTCTCTGTTCGTTCTGTGTGGCAGTCTATTCGCCCCTATCACCAACCGGTCTTTTGGTTTCATCTTGTTTGGTTCTCTCAGAACATCCCCAGACATGCTTTCATTCTTTGGGTTGCTCTTAAAAATCGTCTCAAGACTCATGATAAAATCAAAATTTGGGACACTAATTCTGATCTCATTTGTGCGTTCTGCGGGGACTGTCCGGATTCCCTTTCCCATCTCTTCTTTGATTGTTCTTTCACTTCTTTGGTTTGGCATGACCTCCATCATATCATGAATCTCTCCTTCTCCACTCATAGCTGGTCTGATATCATTAGTCAACTCAACCCCATTAATAAGAACAAGACCATTTGGTCCATCATTAGAAGACTTGTTTTTGCTGGAGCTGTCTACCACATTTGGCGGGAAAGAAATTTACGCATTTTTAAAAAATTAAAAAGATCTCATCATGCTGTCGTGAACAGTGTTAAGGATGATATCCGCTGTAGACTGCTGAGTCTTTCTATGAAAACTTGCACTAATGTTGATTTGGCTAAAACTATTTGGACCCTCCCCTAATTTTCTTCCTCTGCGCTTTCTTTTTTTCTCTACTTGTTTTGGCTTGTATGGTTTGTTTGTTTTGCAGGTTGTTTTCCTTTATGTTCTTGTTTGCTTCTGGTTCCTTCTCTTGTTTTGGTACCTAGTTTAGCCTGTTGTCCGTTGGGGCCTGTCCCAATGGATTTTCTGTTTTTTGGTGGAGAGTCCCCAGCCTTATATTGTATTTATTCTTTTTATTAATAAAATTTGCCAGAGGTGCCGCCCTCTTTACCCAAATAAAAAAAGGAACTGACTCGAACAACAAAAACTAAATTATTTAGTTTATATAAAGTATAACCAGGTTTTAAGAATGAGGTACGATGCGCCAGATACGATTGACCCGATCATCTTAGACGACGCGAATGTCCATGATTCGAAGTTAACTAATAAATGGTTAACGAGAGCCTTAGGGGAGGATGAAGATACCGGCTATGTTTGATGGTGAAGACTTGACATGGGGTCTAGTTGCGGAGGCTACTGAGGCAAGTGAGGTGCCTTATCCGACAAGAAGCACAAGTCGAAGAAAAGAGGGTGTCAACACATCCGCATCGAGCTCATGGTCTAGCGGAAAACGTTTACGAGACGAAGAAGATGAAGAGGAAAATGATGTTGGGGCTTATATAGAGTTTGTAGAACAAGTAGTGGATGATGATCCCGAATATGAGGAATTTGACTATTTGTGAATTGTATTTTAGACTTGAAATAACACGTTTTTTGCCATATTCATGTTTGAGAACATATTTGAGCTATTATTATGGGTTTGATTATTTATTAGTTATAATTGCTATAATATGTGAAGGTAATAAATAGTTTTTATATTCAAATAGTCAATCGATAAATACAAAGAGGCGCCAGGCGGATGCTATTTCATCGCTATTGTTATGTAGCGTATAGGTATATTGTTGCTATTTATCATTATTCGTTATCAATAACGATGGAGTCATGCTATTAGTCTCCCGGAAGCATCAACCTCCCCCATCGCATCCTTCACAATAAACCATAATTTATGAAATTTGTTAAACTAAACAAACGAGCAACGAACCTTGGGCGAGTGGTTAGCAATTAACGTATCACTCGTCTATATGTCATCACTCCTTCACATACTTCATAAATCATATAACAAATATACATTAATATTTTCCTCACAACTGAAAATGTTAAAGTAGTTTATTAGTGAACCTAAGTGATCTCTCCAGCTAAGAGATAATGATTATTTGAGTGCTAGCTTCTACCTATAGTTAAATACCTCATGACTATTGTAAACATGAAGGAATGGATTTCACGGTTTGTTTCTTCTTTATCAAAACTGATTTTTTATGATCTCGGAGGCGATTCCACAATCTCAACATTGAAGTTTGTAAGAGGATTCTTCAGGGTCGAATTCATGATGAAATGATGCTTTTTTACGTAATAGTATTATAAGTTAGTAATTTACAAACATAATACAATGACAGTAAGACTTGCTCCATGGTTGGTATATCATCATTAACTTTGATATATCAGTTACTTAAGTTGGCCAAAATCACCTAATTCTCTATGCAATCTATTTGTTTCCTATCTATTAAGTTTGATTCCAACAATCCTATTGTGTGCACAGTTTCCTACTATTCTACTTGTAAAATACCAAATAAAACTCATTCAAATAGCATTTGTTTATAAACCTCGTATAAATATAAATACCGATATGAAGGAGATGTATAAGTATAACTTACCAATATTGAGATCACCATGTGAAAGAAGGCAATACGTATGATGGATAAGCATCATACTTAGATGCAAGAGCGCGCACGGATGCCACGTCAGCAAGTTCTCCAAATCCATTCAGTCCAAGTTCACTTGAATGTATTCCACATGTGATAAAAGCAGATTCAATTCCGGATGCATTTGCACCTTTTATGTCATGGTGTAATGAGTCTCCCACAGCAATTGAATCGGATGCTTCAACACCCGCCATAGCCATGGCTTCTTTATAAATAATCTGATAAATAAATTAATAAACAAAAAAATATACAAAGAATTACAATAATGGTATTGCTTAAAATTAAAGTATCTTTAAGGATAAACTTTATTTGAAGCCATAAAATTACCTCATGAGGCTTTCCCATCCATTTAACTTCACCACCAAGCTTTTCATATTTAGCTGCTAATGTACCTGAAAAAAATAAAAACACTACAATGGTGAAGTGTAGTTTATAAAAATATAATATCAACATGCATCGAATTATAACATCTATTATCTTCACATGAAATTGTATAAATTCACTTTTTTCTATATAATCTAATAATATTTTCCACCGAATATGGGGTTGTTTCTTTTTTACTTAATCTGGACATAATGACTTGATGGTTTAAACCAAAGGGTTAGTTACAAAAAAGACCCTATATATTGCGTTTTTTCTAGATTAAACCTCAAGTTTATTTTTTCCTAAAAAAGCCCTTATATTTTTCCTTTTTTTCCAATTTGGCCCTTTTAGCGGGTTTACCTTTATCTTCCGGTTTTACACAAAGATTAAGGGTTTTCTTAGAAAAATAAAATAAAATTGAGGCTTAATCCGAAAAAAGAAAAAAGGTAAGGGCCAAATTGAAGAAATGAAGAAAATGTAAGGGCAAAATCGAAAAAATGGAAAAATGCAAGGGCCAAATCGAAAAAAATAGAAAAAAGTAAGGGCTTTTAAGAAAAAAACTAAAGTTGACGTTTAATCCGGAAAAAACCCAATATATAGGGTCTTTTATGTAATTAACCCTAAGCCAAAAGACCTAGGTTAATGTCTTAAGACACTAGCCCTTCTTTTTTCCCCTCAACTTGTCGTACATTAAAATTTATAAATATTTTTAAGATGATTTATTCACTTTAGAAAAGAAACAAACTTTATGTATACAATACTTTACAAAAACAGGACTTAATATAGAAAAAGAAAACAGCCCATAAGATATAAATAATACAAGTCTCAAGTAAAAAAGAAATAAAATATTTACCAGGCATAATACGTAATTCTCTAGCCTCAACAGTTACAAAATCAGGATTTGCTACCACCATTGGGATTCCTTTAGCTGCACATTGTTCTAGAATCTTCTCGAGCTCTCCAAGATTCTTGGAAACAGAATCACCAGAAGAAAGCCCTAGAGCTTCAGTACCATGGACCAAAACAAATTCAGCTTTTTCAACATTCTCAACAACCTGTAACCCTAATCCCTGCAGCAATATAATCAAGTAATAAATGAAAGAAATAGCAATGTACTTTCGTTTATTTGTTTATTACAGAATCCCACTTCCATTTTTTCCATTACAACATTGTACTTTAAATACTTCTCTCATTAAGCCACTGTACTTTATAAAATCTACCCAATTATAGCATTGTACTTTTAGTTTTTTTTTATTTTTTTCATAGGGAAATCTTCAATAAAGTCCCAATATTTTGAGTCAATTTATGAAAAAGTCCTAAAATTAATTTTATTTATAGAAAAGGACAACATACCGGCTAACGTATTCAGTTTAGCCCTTTCTTCCGGTTTACCAGGTTTCCTAAATTGGAAATCTCCAATAAAGTCCAATTATTTTGGGTTTTTTTATGAAAAAATCCTATTATTTTGTGTAAAAAAATTCAACATTGGGACTTTTTCATAAACTGACCAAAAATTGTGGGACTTTACTGACAATTTCCAATTTAGGAACCCTAGTAAACCAAAAGAAAGGGCTAAACTGAATACGTTAGCCGGTATGTTGTCCTTTTCTGTAAATAAAATTAATTTTACGACTTTTTCATAAATTGGCTCAAAATAATGGGACTTCGTTGGAGATTTCCCTTTTTCTTATTAGGACATTTGTACTTACTTCAAGTGATATAGCACCGCGATCACTCCATGTCATGTGAATACATGTCTTTCCTAACATTTGAAACCAAGGATCATCTCTCCTATTCATGATTAATCACATACTAAAGATATTAGCATGCATCTATTAAAAAAATAAAGAAAAATGAATACACAATAAGCAATATCATGTGAGAAAATTTTAGCCGTTTACATAAAAAGGAAAATCTCACATTATCTCAAACAAAAGTTGACAAAATCCAAGATTTATGAGTCTATGAAACTATAATATTCATCAAATCTTGTAAAGTACAATTTACCATGAAGTAATTTTGTTTGTAAATTGTAATTACATATTTGAATTTGAGTTGCAATACCTTTGAAGATGTTGATATGTTAATTCTCCACTTGTGATGGCTCCTATGAAAAGAGAGGGATCAAAACCGAGGGTTTTCAATTTATCCAAAGTTGTTAATGCGCGTCTTGATGAATTACTAATAATGATCATTTTTGCACCACAAGCAGCCAAGTTTTCCACTGATAGAAAAGAAGGAAACTTGACAGTATTACCCTAAAAAGGTAACATACTTTGGAGAGAAGAAAAAAGACATTCCTTACCAAAATGTCAAAGCTCATAACATACATGTAGATATTGCACCAGGATAGGGTTTTTTCCCATCATGAAGAACACCAAATTGATCCAACAACCATGCCTGCAATGAATATAGAAACTATCGATTCAAAAGGTGTAATGGAAAAGGGTAAACGTGATGTGAGATTGACACAAAAAGAGGAAGATCGGAAGACATGATTTAAGGGTAAATTTATAGGTAAAGTTTTAGAAATTCAACCCACAAATTAAGATTAAAGTCTAGGGATGCAAATTACTCCGAATATACTCGGAAAAATCAACAGCTGAGAAGGAAGGCATCACTGGTGATCGAAGTTAAAGTCATAATTCGAACAGTAAAACCCCACAAAGAGGGTGTTAAGGGCTGTGTGCGACGGGCATGGCGGAGGAAGAAAGTCGGAAGGTCGCATTTCTGCCTTAAATACGGGTTTTGTGAATATATCGACTGGTTTAGAACATAGAAAGTGTAAATCGGAAAACTGAGGATAGAAGTTGAAGACATGCCTTGTAATGACGAGTTTCAGCAATTTGCTTAAGACCTGTGAAGATCTTGGTGTCACTGGCATTGGGTGCAGCCATTCTTGCCATTATGTTTGCTTCAACCGCAGTTCCGATGGCCGGACACCACGCGTAGCCGAGGACCTCTCCTTTTGTCGACCGAGAAGCGTAATGGGAATTGGGGCAGACAAACGACCGTATGGATTGTTTTATTGATTAAAAATTTCTCATTGATTTTCCGATTGGTTAATTTATGAAATATCTTTGTGTTTCAAAGTACTTTTTTTTTTTTTTCTACAAAAGTTACAAAAAAAAATTGCAAAACTATAAAATGACAGTTATTTTTAACCTTTGGTTAGTTCTTGAGGCATTAAGGGTTTTGACATGACAAATTTAAAAGGACTTCATTTTATAGTCGCTCTGTTGTGAGTTAAATGAAAATTTGGCTACATCAAATAGTAAACACAATCATGTTGGTTGGCTTTAATACCTATTATTTTCCATTCATTTAGTTAATCAAACTTGTCCCAAAATAGTTTAAGTTCAACCATTACAAAATTAAGTCTCAAACGTAGCTTTATCAAAACATAGGTTTTAAGTTTTAAGGATGTACAATCACATAACAAAACAACCACACAAATTGTGGTCTTTTAAATGTCCTCAAACTCTGATCCTCAAAAAAGTTCATCTGCAGATACATGTAAAATAATTAAGTTAGGCTAGGAAGTCTAGTCACTATATCGGGGGAAAATGACTTAATAGTGACATTGGATAAGTATAATAACCTAACTAGAAGTCAAGTTTTCCAAAAAGATTTTTATAGCTTTTTTCCAAAAACAATGTAAGTACAAAGATGTTGAGATATTATAATCCAATAGCATGATATGATATGCACATGCAACTAACCCCAAACCCTTGTATTCTACACTCACAAAGTCTCTTTTACTAGGGTAAATGGTTGAGATAAAATTGGATAACCAATAGCCCATAACCGTTGTTGGGGCTAAGATCATCTATCACTAAAAAAGTTTTACGGTAGACACATGACCATTAAACATGTCATCCATGAAATAGGTTTGCAAGTCCCATCTCTAAGCTATTGTAGCTTAATCACCAACACATCAAAAAGAGGGAAATTTGTCCCCAAAGGTGCTCAACCACACACAAGTCACAATCTCTCATATATACAATGTATATGAAGTATGAATGCATAATTCCATGGTATATATCAAGACATAATCAATTCATATAGAAACGATAAGTAAAAGTGAAGTTTTGAAAACACTTTACCACACCAAAGGTTTGTTAAGACATGTATCATTGGATAATACTCACCTCAAATCTAAACCAGACCTACTTGAACGTCTAAACACCTTGTGGTAGTTAATGGTTGCCTAAATAAACCCAAAAGCTAAACTATAACTTCTTATTGATCCATTAAGTCACTTTTTAAGTTCTTATTGGTGAAAATATATTTTCATTTCATTTATATCACCCCATGTAACTATTAAATAGCATAGGCGGAAACTAGACTTGAATCGGATGTCGTATGCAAAAGTTACAAAATTAGCCCAACATTCTTAGGCATTTACTTGACCGAGTCAGGCCTTCAAAGGAAGGTGACTCGACCGAGTCACTACTATATAGCACAATTTCATTAAAATTTTGCTTCCAAGCCTTGTACACTTGTCAAAATCAATTTTAGGCTTAATTCATTCAACTCAAATGACTATGATTGATCAAATAACGTCCTAAAATATTGAGAATAGTTTTGAATCAACTTTTAATCACAATTTAAATTACATAAATGATGATTTAGAAGCATTCTTACACAACATAGGATTTGCTAAACATGATAAGCTTGATTCAAGTTCCATATCACATCAAAGCTTATGATCTCACCAAATCATCAACAAATTAATATTCAATGTCTCGATATCATGTGTTTGTAGATATTCATGTAATATTATTGGATCAATAACTCATTTCTCTTCAAGTTATTACTAGAAATATCCAATGGAGCTAGGCCACAACTTGAAGTCCATGTAATGACTCAAATCATGAAGTAATCAAGTCGATAGTGGATTCATTTGTTCAAAATTGGTCTAAAATCATTGAAAGGAGATTAAAATCATTATCAATTTCATTCATGGAATCTTGATTTGAAATCCACCATTAATAGAGCTTCACAAGTTGCTAAAACTCGTTTATCTCTAAAATAATCCAAGGATGACATAAATGAATATCAAATAGAATTTAGATGCTTAAAATAACATCAAAACATCATAGGAATTAACATTTTAAGTTCAATTTCCAGAATTGGAGTTTTACAAAACCCTAAATCGAACTAGAGGACGAAGAAGAAGAATAAAGTACCTCATCCTAGTAGCTTGGAACATATGCAGTTAATCGCACCGGTATAGCGGTGCTATCGTGCCAGTATCGCGGTTAGCGGATGTAGACAAAATAGCAGTTCATTTTAGCGGTAAATTATAGCAGTTCCGCAAATAGTGCCGTGATTTTAGACAGCGAAATAACGTGATTAACCACGATAGTAGTAGAATGAAAGTTGCACTTTGTAAGTAAACAATTTTAACGTAATCACGTGTTTTTTATTTTATTTTTTTTACTAGCTTGATATTTTTTATAAAATATGGATATATGATGTCGTTCATATGAGATTGATACATATTTGCTGTAAAAGTTTGCTATCCCGTAGAATGTTATGCTTTAAGCTTCATGTGATGTTTTCTATATAATTTTTATGATGTTAATTTTACTATAATAGTATAATATATAAAGTATACATATTATAAAAAAACGATATACCACCGCAAGACCCGCTAAATTAAATATCGACATGTTACCGCTATTATAGTTTTGACCGCGATAACTGCATAGCTTGGAACTAGACGTTAAAATGCTAGGAATTGATTTGCAGTGCTCTAATCTTGACCCCACACTTTTAATCTCCCCTATAACTATCTCTCTCCCCCTCTTCGTTCGTTTAGTGAATTAATAGCGGTCTAATAAAAACTTCTCGCCCGCTTATAATCAACATAAGGGTTATCGACATTTGTCTTCCATACAAAGCCTCATATGGTGTCATTTTGATTGTCGAATGATAACTACTATTATAAAGGAACTCAATTAAATGAAGATGCTCATACCAATTGGGGGAAAACTCCAACAGACACGCCCTACAATGTCTGAATTGTTCGTTCACTTTGCCTGACTGTTTTGGATGATAAATTGTCTCAAACGCAGCTTAGTACCCAATTCTTATTATAGACCCCTCCAAAACAAAGATATGGAATGACTATCTCTATCTGAAATAATGGATAAAAGTATTGCGTGTCTTTTAAGCACCTCATTCACATAAAACTTAGCAAACTTTTCCGTACACCAATTCTCTCTAGTATCAATAAACAAGGCATACTTAGTCAACTTATCTACCACCACCTAAATCATTGAAGGGTTTTCTAGCAAACAATGAACACAAAACTCTTATGGTTCACATGCAACCCTAGAAAGATCTATGTTTTCTTCTATGAAGATAATAAACTAAAACCTAAAGGCCAACAATGATTTCTAAAGTTTAAATCAGAAGAACCAACCTTTGAATCTTGTTCTTGAAGCTAGCAGCACAAGTGTCCTGCCTCAGATGCAAGTCATACCCACAGCAATGGAGAAGACAGTCCAGTAGAGTTTGTCTGGTGAAAGTGGCGCAGGTTTTAGGGTGGCCAGGTGCCTCCTTTTATAGCCTCCAAGGGTTACAGCTGAAACCCTAAGGAGCCTCCTTAATGGGCAAGCCTGTTAACCATTTGGACAAGGCTTTCCATAACCCTAATTAGGGTTTCGAAATATGAGTGTATCCAATCATAATTTCGCCAACTTAGGCCCCTGGCTACTGGCTTGCCAGTTATTCAACTATTGAATAAATACAAACCAGTCCCTGTACTTTTAATTAATTAATTTAATCACTGAATTAAATCCAATTAATTCTAGATTAAATCTTAATTAATTATTATAGTTTCTAATTAATATATTAACACTTAAATATATTAATAAACCATTTAATTAATTCTATTGATTTATTAAGCAATTAATAAATCAACCTTTTACTCTACTGAACTCTATCCTGACCTCCAGCTATGAGGGCAACCCAAATGGACTTTGCTTCAATTAACAAGATAAATATAGTTGTAAAGTCATGGCTTAGACACCTAATCCAACAGTCTCCCACTTGGATAAGTCTATGACTTTAATTTATCTTCTGATTAAAAAACAACCTGCAGCTTCCTAGAAACTGCTGTCGAACTCTGACCTAGTCAGTTCCGTCCAAAGATAAGTGATCATATGATCCTTCGTCCAACAAGATATTTTCAGACACGAGACATGGATTGAGATCAATCTCTGTCCGATACTCTGTTTCCCGATTTCCGATTCTGCTTATGACTTTCGGACTTCTAATTGAACACATCAATTCAGTCCAGGCTGGCCAGCACTTAAGTCAACTTCAAAATCATCGAGCGGCCTACAGATATCTGTTTCCCATCAGGGTCAAGGAACGAATAAGCATTGACTCATATGGTTGTGTCTTTTACTTATCGAATCGTACACAACAATGCGTTTTATAACATCGAGTTACCGATGCGTTTCGCATCATCAATGCACAACCGACTCGTAAATTTCAACTCATATGTCTCCGCTTCAAGATCATACGATATTATCGTCTCAACATTGCTCGTGATGTAATCCATGAAGCAATCTGTTGAGCGCGGGTTTATCCAATACTCAAATCTCTATTTCTAAGTACTCGTGAACGTTGTAGCAGTCTTACTGCAATGTCTAACTCCTTAGACAATCTACAAACCAATTCACGACAGTCTTCGTTCATACTTACTCCCGAAAAGTATGAGCGACTGTGGACCTTTTGAATAATCAAATTATTCGGGAAGTGAAACATGCAAAATTGAAACTTAAAATCTGACTGGTGGCTACTATTGCCTAATTACCAATCACCAAGTCGGATTTTACATAAACTATTATCGGTTTCTAGATTCCTTTTAAACTATTTGATTCGTGTTATGTATCTATGTCTACTTGACCTTTCACTCTTTCTATGTATTCAAATGTTACACATTTATACACTTTATCCGATCGGATATCCTTCCGATGATATTTCAATTTTGGTCAGACGGTTATTCTCACTAACAACTCCATTCTATGTACTGTGACTTTCCATGGTTCTCGGGATCTTTAGTCCACATGACTGCACCCTAAGACTATTTCGAAATGTTACGATGTGCCGGTGAGCCACACGCGCTTCATCGGAATGCCAACGAAATTCTTTAACCATTAAGTCCTTATTTAAAAACTCTTTTCAATTTGTTATCAACATTCACCCCTAATCATTTTCCAATGATTTCTCATGTATGTACAAAATCCATTAAGTATTCCCAGCCAGGTCATATCCTGAATCTGACTCAGTATGCTCTAAGCATTAAGTCATCAAGACATGTTCATGACACTTCTGATCGATCCAAGAAACTTGTTGGATTCGATCTAGTCCTATTCCAAACCCTTTTGGAATCTTAGGATTACTTATAATCCTTGTGTCATGTTTTTTTAATAACTATTTCCTTTCGGAGACTCTTTTCCATGCATCTTGAATCTTATCAAGGTCATGCTTACTATGGCCAGGTCTATACTGATGACAACATCTATCTGATAGATGTTTATGGATTATGTAAGTATGCTGCACCTTTCATACCTCTCATGCCAAATCATCACACTTTGCAATGACAGAAAACTCTTTTTCTGAGCAATGCATCTTGAGTCTCATCAGGATCATCTTGGCAGAGTTTCAATCTATCTCATAGACGTTTGTAACCACCCGAGCATGTCGTATCTTTATTAAGTCTTTCATAGCGATCCGTCTCTTAACACCAAGTCATTACACTTTGTAATGAAAAGAGACGTTTCCTAGAGACAGTATGTAACACACATATTGAGATAGATAACAGCAATACTCCCACTGGCTTTGACACGGTTATGGACTATTCACAAAATCCAGAGCTTATGGCACATTTTGAGAATCCAAACCTTTCTGACATCTTAATGGAAATCTTTCAGCTCATTCTCCAAACCCAATCCTTTGGCATATTTCGAGAATCTGAATATCCTTTCTTGCGAGATGCCCGCGGGGAAATCTCGGGCCCACATACCTTTATACTGGCATACTCTTTGTGAGTCCCCATTAGTGTGCCGGTGATCCACACGCGCTCCACTAACGACTTACATTATGCAGTATCCTTTCGGATTTCATCTTCTATTGAGAGCACTTCTCTCAAAGTCAATTACTTGACTCTGAGTATCGTCTCACTCAACCAGATGTTCTGAAGGTACGTTTCTGTCCATGCTGCTTTCTTTTGATGATTACTCCCACTGATTTTAAGACCAGTTGCAAAATCAATCAAAGACTGTATCTCGTCCTAAAGTTCTCTTAATTGGCAGCAACCGGGCTCACCAATGCTTCCAAGTAGTCGGATTGAAAATCCGTACCAACTATAGTGTTTTATCACTATTCGGTATGTCACCCCGATTATAACTACTTATGACGGTGATCAGTACTACTGGTCAAGAGAAGGTTATGTCAGTATTAAAACAGAAATCTGATTTCTGCTCTAAGCCTAGCGATGACTAAAGGTTATTTCACTTGGCTAATCCTGAACTCATTCAGGACTGTCCCAAACTCCCACTGTCTCCTTAGAATATAAGTTCTTTCTAAAAGAGCTCTTTCTTTTTCCAGGTACAGCGGGATAGCCAGTGAAATGACATTTCTGATTAGGTTCAGGCCAGTCGTGAGGTTCGGACGAACACTACAAGACCCTAGACCTTTAATGTATAAGTGGGACAATCCCAGCTTTACATTTCAGACAGTGTCTGCAAAACCTACTTAGTCGAAGGATGTGGTTGGAATATGGTTTATATGGTCTGACTGGTATGGTATTTAATTTACGGGAAACTAATTGGCAATGTATCTCATACATCGATGATCAAACTGTTTCGACTAATGCTCCATTATCTTCCCTAGGACACATTATAACTATTAATGTTCTTGGAAGAGAATAACTGTGAAACATTTTCCCAGTTTAAGTTGTCACTCAGGTTCTGTGGATCTCGTACTTCCTTTGAAGTCCTTGAACTGTTCAAGGATTCAATCCAATCGCTTATTCTGATGAGCGATGTCATATTCGTCATACCGACTGACAAATATTGTGAAGTACAAACAATTGTGTTCTATTTGGAGATTCGAGCAATACACAGCAATTGATGTGTTCGTTGCTTCCAATCTCAATCTCTTTTACATCTCTATGTAATCTTATGACTTTGTTAATTCTATTCAAGACTTGCAATCTTCAGTTGACTCTAAGTCAACTGATTCCAAAATCCTATCCTTTGGATCTTTAGGTGATTCATTTCTTGCCACATGTGCTTTATAAAGAACTTAATCATCATCTGACTCTAAGTAAAATGATTCCAAAGTCCTGTCCAACTGGATCTTTGGTTGATTCATTTCTTAACACATTAAGAACTCAATTCATCATGTGACTCTAAGTCAAATGATTCCAAAGTCTTGTCCAACTGGACCTTTGGTTGAATTGATTCTTATGACATTTATCTTAACAATCATGAAGGAACACAATTCCTAAAATCCAAACACTTTGGATGTATTCCACATTCAGGTTATTACTAATTTTGCATTCAACACAATCAAACAACATTTCAAGGATATTTCAAACAACATGTGTTAAAAGAAAATCGACAATTTTATTAAAACAAAATCCTTGAACAATGTATTATATGATAGGCAATGTCTTACGCATCTGATAAGCTAATAACATGATTTCAGTATCTAACTAAACTCTAAAACTACATGAGCTTCAGATCCAATATGAATATGCTCCTATGCAACAACATCCCACATCCTATAGAGTCCATGCATACAGAGCAAATGAAAGAAACACATCCTGTATCAAGGAACTAAGGATCAGATGTTCTGAGTTTTAAGATATTCTTGAGTTGCCAAACTGTTCGGCTTCGGAGCATTTTCCAATCTTTCCGTGACTGAGTCCCACCCTGTGGATTCCCAGTTTGAACCATCGAGGAACCGGTCCAGATGATCTGGATCATTTCTTGATATGTCCTATTACTGGACTCAATCCCGAAGCAACTGAATCAATGGAACTATGCTTCTCTATGAACGACTCATACAGAGTCAACATTGAATGCATGTCCACGATTGTCTTATCTGGTTTCCCTTCCTGTACATCAGGATGAACGAATCAGCGAGTCGAGCTAATGCTTTAACTCCCGATCAAAAGGGGACCAAATTTATACAGTTCACCTATGTGTCTCTCAATCTTGAGAACATGTGAACTGGTGCTACTTCCTGCACACTTCAAACTCTTTGAAGATCTTAGCTCGTCCTTTCTCAACCAGTTCATGGAACTTTTCCACAACTAGCTGTGTTAACTTATCTGACCCTAGGAATTCTAAATTCCTGCGGAAATCGGGGTCAATGATCAATAGTATTAGGTAACGAACTTTCCTTGACTTAACAATCAAGGAGTCATGCTCATCACAGGCTACTGTGTGATGTCATGTTTTGGGTGGCGGACACTCAGTCATATATGGCTTGCCAGCAAAGCAGGGAACTATTCTCTATTTATGAAGCCATACCATATAGTTAAGGCCAGTCAGCCTTTCCATATGTAGCAGGTGCATTCTGAAGCTCTCAGAAATGGGTGAAGGAGGATAAGGAGGAGAATAGACACTTGGTTTAGACATCTACAATAAACAGAATTTATTAGTTTAATTTATCCTTTTAAATAATTACCCAATTTATTATTTATTAAGGCTAGGACCCAAAAAGCCCCAACTATGCTGTGAAGAGGGATGCCGTAATCACAACATAATGGTCATTAAGGTAGATAATGCACTTATCAATTTCATCTTATGAAATTCCTAGATCTGTTGAGACACATTGAACTGTTCAATGGCATGTTTAGTCTCGGATGTGCCCCACTGTTTGTGACTGGGATGCCGAGGATCACAAACCGGGTGTGAATAACCATGCAAATTAGCTTGGTACTCTCGAAGTCGATTGCCATCTCTAATTAACGTGCCGGTTAACCACACACGCTCCGTTAATAATGACAAAATCGAGAAACCCATTGCAAGTCTTTGTGGACCCCAGTTGGTGTGCCGGTAAACCACACACGCTCCACCAACGTTCCACAAAGTGCAATGTGCAATTCCATGGATTAGCACCAATTCACATTTTTAACCTAAAGTAACTAGATTGGGTTTTGTTCAAGGTTCTAGTACTTTCAATTATAGCATTATACTTTTAAGAGGCTTAGCGGTTCTATCAAACCCGTTCGGCTAACGACACTTGACTGACCAGGAGAGCGGTGGGTAAGAGTGGATACCCATTAGACTAACATTTTATAGTCAGTCGCCTTATACCCTCTTTATAGGACAGTTTTGTGAATGAGGCCTACTTGCGGTAAGACTAACCAATTTTCTTATATATAAATAATTAACTTTTAATCATAAATATATAAGATATATTTTAATCTCATTAAAATATTTTAGATTTAATTTTCTAAGAATTTTCGTGAATTTATATATATTTTTCGAAAATTTCAATTAAATCTTTAAGCTGATTTAATTTATCTTTTAATTAACAATTAATTAAATTAATTAAATCTAATATAGGCATCACAAAATTAATCAAATTAATTACCTATATTTTTCCCTAGATTTCGATATTTACCTTATATAGATAAAGGATTCTAGTTATTTAACTAATCAGCAATTACCATAAATAACAATCCTAATCAAGGCAAGTAAATCAAGCAAATAAAGGGGGGAATAAGGGTGGTGGCTAGGGTTAGGAAACCCTAACCAAAATCTTGAAATTAACATGCAAGGACTAAAGGTTCAAGTTATTCAGAAGATCTAGTTACCAAAAATAACAACCAAGTATTCTAGGCAGCATGCAATTCGCAGATAAGGCAGGGGAGGCTAGGGTTTTGAAACCCTAGCCACCATGGACGAAAATTAAGCCTCCCAAGGGTTTATTTTCGAAAACCCCATGATCAAATAAACAGTTTATATCAAATCACAAGAAAACAAACCAGCTTTGATACCACTGAAGGGTTTTCTAGCAAACAATGAACACAAAACTCTTATGGTTCACATGCAACCCTAGAAAGATCTATGTTTTCTTCTATGAAGATAATAAACTAAAACCTAAAGGCCAACAATGATTTCTAAAGTTTAAATCAGAAGAACCAACCTTTGAATCTTGTTCTTGAAGCTAGCAGCACAAGTGTCCTGCCTCAGATGCAAGTCATACCCACAGTAATGGAGAAGACAGTCCAGTAGAGTTTGTCTGGTGAAAGTGGCACAGGTTTTAGGGTGGCCAGGTGCCTCCTTTTATAGCCTCCAAGGGTTACAGCTGAAACCCTAAGGAGCCTCCTTAATGGGCAAGCCTGTTAACCATTTGGACAAGGCTTTCCATAACCCTAATTAGGGTTTCGAAATATGAGTGTATCCACTCATAATTTTGCCAACTTAGGCCCCTGGCTACTGGCTTGCCAGTTATTCAACTATTGAATAAATACAAACCAGTCCCTGTACTTTTAATTAATTAATTTAATCACTGAATTAAATCCAATTAATTCTAGATTAAATCTTAATTAATTATTATAGTTTCTAATTAATATATTAACACTTAAATATATTAATAAACCATTTAATTAATTCTATTGATTTATTAAGCAATTAATAAATCAACCTTTTACTCTACTGAACTCTATCCTGACCTCCAGCTATGAGGGCAACCCAAATGGACTTTGCTTCAATTAACAAGATAAATATAGTTGTAAAGTCATGGCTTAGACACCTAATCCAACAATCATATCATATACCCTTTTTTTCTTGGCAAATTTATCACAAAATCTACTACAATTGTGTCCCCTTTCTAGAATGGCACTTCTAATGGTTCCATATTACCATATGGTATTTGATGTTTAGTTTTCAATAATTACAAGCCAAACATTTGCCAAAGAACTTTGCAATATCTACCTGTGTAACACTCTAATCTTTATATCCTATTTGGGACATATGAAAGATAGGTTGAAACAATTTCCAAAATAATCAAAGTCAATTAGGTCCAACATTATAGGTGTCTAAAAATTTTCAAATATTTCTACCAAAAATTCAGCATGATCACCAAGGGTGATAGCGCTGCGAGACACCCTTTACTCGTATCGCGATCATCGATGGTATAGCACTGTGAAGTGTCACATTTCACAAAATACTTTGAAATTAATTTATTTTAAAACCTTTAAATTAATACGGGGTGATCTTTATGTGTTGAACCTTATTGTTAGTTATTGTTTATGCCTTCATGGCTTATGGTGTAATTCTTATATGGTGGGGATGTGGTGAGCCTTTGTGGCTCAAGACCACGGGGGTTGAGGAGGGGACGGAAAGAGCCTACATGGCTAGTTGTGGCGTTATATATTAATAATCCTATATGGCTAGTTGTTGTTTATGCTTTTGTGGCTCAAAGCATATTATTTACGGTAGGGGTGTGGTGAGCCTTTATGGCTCGAGACCACGAGGGTCGAGGAGGGGACGATAATTTCTAATGGTATTGTTTTATGGATCAACGATACGTGGTTGTTTGGTGTGGGGGAAACAAGTGTAGTATAGTATTGTGTTTTATCATTTATTATGTTGCTTATATTATATCATTGGTTATTCACTAAGATCTTGTGGCTTATAGTTGCTGTTACTAATCATGCAAGACATAGAGATCCAACAAAAAGGAAAGATGTAGCTGGACTATATGACGAGAGTCCTATGACTTTTGGGATTGTATAGTTTTGACGTATTTGTAACACCCGACCTGAAACTTTTTGTATGTATTTTTGTTCCTTTTGATACAACTTGGTGACTACGTATTTGAATCCAGTACACCATTATATCATCTTTTGTGTATGTATGCATTGTTTTAAAATGAAATTTTGGTTGTACTTGATTTGAATGTTGGGTGTTACGAAAATAGTTGGTACAATACAACCATACTTAAAAAATTACCATAATCATACCAAAACAACTCAAATGGTAAGGTCCACCAACCAAACATATTAATACTAATTTCCTCGATTCGATCGGTAACATGTTCGTTGTTTTGTTTGGTACAAATTTGACAGCCCTAGAAAAACTATGACACCATCTTACCTCCCCCTTACCCTATTCATATTGGACTTGGGGTATTGTTGTTGTTGTTCCTAGATATGTTGTCGTAGTTATGATCAAGGTGCAAAGGAAACACTTTCTGGACTTCACACGACACATTATGGAATGTTGCCTATCATGCTAGATTAATGTAACACTTTTGGCGGCCTAATGCAATCATTATAGAATGTTTTCATATTTTCATCTTTTTTAATAAAATTTAATCTCACAAAACACAATGAGATTGTTAGAGAAAAATGTTATTCGGATTTTTGTTTGATTATAGTTAGAACAAAGTGATATTATGAGCAAATGCACTGATAAGGATCTCACCAAATGAACAGATGGTAAATAAATAGGAGAGTTATGTAGTCATCAATATGGACTTGGTTTCCTATGGCGCACCACTAATTTGAAGTACGTGACCATCATAAAAATGGTCTTGCAAATACATATCTAAATACACGTAGTTATAGAAAAGTTGCAGTATACCTTGTGTGAACTTGGTAATGACTTTGTTAAGCTTTAAGTATATATCTATATTTATATCTATATCTATATCTATATCTATATCTATATCTATATCTATATCTATATATCTATATCTATATCTATATCTATATCTATATCTATATCTATATCTATATCTATATCTATATCTATATCTATATACATATATCTATATCTATATATATATCTATATATCTATATCTATATCTATATAACTCTTATAATAGAGGCCATCCAAATCAATGTGGTTCAAGATAAAATGATTTATCTTTTACCACATTAATTTGAATTTTTTCCTCTTTGTCCCACATTGGTTCACACACATATATGACCTTTTTTCTTTCTCTTATATAATAACACTTATTTGCTTCCATTATCCATCAAGTTTGATCATAATCTGATTTTCAAGTCTACTATTAATTAGTGGTCATTTTGTCATAAAAACAAGTTTTATCACAAAGTTTTAAAGTATTCTACAATTTAGTTTCAACTTCTAGAAGTAGTGAAACTCAAAAATTAAAATTAAAATTACTCAAAACTTTTAAAAACCCGATTAGGTTGAAAGTTTATATGTCGTTTTTAAAAAGTGAAATTGGTGTAAACATGTTTCAACTCAATACTATGTATATACATATAGAAGTTTTCATTTGTGAACGTTTTAACTGTCTCATATAAAAATAGAATTCGAAACAATGTGATTCAACATTAATAATTTACATTTTATCATATTATTTGGATTTTTTTCTTTGTCCCACATTGCTTCACACATCTATCTAACATTTCATCTTTACCTTATATAATACACACTCATTTGATTCCATTATCCATAAATGTTGATCAAAATATGACTTTTAAAGTCTACTATTAATTAGTTATCACTTTATCATCGAAACACTTTCTCCTAAAGTGTTCCATGATTATATATACTATTTAGTTTTTTCTTCCAAAGGTATTAAAACTCAAAAGTAAAGATGAATATCACTAAAAATTGATTAGAATGAAAGTTTTAAATATGTCGTAGTATAAAAAAAATGACAGCAATGGTGATGTTTTTTAGATTCACCGCAATATATGTTCATAAATTTTTTTAACAACAAACATTAAATATTTTTTAAATTAAAAAATTAAATCGAACATATATATATATATATATATATATATATATATATATATATATATATATATATATATATATATATATATATATATATATATAACAATATGTTTCAAGCTAAATATTTATCTTTCACCACATTAATTTGATGTTTTTATTTGTACCAGGTTGCTTCGTACATTTATATAACCTTTAATTTGTCTCTTATATAGTACAACTAATTAGGTTCTCTTATACTTCAATCTTGATCATACCACATTTTCCAAACTCTATTGTTAATTAGTTGTCAATTTATCATAAAAACATATTTTTATCTCAAAGTTTCAATAGATTATACTATTTTGTTTTAGCTTCAAAAGCATTAAACAAAACAGATGAATATTAAATTGGGTTAAAAACTATAAAAAATCGATTTTGTTGCAAGTTCATAATGTCATAGTTCAATATGTGGTGACAACGTTGATAATATTTTTTTCGATTTAATAAGATTTATATATATATAAAAGTTTCAAACAGTAAATGTTTGAACATCGTTCAAACTTTAAACAAATATATTTATCTACATAAATATTATAAGAGAGAATATTCAATCAATGTGGATGAATTTTTTTATCAATTAACACATTAATTTGAATACTTTTAGAAAAAATATAAGTGGGCACCCATCCAAATTTTACAAAATTTGTTCTAAAGCTCGAAACAATGGTTCATAAAATGTTTTAACCGATGCCTAAGTCTATTATAATCAATAACACAAAAAAATAAATATACGAGGGCAATAGTTTTAGTCTTTCTACTTATAACGACTTGCTTTCCCTTGAATTTTGTTGATTAAACTATCCGGGATGAAGTCTCTTTACTTATAGATGTTTGATTTCACTTCAGTTGTGTTTCTTAAGCGATATGAGATAAGAATATATCAAAATAACACACTATAAAAGAACATTTGATCCCACATCGTCATGATAAACAAACTTAAGAAGTTTTTATATTCTATATATAATGGTCCTCTCAAAGTAAAACGGTTATATAAATGATTAGTCATTTTGTATTGTTGGAAACATTTCCTATTAAAGTTAAAGGAAAAATATATTTATAATTTATTAATTTTATTTTAATGAGTTTGAACTTTAAAAATATAGCGAGTCGATCTCGAGATAAACTTTGCATTCATTTACCAAGTTGCACAAAACAACACGCACCATATCGTATAATCTAATTTTCAACTTTTGTGATACAGTTCGTGCTTTTCAAAATCTCAAATCACATAAGTGGTGCAATATGCAGTTTCGACTATATATCGTACTGTAAACACCAATAAAATATGTCTCTATTATTATCATTAAAAGTGTAAATGAAATCCTTTTCATAACTAGAGCAAAATATATACACTATCGCTATATTATCATTTATATTTGTAATTGATTTTTTTTAACATTGATGGTCTATAGTGATTATTTCCAATCCTATCATAGAGGTCATTTAATCAATGTACTTCAAAATAAATATTTATCTTTTACCATATTAATTTGGATTTCAAAAAGTTATAAGTTAGCACCGGTGGGTATATGTCCAAATTTTTACGAACTCGATCCCAAAACTGGGACCCAATGGTTTGTGAATTGTTGCAAGTGACGTCGAAGTCAAATTTAATAATACATAATAACAAAGATACAAAGAAAATAATTTTAGTCTCTCTACTTATAAATGTTTTTTTCTCTTGAATTTTTTTATCTTAAATGATGTGTGATGGAAATTGTATTTTGTCTTTTATAGATGCTTAATTTCCATTCGGTGTTGTTGGTTAACCAATGTGGGATAAGAAACATAATACAAAAATAGCACAAGATGAGCGAAAGTTTGATCCCATATCGTCATGATAAAACAACTTAACAAACTTTTTATTTTATAAATAAAGGTCTTTCTCAAAGTTAAAAATAATTATATAATTCATCAGTAATTTTTTATCTTTGGAAACGTCTTGAAATATTAAAATTCAAGGAAAATTATAATTAAGCGTTTTATTATTTTTTATTCTAATAAGGTTGCGTTTTAAAAATATGGGGAGCTGATCCCCTGATTAAATTCTATCATTAATTTGCACAAAACCCAATGCACCGCACCGTTTAATACAATTTAAAACATTTTACGACACAATTTTTACTTATAAATCACATATGCAAAAATTAAAAATATATGAAAAAATTAAAAAGCAAAAAAGCCAATATTTATATTTTATTGAAGGGAAATCTTAGAAAAACCCAACATATTTACATCAAATTCTTAAAAAATACTATATTATTTTTTTAGTACAGTAAAACACATATATAATCTGAAATGTCTAATTTAAGTTTTCAAATCTGAAAAAACCCTACATATTTTCATCCAATCATTATATTATATTTTTTAATACATTAAAAATACTATATTGTTTTTTCAAATTGTGTAATCAATTAGATTATAACCATCAAACACTTAAATATCTATTAACTTGCATTTGTGGTTGTCTAAAATTTACCGATCTAAAATCTTAAATTAAACATCTCATAATATATAAAGGTTTTAATGCATTAAAAATAATATATTGGTTTTTTTATGAATTGAATGAAAATATATTGGATTTTTATGAGATTTTCCCTTTATTAAAAATCATCTTTTGTTATTTTAGGTTTATATTGTTTTATACAATTTGTATTTCAATAACATGTCAAATATATATTTTAAACCAATTACAATTTTTATTAGATTTAGTTCTCTTTTTGTTTAATATTTTAGAAAAAAAATTCTAACATTGAATATGAACAAATATTGATATATTATTTAGAATGAATTTTTTATTTTTTAAGGTTTTATTATTTAAAATATTCAGTAATTCAATAAAAAATTTAATTATTAAGCAATAGTATCCTAATATTAAAATTAAGACAACATGACTATTTAGAAAATAAATATAATAAAACATTTGAAAGTTAATATTATGTAGAATTTATAACTATATATTATTATATATTTAATATAGTTATGTGTGTGTGTATAAATATAAAAATCAAAGAGCATACTATTAATTTAAATTAAATATTTCAAATTGAAACATAACAAAATATGATGTTTTAAATTGATTTAAAAATAGATAAAAGTAAAACTAAATCAAAATTATACATAAATTTTATCAATACACAAGGTGTACTTAAATGTTATCAAAATCATATGGTTTGAGATACTATCTATTTTGTACCATAATAATTTTAATTTTATTTCATGAATTGTATTTATTTATTGTATTCTTTACAACTTTTGGTCTTCTAAAATTTGATACATGTATCTATTATCATATATTTGAGAAAAATAAAGACATTTTATATGAACTTTTTAAAAGTGGTATAATAATAACATGTATTTGTCTATATTATAACTACATAAATTTCTTTCTGCACAACGTACGGGTATTCGCCTAGTATTGCAATAAATTTGCATGGTTGTGCTTCACTGCTAAATGTATCATTCAAAATATAAGGAGATAGTAGATCACGTTCTACATTCCTTCGAATGGGAGACACCGGAGGAAGTGATGATCATTAGACCACCATTATGGACAAACATTAAGTTAGTTGGCCATGTAATAACGCTCATATACCATCATCCCAAAAACGGGGGTCAAACGAGAAAACATGTAGCTAGTGCTATAAAAAGGGACATACCCGTCTCAATTTGTCATTTTCCATTACCATTTGATATGTCAATCCCTAGTTCATCCGGTAAGGCTACACCCCACCAAACATCAAATTATCATCCTAAATTTGATAGAAATATATAGCTTCTAAAGTAGAGACCGTAGTACCGACTTGTAGTTTGATTTCAAAATAAATAAAAATGGTATTTATCATTATCGAGTGGCATACCAAAGTTACACCAAACATATTACATAATGCAACCAAGTTCAATAATGTTATGAAAAATTGAACGATACAAGTATAGGGCACGTTGAAACTTGTCAAAAGGACTTACGAAGATTCTGTCATAGGTCTCATTATGAGAGCATTCTCAATCAATGTAAGTTGCAACTCTAGTGGTGGAGGTGGCACACACGCCACTTCAACTATGTTCCCTAAATTCACGAACTCCCTCATATCGTCAAAATGGCAATTAAGACATGTGACATACGGCTAGCAACTAGCCGACATTAGATTTTGTCGATGGTGGTGATGGAGGCGACGAAGCGGATTGTTGTGACTATCACAAATACAAGTACATTTTACCAACTCATGAGTGCAAATATTGATTATAAAGTGTTTGTTAACCAATTATTTTTACTAACTTGTTATGATTCCATATCATTCTACAATAATTCTAATGTGCACACGTCGCCTTGTAGATGGTTAGATCGATAATTTATATCCGAGCCAGTGTTGTTAGCAATATTGCTTCGTCTAATAACTAACAGTGATACTTTTGATTCAAGAAATCCTATTACCACTATAAAAACATGTATTATAACCAACCGTGAATGATTGTTGTCTTCTCAATACACGTTTTAAAAAAACACATTATGAAGACAACCATTATTAATTGTTTGTTCTGAAAATACCAAAAAAATCTTCCGATTCTCCCAAAAAAATTCCATCTTAGTTGCAATTACGAGTCTTAATCGTTTGTTCTGAAAATACCATCATGTAAAAATTTTGTTATCTGTGCAAAATACATATTTTCAGTCACCAAATTCAAACTAAGTTAAAGTCAAAATAAAACCATATCGAATCAAAGTATGATAAAAACAATTTTAAACCTAACTATAACGCCTCAAATAAAAGAATCTCACCACAAAAAAGATAATAAAACAACAATGGCAATGTACCCTGAGGTATTAGGTATAATCTCTAAACTAAAACCATTCCTACCAACTACTACACCTGCCCGAACCCAATCCTCAACTGCCGGAAAGCATATCGGTCAACAAGACAGCACTCTCAGGAGCCTGCCCGTCCTTCCACACCTTAAAATCGGGCTTGAAGTAGCCCGCATCATTCCAACATTTCAACTCGAGTTTAGAAACCGGGCCTTGTATTTTTCCTTGTGGGTCCAAGTAAAACCATTGTGGACACGAGAAATCATAAACATCTTCTTGTTTTTGTTGTTCATTTGTTTTATTATTATCATTATTATTATTATCTTCATCGTCACTTAACTCGATCACGTTTTCCACCTTTTTCAAGTCCACCAATTTGTCGTCACCCGGACTTTCAATATTTGAAATCTTCTCGGTTTCAACCCACTCGAAACCCGTTACGTTTTCTACGGATTTTGTGACGGAAATTCTGTTACTACCCACGTTCTCCATTGGCTCTTGATTGTTATCATCAACTTCAACAAGATCCACACCTTGTTCTTCTGCATCTATACAAAAGGTTAGGGGCTATTTGATACTTGCTGATTGGATAAGAGGCAAATTTTAAGGCTTATGATCGAGTCAGATGTAAATTTTAGGGTTATCAAACGGTCTGACTCAGAGTCCAGGTAAATTTTAGGGTTATCAAACGGGCTGACTCAAACCGAGTCATAGGTAAATTTTAGGGTTATCAAACGGTGTGACTCAGACCACTCAGACCCCACTCGGACCGAGTCACACGTAAATTTTAGGGTTATCAAACGGTCTGACTCGAACTGAGTCATAGGTAAATTTTAGGGTTGTCAAACGGTCTGACTCAGACCACTCAGACCGAGTCACTGGTAAATTTTAGGGTTATCAAACGGTCTGACTCAGATTGAATCACTCAGTCCAGGTAAATTTTAGGGTTATTAAACGGTGTGACTCGAACCGAGTCATAGGTAAATTTTAGGGTTATCAAACGGTCTGACTCAGACCCCACTCGGACCAAGTCACAGGTAAATTTTAGGGTTATCAAACGGTCTGACTCGAACCGAGTCATAGGTAAATTTTAGGGTTGTCAAACGGTCTCACTCAGACCGAGTCACAGACCGAGTCAACGTAAATTTTAGGGTTATCAAACGGTCTGACTCGGACCGAGTCAGACAGACGTAACCTCTTAATGGACCTAGTAAGAGGCAAATCAAACAGCCCCTTAGATGTAATAAACCATCTGAAGCAAATGACGAATTTACCCTTATGGGTTAATAAACTAGAATATATTATACCTGCAACATCTGGACTATAGAACTGTTCTAAATCTTGTTCGTGTTCAAGTTCATGTGGCTCTAATGCATCTGGAGTCACTTTTGGGACCTCGGTCAACAACTTTGACTGTTCAGATGGTGTTTGAAGTAGTTTTCTTTTGATTAAATATTCATCGAGTGTAAGAGCTACAATAAGTAAAGGTTTCTCAATTATTTTAATAAATTTAATGCAAAACTGTAAAATGACGATTTTGGACATCGTAAAAAAGGATATTCTCTGCGCCATCCCTTCTCATTGCAACGGTCTATGAGGTTTTGAAGATAGGTAATTTCTCTAGGAAGCCACTGTAAAAAAAAATCAGTTAGCTTCTTGTTTCCTTTTTATTTTTTTATGAGTAAATTACAGTTTTGGTCCTTGTGGTTTACACCAAATTACAGTTTTGGTCCTAGTTTCGAAAGTCTTGCACTGGTGGCCTGTATGGTTTCTAAAATTTTCACTTTTGGTCTCTATTGTTTTCAAATCTTCACTTTTGGTCCCCATGGTTTACACAAATGGTAGCAGAGGGAGGGACCAAATGTGAAAAGTTTGGAAACCACAGGGACCAAAAATGAAAGATTTGGAAACCATAGAGGCCATCGGCGCAAGATTTTCAAACTAGGACCAAAACTGTAATTTGGTGTAAACCATAGGGACCAAAACCGTAATTTACTCTTTTTTATGAGTAAATTACAGTTTTGGTCCCTGTGGTTTACACCAAATTACAGTTTTGGTCCTAGTTTTAAAAATCTTTTTATTTGTGGTCCCTGTGGTTTTCAAAACTTTCAGTTTTGGTCCCAGTGCTTTCTAAATCTTTCAATTTTGGTCCCTATTGTTTACACAAACGATAACAGAGGGAGGGACCAAAAGTGAAAGATTTATAAACCACAGAGACCAAAATTGAAAGATTTGAAAACCACAGGGACCATCAGTGCAAGATTTTCAAAACTAGGACCAAAACTGTAATTTGATGTAAACCACAGGGACCAAAATTGTAAATTACTCTTTATTTATTTATTTTTTCTTTTTTTATATTAAGTCATGTATGGGTAAAGTGGCTGAATGGGTAATGATGTGTCAATGAATAAAGTGTTGTATATGTAAGGTTTGTTTCTTTTTTAGACTGAATAAACCGTCTCACCTAAATGACCATTTTACCCTTACATTGTAAAAAATTTAACGCGAAAGGAATTAGGAGGCAAAAAGATAAGGGCAAATAGGTAAAAAGTACTTTGAAAATTCTACTAAATTATAGCAATGTCATTAGCATAGGAAACAATATTCATTGCTATAGTGGAGTGAATTTTTTTTTAAAAATATAATCTCTTAATAAGAAAAAAAAACTGAAAGTAGAATGTTATAATTGGGTAGATTTTCAAAGTACGTTGATTTAGTAAGAAGAAGAAAATTGAAGTATAACGCTTTTAGAAGAAAAAATTAAAAATGGAGTAAATTACAGTTTTGGTCCCTGTGGTTTACACCAAATTACAGTTTTGGTCCTAATTCTGAAAATCTTTCACTTTTGGTCCCTGTGATTTCTGAATCTTTCACTTTTGGTCCCTGTGGTTTCCAAATCTTTCGCTTTTGGTCCTTCCTCTGTTACCGTTTGTGTAAACCTCATGGACCAAAAGTGAAATATTTGGAAACCATAGGGACTAAAAGTGAAATATTTGGAACCACAAGGACTACCGGTGCAAGATTCTCAAAACTAGGACCAAAACTGTAATTTGGTGTAAACAACAGGGACCAAAACTGTAATTTACTCTTGAAAAAAAATGTAGTAGAGAGAAATGAAAGTAGGATGCTATAATACACAAATAAATGAAAGTACATTACTTACATGTTTTATTATATCCTCATGCAAGAGTTTGGCTTTCTGTTCAACTTCCACCTATAAAAGAAGTCAACGTATTTATTCAGAATAAAAAAGCAATTAATAATAATTAATAAAGATTAACAAACAAAAGATAATGAATAAAAAATAAAAACTTACAACAGTAGGTCTCTTAATCAAACCATCCTTAACTTTCTGACACAAATCCTCACATTCTTCCTACAAAAATAATAATTAACAACACATCATTTAGTTAATTACTTAATTATGAACTAATTAAATAAAGAAAAATGAAAATGCAATTGAACCATGTTAAAAATGTTAATTACCTTAGAAAAGTCTAAATCAGACACCATGTTTATTGGTATGTCTTTTACCATGAATGGAACTTGAAGAAGAACATTTTCACATACATCAACATTTCCAATTTCCCTTTTTACCCCTGTAACTGGAAGAAGTTGATGCGAGTTTTTCTGAGTGTAATCATTCGGATCCGATTTTACCCTTACATAACTCCCTAATACTTTTTCTTCAAAGCTTTCAGGGTACTTAACAAGCTCTTGAATTAAACTTTTCTTTAAATACAAAAGCTTTAAATTTTCAGGAATTATAGCTGCAAAACAGCTCACGGGTACTTTTGTCTTTTGAGATGGAGTTTTTGTTTTTTTCTCTGAATCTGACACTTTCTGTTTCTTGAATGATACATTTGTTGCTTCATATTCATCTGAACTATATAAATAATCATCTTCAGATGACTCATGGTTTTCAGCAAAATGGGATTTTAGTAAATCTTGGATTTTGATTCGAGGTAGTGATTTCTTTCCAAAAAGGGATCGAAGCTTTTCATCGCATAAAACTTTTTTCTTTTTTATTGGGTGGAAAAGATTTAATGAATGAACATATTCAATGATGATTGTAGTCACTTCTCTTTCAGATAGCTGTTCATCGGTGTCTTTTCCAATTGATTGAAGAAACCCGATTAAAGATTTGGAACCCCATCCGATAAACTCGGGTTTTGGTTTTGGTTTTCTTTTGTGCTTCATGGGGATTTGTGTTTGATCATTAGGTTCTTCCATCCAATAGAATGATCCATTCGTGTCTTTATTTTCCATGTTGGTGTAAAAATGGAAGATATGGTTCGTGCATATGAAGTTATAACCTGATGAAACGATAATGATTATTGAAATAGAGATGTAGTAGAGTTAGAAAACCAAAAGCGGTTTGAATTGATCAAATTTATTTGGACGAACTTGGATTCTTTTCCTATGTTCATGATTTCGACTTCAGGATTAGGGTTTTATTATAATTACACGGGGACATTTTATAAGTGGAGAAACTGAACGAAATTTACATACAGGTATGGGCCCTAAAACGAAATTTCCTTATTGCGTATCCACGTTTAACACATTATACCTTGAACCCTCGAAGAATGAGGCTTAATTCGATGCAATTCTGAAAACAATTTCCAGATGTGGTAAGTTTTACTCGCCATTCGTATAGGGATTATCGCCTCCCGGCAAAAAAAAAAACAAAACAAAAAAGCCCACTTGATCACACTCGTATGAAGAAATGATGAATGAGTCGATACATAGCATATGTGTACTAAATAGAAGGCATTGATGGAGAATAACACCATACTCGACCACAATGAAATATGCATATCCCCAAAATTGAGTACAACAGGAAAAATGTCTAAAATTCGTCCTATTCGCAGTTACCTTTTCAAATGCTCCCGCTGTTCCAATTCCAAATCGGAAAATTATGCAAAAAAAATGGGGACCTATGTTAGCAGTTAGCAGTTAGCATCAAACTTACTTATAATCTTCGAATTACGACTGCGGAATTAATCTTTGGTTCTCTGTCTTGATTTTGTTGTAGGTTTCATGTTACGCGCTGCGAGGGCGAAGTATCATGGAAAATAGGAGAGGGACTTCGGCGACGAAAACGGAGGAGAGTGATACACGAAGTCTGCACAAGGGTCTATTTCTTGTTATAACTCCAGACAGAACTTGCCAAATGGTAAATACAACAAAAGAGAAGCAAGTTTTCAAGGTCACAAAATAACCCCTTCAAGTTCTAAGGTTTTACAAATACAGGCCACCTTGCAAATTTATTCTATTCTTAGTTCCATCTAAGTCTCTTAGTAGACTTGATTACTTGAACTCTCAACTTTAAGGAGGGAGGATGACGCAATTACCATTTGGCCAAGAGACAAGTGGCGTTCTGAAATGATAAAGTGTACTAAATGAATAACAATATCTGAATTGATAAAGTGTTGCTGATATAAATATTGTTTCTTTTTTTAACCGAATACACTGTCTGAATTTGAATAAATGTCCAATTTATCCTCTTACTGAAAATTGACAAATAACACATTATCATTTGTTTAATAACCGTTATAGATTAAAATTGTTCATTATCACATTAATTTTTTTAAAACTTAAATAATTTAAAATATCACATGACTAGTAACTTAAATTAAAAGTAGCTTTAACATAATTTTAAATAATCAAACCAATTAAAATATTTAAAATTTCTTTTGTCTTAAAAAATATTTTACCAAAAACTTCATAAATAAATACAATGATTATCATAATTAGAGAAAGAAAAAATGTTGATGATGCATAAAATAATTTCGCAATAATTTTTAAGTGATGAGTCATTTAGCATTAATTCATTTTCATATATATATATATATATATATATATATATATATATATATATATATATATATATATATATATATATATATATATATATATATATATATATATATTATTTTTATTTATTTGTTCCCATATTATCGATTTAAAAAAATAAAGAAATATCTCTTTATTTTTGGAGAAAATTTAATTTCTTAATTTAGGAAAAATGAGGGTAATTATGGAAAAATAATATATGAAATCACCACTTAATGTTAATGACACCATTTTCGTAACTTAACTCATTAAGATATTTTGTTAACATTAAGTATAAAAGAAACATATATATATATATATATATATATATATATATATATATATATATATATATATATATATATATATATATATATATATATATATATATATATATATAGAATATATGAAATCACCACTTAATGTTAATGACACCATTTTCGTAACTTAACTCATTAAGATATTTTTGTTAACATTAAGTATAAAAGAAACATATATATATATATATATATATATATATATATATATATATATATATATATATATATATATATATATATATATATATATATATATATATATATGTGTGTGTGTGTGTGTGTGTGTTTCTTTTATACTTAATATATATATATATAGTTGAACTCCTTAAATTTGTTATACATTAAGTCAAAAATAAACACCACCTTAGAGGTATATTAATGCAAAAGTTTTAAAAAAAAATGTCAATTTTTTTTACAGTTTTATTTTATGGATACTTTTTTTAAGTAGATGTTTAAACTTAATAATTTTTTCTTACTTTTATTATTTTTACATGTGATAAGTTGATAATATGTTTACGTTTCTAAAAAATGCTTTTGCTCTTTATATGTTTTTGCCAGTTTATGTGGCTTAAAACATAAAAAAAATGTATTTACGTTTTTACATATTGATGGAAATCTAACATTCTTAAAATCAATTTTTATATTTTTAAAGTATAAATACATTTTAATGTTTTTTAGAAATATAAATACTTATTTTTTCTTTTTTAGAAGTATAAATGCATATTTTTAAGTTTTTAGAAGTATGAATATGTTTTTTTTTCATTTAAACATGTATTATAGCAATCAAAATGGTCTTTATAATTAAAAAAATATTGAGAAAGATGATCAAACTCATTTTATACAAAAAAACGTACTATTACTTCTAAACACGTAAAAATATGTATTCTGAAATTGTTCACATTTGGTCACTGGACTTATTTTTATGCTTGATTTACCCATGAACTTCTTAAAACTGTTCACATTATACCATTATGACCGGTGATAGAAGGTTTATGCTGATTTGGAATCCTACGTGGCAAATTAGAAGACTTGGAAGAGTAATGAACTTCTAAAATTGTTCATATTTGGTCACCGAACTTATTTTTGTGCTTGATTTATGTAAGACCCTAATCCCAAAAAGTCTAGTTCCGAGTTTTAAAGAGTCAAAGTGTAAAGCCCGAAACCAGGTATCAAGGAGATTGCGGGAAAATTAGAACACAAAAACGAGGAAAAAGACAAAACAGGGATTAGTGTAATACCGTGTTATTAAATTTGAGAAATTTTGAGTTAATCTTAGTGTAATTAAGATTAGTTAGAATGTTGCATGAGTTTGAGTAGTTAGAATCCCATTTGAAGGAAGTTTGAGGTTGAAAAATGCTAAAAAGAGGTTACACGGGTCGTGTAGGAGACTTTTATTATTGTTTTGGGTCTGCAGTAAGTTACACGGGTCGTGCTTTATAAGCACAGGTCGTGTTTTGATAACGCACCGTGGGTTTTAAGAGGCTGCGTCGCGGTGAGTGAGTCGTGCTTTATAAGCACGGGTCGGGTTTTCGGAGCACGGGTCGTGTTTTGACAGCACGCGTAGCGGTTTTTAAGAGGTCGCGCCGCGGGTCGCGTCAGTAGGGTTAATATGACAGCAAACCCTTATTTTGGGAAAAAAATAACCAAAACGTGATTTCAGAGCAAAAGGGGTGATTTTCTGCCAAATTGAGCTTAGGGATGCTTATGGAAACGTATAGTGATGTGAATCTAACCTCATAAACGCGTTCTCGATTGCTAATTCGTCGAGGTGAGTGATTTCTTCGTTTTAGGGGTTTTGAAACCCTAGCTTTGATTTCAGTTATTTATATATTGTTATATATGTTGTTAGTAGATTGTTGGTGGATGCCTTTAGAGTTATTGGTGTGATTATTGTCGAGTTCCTACGGTTGAATGAGTAGAACCATGGATTTGGAGGTTTCGGTAAATATAGAGTTGATATTTACCGTTTATACTCCTTTTTCCTCTTTTGATTTATACATCTTTGAGATAGATGTTATTGAGATGATTGTGGATGTTGGAGAATGGAATTAGACTATGGTGATATAACCAAGTCTAGCGAACAGGAGCCCGGTACGCGTAAATTAAGGGTTCCACATACTAAATCGATATCGGGTGAGTATTTTTGAATAATTGAGTAAGAGTTATACCTTGTTGTATATATATATATATATATATATATATATATATATATATATATATATATATATATATATATATATATATATATATATATATATATGTTATACATATATGTGAGTGTTGTGCTGATATTGACGTGGCTTAGACTTAGAGTGATTCTGTTATCTGTGGATAACGAGAGACAGGTTACAGTATTTATTTGAGTATAAGAGTAGAGTGTACGCTCGAGTGAGTGAGTTAAAGAGTCTTTGAGTTTGATTGCTACAACCATGATGGTTGTTATAATTGTGTATAATTGATTGTGTAATGAGTATATGCGAGTGTGTGTGATTGAGTTTATGAGTAGTATCAGTTGTGATACTTATTATTGAGTTGATGACACTAATGATTAGCTGGTGTTTCTAAAGCTAATATGTTTGCAGGTTTCAGAGTTAAGAGAAGGTGAATATTTGCTAATGAGATTAGCAAAGGAGAATGATGAGAAAGTATATCGAGAGAGATTACTGGAGTCTAATTGAGATTACTCACTAAACTTTATAAGCTTACACTTGAGTTGTATGTTGTTTTGCAGGTATCTGTAGTTGTTGTAACACCCATTTCTCAAACCATAGTTTAGTATAGTTTATAATATAAAACATCTTACAACTTGTGACTATGAAAAAGCCACTTAATTTTAATTTTTTTTACAAACTTTATTCTGAAGGGGTATTACAGACTCAATACAGAAACCATAATTTAAACTTATATGTATTTCACACTGGTCCCACTCCAGCTCCTGCTCATCTCACCTAAGTACATAGCATTTAAAAAAAATAATACGTGAGACATAAAGTCTCGTGAGTAATATGGGTTTTAGACCCAAAACTTTTCTGCTTTAAAACTTGAATTATAAACAAGTAAACTGCTAGAACTTATTTCCATAATAAATCTCAAATCTCTTTTTTTTCTATCTTCAAAACTCAAAAATACTTTCTTTCTCAAAAACTACTTTCTTTTATCAAAACTGTATTCTTTCTCAAAACTGATTTCTTTCTTTTAAAAAAAACTGCTTTCCTTCTTATAACTGCTTTCTTTCTCATTTACTTGTGACCAACTGAAACTCATGAATTAATTTAGTTTAATTCATTCTACTAGCTCCCCTCGCGGGATAGAACAGATACACCCGCTAGGTTATGCTCTTTCTGACTCCCCTTTGTGACTTGGAACGGATTCAAGCACAAGGGTATGCTAAGCTAGACAACTACTTCGCAACGGGAGGTACCATCCCAGTAGTGTCTTCTGATCTCCCGATTATGTGGGTGATCCTAGTCCGGACAACTAACTCTTACTACTTTCTTTGCTTTGATTCTTATCTTTTTACTTTCTTCATTTTATCTCAAATTGGTCAAATATGGACACAATTTCAAAACAAGCTCAAACTTTAACTCTTTGACTCATACTCTTGAAAATCACTTTAAAACTAACTTCAAAATCTTTAGCTCTCATATGGAGCTTCTTTCAAAACTTTACAAACTATACTTCTTTAAAATCTGAACTTCTTTAAAATCACTTTTAAACACTTAGCTCTTGGAGCTACTTTCAAAACTGTTTCCAAACTTTAGTATCTAAAAACATTTGGAAATCTCATACTTTTCTGAAAATATCATTTTGCTATGTACTAGAAAAATCCTCATAAAACTCACCATGTTTTAGCTATAAACCACTATGCTTCTTATACGCCTTTTTCCTTTCCGTGCTCTCTAGTATTTGAAGCACCTCCTACACATATATCACACACACACACACACACACACACACACACACACACACACACATATATATATATATATATATATATATATATATATATATATATATATATATATATATATATATATATAATAAATATATGCTACAACTGACTCTACAGTTCTAAGGTCTCATATGACACAACTTCAAGTCATAACAAGTATATGACTACTAGCAATCATCTTTCTATGAACTATATACTCTTTAATATACTCGTATTCTACTACAGTACCCCCGAGAGGTCGTATTTTGAATTTAACAATTTTCCACATGGTTTCATACCATTTTAAGGCTATGGTATGAGTTATAGACCAAATGGACATGTCTAGCATCAAGTTCAAGTCTTAAAAATTGGACAGACTGCTGCCCAGCAAGAGCACGACTCGTGCTCTTTTTGTGCTTAGGGAAGCACGACTCGTGCTAATTGTACATGGCTATTTCTTGGCTCTACAGTGGAGCACGACTCGTGCACTTCATAGACTAAAAAGGCACGACTCGTGCCATACCTGCAGACTGGATTTTAAGTCCGATTTTTGAGTTGCAGACCTCTATTTTCACCTGTTAAGTACTTAATACATAACTTAATCTTTTTTACTATCATTCCATGACTAAAACCCTTAGTTTACATCAGGTTTTAACCTATGGAATCACTGATTCTAACTTCAATTCCTTGAAAACCCGTTTTTTTTATTTTCACCAAAAATCCAAATTTCTGAAATTAACCACTTAGGAGTGTCTTAATACATCCTAAGTGATCATTTGGACTCAACAAAACCATAAAAACTGGTCTTGATCTTGTAAACCCGTGAATTAGGGTTCTTGAGCAAAAATCATCTTTTTTCTCAATTTCAACAACACTTCATAGTTGAAGTGTGTTTACTTGATGTTTTAGTGTAACTAGATGAGGATGGATTTCTGGAAGCATTTCATGAAGTTCATAATCCATATTTCCATATTTCAACCCGAGAAGATGTTGAATAGTAGGTGTTCTTACCTCAAATGCTTGGAGACTTCAATTCTAACTTCAATTTTTTTTTTTGCACAAACTTCCTGAGCTCTTTCTCTCCTCTTGTTCTCTCCTGCTCTCTCTCAATTCTTCCACTGGCTTCTGGAGAATGAGAGCTAAAGTGTATATATATATATATATATATATATATATATATATATATATATATATATATATATATATATATATATATATATATATATATATATATATATATATATAATTTTTATATAATAGTTACACTTTGACCCTTAGCCTTCCACTTTCTTTACAAAAATGGTCTTAAGACCCAAAATCTTGCAAACATAGTTCTAATAATTACTAACTTAGCTTCTTACTAAAATTTCTTAACAAAATGGTCATTTTCATGTCAAATGACCGATTTGCCCTTTTTGGCCAAGTATCACTATTCACGCGGTAAAACTTCAAATTTAACATAGACTTTTATTTTTTATGTTATTATCTCAATTAACATATTATTTTACATAATGGTCTTATAATATGTCAAAATACCATTTTACCCTTTTTACAACTTTTGCGGGTTCTTACAGTCACCCCTCCTTAAGCGGATTCCGTCCTCGGAATCTTTTCGTAATCTGAGAAATCTGGATATCTTCTCTTCATCTCTTCAAATGTCTCCCAAGTTAGGTTTGACCCTAACAGATGCTTCCACTTGACTAGTACTAAGTCAATCTCCTTGTTTCTCAACTTCTTAGTCTGCATTTCTAGAATCTTTTCAGATTTTTTTTAACTAGTCTGCTAGGAGTCTCTACCCTCAAGTCTGAATACGGTATCACTAACTCCTCTTTTCCAAAGTACTTCTTCAGGTAGTAACTTCAGCTTGAGCGCTTGTAACTCAACTCTCTTCAGTATTCTAAAAGGTCCAATATATATTGGACTCAGGTTTCCTCTCTTACCAAATCTGACTACACCCTTCCATGGCGACACTTTTATCATCACTAAATTACTTTCTTGTTACTCATATAGTCTTTTCTTTAGATCTAAGTAACTCTTCTGTCGGTCTTGTGCTGCTTTCATGTTAGCCTGAATCACTCCAATCTTCTCATTGGTCATTCTAACAATTTCTGGTCCTGTCAACTTAGTCTCACCCGTCTCCAACCAGCATAAAAAGGAGTTCTACACTTTCTACCATACAATGCCTCAAAGGGTGGCATTTTAATGCTAGAATGGTAGCTATTGTTATATGCAAACTCCACTAAGGGCAGGTGTTCATCCTAACTGCCTCCAAAATCCATCACGCATGATCGTAGCATGTCTTCTACTGTCTGAATTGTTCGTTCACTCTGACCATCTGTTTGTGGATGATACGCTGTACTTAGCTGAATTCTCGTCCCCATTTTCTCCTGTAAAGCTCTCCAAAAGTTAGAGGTAAATCTGGGGTCTGTATCTGACACGATTTACAACAGTGCACCATATCTTCTTAACACTTCATCTATGTACAACTGGGCTAACTTCTCCAATGGAGTAGTTTCTTTTATGGCTAGAAATAGTGCACTCTTGGTCAACCGGTCCACTATGACCCATATACTATCACATATTCTTCTCGTTCTCGGTACCCCGACAATAAAGTCCATGGTTACATCTTCCCACTTTCCGGCTGGAATGTGTAGTGACTGAGCATCTCCATGCGGGACCTGATGTTCCGCCTTGACTTGTGTACAAATGACACACTTGGATAATGTGCTTTCCTCAACTTTAAACTTAAACTTATATGACTCTTCTAAAATTAACTTTCTCAAATCTCCTGCTTTCGGCACCCAGATGCGGGTTCTAGAAGTCTTTAACTCTTGTCTACTTGTCTCAAACTGCATGTCTTTTCCTAGTTTCTCATCTTTCAAGTCTATGCTTTTCTCAACTTTATGTTGGGCTGCTTTATTCTGTTCTATAATACTGGACACTAGTTGTATACGCATCGATCTTTTATTGATTCTTTTCTCTGGAACTTTTCTACTCAAAGCATCTGCTGCTACACTTGCTTGCCTGAATGGTATACATTCTCGCAAACATAATCACTGATCAACTCTAACTATCTTTTCTGTCTTATGTTCAACTCTATTTGAGTGAACACATACTGCAAACTCTTGTGATCAGTGAATAGCTTGCGTTTTGTTCCATACAGGTAATGCCTCCAAATTTTCAAGGCAAATACAATCACTGCTAGCTCTATATCATAGGTAATATACTTTGTTTCTAGGGCTTTCAACTATCTAGGAACATATGCTATACTCTTACTCCTCTGCACCTACACACAGCTAAGCCCTCTATGTGAGGCATTGCTGTATACTTCAAAATCTTCTGTCCCATCTGGTAATATAAGGACAGACGCATTACTCGACTTCTCTTTTAATGTAATAAAAGATTTTACTTATTCTTCTTACTTGAATAAATTTCATATTTTAAATTTACTTTCTCTCTCTTATTTTAAAAGATCTATCACTTCATACTTTTTTATAGAAAATTGACTTTCCAACAGTCAATCTACATTTCTAATTACTTCTTTCTTGTCATTAGACTTAAATCTCATATTATCTTTATACAATTCCTTTAGAGGTTTTACAACTTCTTATATCTATATATACTCAAAGAATTGACTCTTCAAAAGTCAATCGTTATTCTTGCTTCTTTTGTCTTATCCTTCATCTTTAATTCTCAAGAAATTTTCTATCTTTTTTTTATAAGCAAAACCTTTTGTATCCAAGGTGTTGCTATAATTACTACTAAACTTTTCTTTGTCTTTACTACTAGTTTTCATACATTCTCTTATCATCTTGTTACTTGCATGTATTACTTTTATAAATACATGTCTTGTATCACTCTTTACTTATATCATTTTCTCCTTTCGACATATTAACAATCTAAATACTTCTTCCCTTTTCTTTATAATCTATGAGATTTCAATCTCTTTTACTCATTATACTTTCTAATATAATCATGTCCTTTTCATTTCTCAGCTTTCTTACTGTACTCTTATGAGTACACTTCTTATCTTCTTAGGTACCCCATGTACCATTTTTATCTTGTTACTTATGTATTAGTATTTTTTTGTAGTTCTTATTTCTCACACTAATGCTTAGTTTAGCACTCATTCTCTTGCTTACTCTTTACTTGCTATGGCTAATGCTAAAAAAATAACTTTTACTTCTCTTTTTATTCTAACTGCATTATAACCATATTTCAATAAAGATTGATATTTCTGACTCAACGATTTCTTGTTTTATCTCATTATACTTATTAAGCATACATTACTTTCATAGTTATATAGATTACCACCATTTTTCATAAACATTTAGTCTCCATATCTCATATATTTTACATATAAACTTCTTAGATTTGATACCCAAGATTTCTTTTATTATTCTTTTTACCATTTCTCTCTATGTGTCATAAGGCTATATGCCCAACACATTACCTTGTTCTTTCATTTAAGCTTCATTTCTTTACTCTCTTTATTTATATATATCTTAAAGCGATATACGCTATACACTTTCTTATGTTCCATAATTACTAGCCATGTACTGAGCATTTCTCTAATTTTTGGCTACTTTTACCCGTTACTTCCGCTTAGAGGTAGTAACTTCCTGTCTCTTTATTTTAGTTCTTATTTCATATTTGACTCTTTGTCTAAGACTTATCTGGATATTCACTTTTACTCTTTATCTCGTGTTATTTATGACTTCTCAGTCATTTTTCTCACATTCTTTCGGTTATCCTTTTATCATTCTCAGTTCTTCTTATTCATATTTATATGGTCACTAAATCTGATTTCAAATGACCATTTCTTTGATAACTGTCTTTATATTCTTCTCATTATCATCATTGTCTGTCTTATCTTTAACTTTTCGCCCAACACTTGATTAGGCATTAAATCTCTATTTCTCAACTCATTCTCTTGCATTATAACAATGCAACTTGCTCATAGCCTTTAACGATATTTTTTTCAGGTAACTTACTTTGTTATATTACTCATTATAGCACTATACTTACGACTTATTTATTTATTCCAATCATTGGATGTCATTTATTGTCATACTTCTTTCGAGTTTGGAAGTCACAACTTCCCATTTCTTTACGCTTTCTTTTCTGTCTTTGATTCCTATTCTAATACTTGGTTAAGTATTTTGCTTTCATTTTATACTATCTTATTTACTCACAACTTTTATATATATATATACTTTAATCTCTTGGTTGTTCATGAACAACACATCATACTACTTCTCAATATTTATTCTGTACTCTTTTATACCCTCTATTGGGTTTGTCAATAATTACACCCAACTCACTTTCTTTTACTATTTCTACTTAAATGTTTTCATCCTTCTTTCTTATATGAATTTCATTCA
Organism: Cichorium intybus; assembly: GCA_023525715.1. Classification (NCBI taxonomy): domain Eukaryota; kingdom Viridiplantae; phylum Streptophyta; class Magnoliopsida; order Asterales; family Asteraceae; genus Cichorium; species Cichorium intybus. The sequence continues at coordinate 58,773,429 of CM042014.1, forward strand.
TATATCTGTATTCACATTCTTTTCCAATCTTTCTTTCTTTGGTCACTATGGTGACATTACTCTTATTTTTTTATATATATATACTCTTTCTTTTACATTTATACTATATACTCCATTACTTCTATTAACATTTTCAATACATTTATACTTTCTGACCCTGTCTATTTTACTGATTCCTTTCATACTTTACGTTATCCCTCATATTACTCGGTGGTTATCACAACCACAAATTTGAACTTTTCTTCGTCATTACCTTTTTATTCTTGTCATCTTATTTTCAGTGCTCTTTACTCATATTTTCTTATATTTTATTACATATACTTTATACTGATTCATATAGGGTATGGGTTTTTTTCCCTATATATCTCATATTTGCTACTTCATCTTTAACACTTTCTCCTTTATACTTTAGTATTTTCATTCATACTTGATTTTCTTACATAGGTATATCGAACCTATACTCCTCAAACCTCCTACACTTATCACTTACAGCTTCACATGATTCCAGTGTGGTTCCACTAGACTCAAATGTATATCCTGTGATTAGAATAGTACGGGCCCATATTATTATAATCACCTGTACACATTTGCTTCCAGTTTACCACCAGGACTCATGTTCCACTGTTATGAATTTACTTCTATCTCTACTTACTTTCTACATCATACCTAAGTATGTACTCTACTTAACTCCTACATAGTTTAAGTCTAGGTTCAAGTACTGACACCTAGTTCGCTTAAACTATGGCTCTGATACCAAAACTGTAACACCCCTTTCTCAAACCATAGTTTAGTACAGTTTATAATATAAAACATCTTACAACTTGTGACTATGAAAAAGCCACTTAATTTTAATTTTTTTTACAAACTTTATTCTGAAGGGGTGTTACAGTTTATACAGTTTATAATATAAAACATCTTACAACTTGTGACTATGAAAAAGCCACTTAATTTTAATTTTTTTTACAAACTTTATTCTGAAGGGGTATTACAGACTCAATACAGAAACCATAATTTAAACTTATCTGTATTTCACACTGGTCCCACTCCAGCTCCTGCTCATCTCACCTAAGTACATAGCATTTAAAAAAAAAATAATACGTGAGACATAAAGTCTCGTGAGTAATATGGGTTTTAGACCCAAAACTTTTCTGCTTTAAAACTTGAATTATAAACAAGTAAACTGCTAGAACTTATTTCCGTAATAAATCTCAAATCTCTTTTCTTTTCTATCTTCAAAACTCAAAAATACTTTCTTTCTCAAAAACTACTTTCTTTTATCAAAACTGTATTCTTTCTCAAAACTGATTTCTTTCTTTTAAAAAAAAATGCTTTCCTTCTTATAACTGCTTTCTTTCTCATTTACTTGTGACCAACTGAAACTCATTAATTAATTTAGTTTAATTCATTCTACTAGCTCCCCTCGCGGGACAGAACAGATCCACCCGCTAGGTTATGCTCTTTCTGACTCCCCTTTGTGACTTGGAACGGATTCAAGCACAAGGGTATGCTAAGCTAGACAACTACTTCGCGACGGGAGGTACCATCCCAATAGTGTCTTCTGATCTCCCGATTATGTGGGTGATCCTAGTCCGGACAACTAACTCTTACTACTTTCTTTGCTTTGATTCTTATCTTTTTACTTTCTTCATTTTATCTCAAATTGGTCAAATATGGACACAATTTCAAAACAAGCTCAAACTTTAACTCTTTGACTCATACTCTTGAAAATCACTTTAAAACTAACTTCAAAATCTTTAGCTCTCATATGGAGCTTCTTTCAAAACTTTACAAACTATACTTCTTTAAAAACTGAACATCTTTAAAATCTCTTTTAAACACTTTGCTCTTGGAGCTACTTTCAAAACTGTTTCCAAACTTTAGTATCTAAAAACATTTGGAAATCTCATACTTTTCTGAAAATATCATTTTGCTATGTACTAGAAAAATCCTCATAAAACTCACCTTGTTTTAGCTATAAACCACTATGCTTCTTATACGTCTTTTTCCTTTCCGTGCTCTCTAGTATTTGAAGCACCTCCTACACATATATCACACACATATATATATATATATATATATATATATATATATATATATATATATATATATATATATATATATATATATATATATGTATATATATATATATATAATAAATATATGCTACAACTGACTCTACAGTTCTAAGGTCTCATATGACACAACTTCAAGTCATAACAAGTATATGACTACTAGAAATCATCTTTCTATGAATTATATACTCTTTAATATACTCGTATTCTACTACAGTACCCCCGAGGGGTCGTATTTTGAATTTAACAATTTTCCACATGGTTTCATACCATTTTAAGGCTATGGTATGAGTTATAGACCTAATGGACATGTCTAGCATCAAGTTCAAGTCTTAAAAATTGGACAGACTGCTGCCCAGCAAGAGCACGACTCGTGCTCTTTTTGTGCTTAGGGAAGCACGACTCGTGCTAATTGTACATGGCTATTTCTTGGCTCTACAATGGAGCACGACTCGTGCCATACCTGCAGACTCGATTTTATGTCCGATTTTTGAGCTGCAGACCTCTATTTTCACCTGTTAAGTACTTAATACATAACTTAATCTTTTTTACTATCATTCCATGACTAAAACCCTTAGTTTACATCAGGTTTTAACCTATGGAATCACTGATTCTAACTTCAATTCCTTGAAAACCCGTTTTTTTTTTATTTTCACCAAAAATCCAAATTTCTGAAATTAACCACTTAGGAGTGTCTTAATACATCCTAAGTGATCATTTGGACTCAACAAAACCATAAAAACTGGTCTTGATCTTGTAAACACGTGAATTAGGGTTCTTGAGCAAAAATCATCTTTTTTCTCAATTTCAACAACACTTCATAGTTGAAGTGTGTTTACTTGATGTTTTAGTGTAACTAGATGAGGATGGATTTCTGGAAGCATTTCATGAAGTTCATAATCCATATTTCCAGATTTCAACCCGAGAAGATGATGAATAGTGGGTGTTCTTACCTCAAATGCTTGGAGACTTCAATTCTAACTTCAATTTTTTTTTTGCACAAACTTCCTGAGCTCTTTCTCTCCTCTTGTTCTCTCCTGCTCTCTCTCGATTCTTCCACTGGCTTCTGGAGAATGAGAGCTAAATATTTTATATATGTAAATGTATATATATATATATATATATATATATATATATATATATATATATATATATATATATATATAATTATATATATATATATATATATATATATATATATATATATATATATATATATATATATATATAATTTTTATATAATAGTTACACTTTGACCCTTAGCCTTCCACTTTCTTTACAAAAATGGTCCTAAGACCCAAAATCTTGCAAACATAGTTCTAATAATTACTAACTTAGCTTCTTACTGAAATTTCTTAACAAAATGGTCATTTTCATGTCAAATGACCGATTTGCTCTTTTTGGCCAAGTATCACTATTCACGCGGTAAAACTTCAAATTTAACATAGACTTTTATTTTTTATGTTATTATCTCAATTAACATATTATTTTACATAATAGTCTTATAATATGTCAAAAGACCATTTTACCCTTTTTACAACTTTTGCGGGTTCTTACAGTTGTGATAGGGAAAGGCATGTGATAAAGAATGACGGACAAGTTTAGAACCTGTCCTTTAGTTGAATTAGATTTATTTGTAATGCCTGGTATGTAAAGTGAGGACCTTTTGTTGTAATTAGTGCATGACAACATCTTGTTTTCTATGGTTTAGTACAAGTATACCCATTTTTTATGTATAATTTGTTGAAAATTTTTGGGTGTACTTCGTATGAGAAACCGGGTGTTACAATTAGCGCCGCTAATCCCCATGATTAGCGACGCTATTCTGTTAAATCTGTAAAACGTTCGTGACAGTCTGAAAAAGATGCTGAGTTTTGGCCGAACTGGAAGTATGGATGAGCTATTGACCCCGAGAACCGGACCGGACCGGGAACCGAACCGGAACCGGAACCAAATAGAAACCGGAACTGTGTATTCGGTTTGGTTCTCGGTTCTCTATTTCCCACAAAATCGGTTCTCGGTTCTTCGGTTTTCGGTCTGGTTCGAGCTAGGTCCGGAACCGAACACATTTCTTAATAGCACACTACCTTGTATAACCGAACCAAACTGGAACCGGAACCGAACCGGTAGGAACCGGAACTCGGGTATTCGGTTTGGTTCTCAGTTCTTCATTTCCTATGAAATCGGTTCTTGGTTCTTCGGTTCTCGGTCCGGTTTTGTCCAGGTCCGGACCGATTCTCATCCTTAACTGGAAGTTAGCAACGCTAACATGGAAGTTAGCGCCGCTAACTGTGTCTAAGCGGGATAAAATCACATTTTCGTGATTTTGAATCATTTTGAAGTCCATAACTCACTTTGGGTCCGTTCTCTTCAGTTCTAACCTCTGGAAACACCATAGAATACTCTCTCAAGCTTTCTCTTGTGTTCTTGGTTCATGATATGAGTTTGAAGGATGTTTTGGGAGAGAAGAAGGAGCAAGAGTACTAGGAAGGTTGCTTGGTGAAGGAAATCAGATTTGCTCAATGTTTTAGGACTCTTGTAAGTGTTCTAATATCTGTCTTTTTGAGTTATGGTTATAATGAAGTCATTAAGCTCTCCATGAGCTCTATAAGACGATGATGGCTCCATTTCTTTGATTGAGGTGGGATCTATGAACTAAGGGGATGAATTCTTCTCCCTTTAGCTTCTAAATCCTTGAGATAAACCTTAGCCTAGTCTTTTTATGGTTTTGGATGAAGTTCAAGTTTGTTAATCTTCATTTTGGAACTAGATTTGTCACCATGAGCTTGTTTGACAAGGATTGGTGGATGGAATTCACGTTTTTATGAGTTGATGGACTGTTGGGGACAACCCCTGGAAGTTAAAGCTTCTATCTTAATAAATTAAGCACTTAATGGAGTTTTGGGCTGAACAGGGGAGTTAGCGGCGCTAACTTTGTCTGTTGACTTTGTTGACTTTGACAGTTGACCATTGACTTTTGACCAGTTCGACTTTTGGTCAAACTTGAGGATTTTAGATATCGGTCTTATAGGATTATTCTGTTCAGGATTTAGAAAGTTCTAAGTGGGGTTTATCTTTGTTAGGAAGTACGTATTGTCGCGATTTGAGGGCACTGGCGTGGAGTGCTGTCTAGCTTAAGGTCGCGAATCAGGTGAGTCTTCTCACTGTACTATGGGTGATATTACATGTGTAGATGGTCTTTATTAATTTGTGTAATAATGTGATTATTTGTGCTTTACGATGTTTGCTGGTGAAAGTCAATGCAGATGTTTGCCGGCGAAAGCCGATGACGATGTTTGTCGGTGAAAGTCGATGACAATGTTTGCCGACGAAAGCCGATGACGATGATTTCCGACGGATCGGGGAAAGCTCGAGAGTCGATGACGGATCGGGGAAAGCTCGAGAGTCACACGATGATTTTCGGGGGATCGGGGCAAGCCTAAGAGCCGATGACGATGTTTATGTGATGCGTCATGTGGTATTTTTTTTGGGGAAACTCACTAAGTTTTGTCCTTACTCTGTTGCCCTAATTGTTTTTCAGGAACTTGCCGACTTGAGCTTGGAGCACGGCGCGACTGCAATGCATCTGAGGATTTCAACGAATAAGCCTTCCGCTGGATAATGTTTGTAAATGTTTTGATAAGTACGTTTTACATGTTTAAATACTAAATTTTAAATTGAATGGTTTTAGTTGGCCAACCTTTTTATGTATCTAAATCGCTTTTAAAAAAATGAGAAATTTATTACGGAAATTGGGACGTTACAATTTACCCATAAACTTTTTAAATTTGTTCATATTATACCCTTATGATCGATGATATAAAGTTTGTGCTGATTTGGCATCCAAAATGGCATCAGAAAGCCGAGACATAAATAAGGGCCGGTGGTCTTCGTTCGTTTTTCTGCCCTAATCTACAAGGAACGATAGTTCAATCTTGCAGTGTCTTCCTCTCCCACAACATTCTATCAAGTTTGCAAGTCTTTAAAGCAAGGCATGTCATCAGTTGTGCATGCAAAGCAAGGCATCCAATATAGATAGTAGGAGATGCTGGTAAACGAGGTGGTCCTCAGACCAAGGAGGTTACCAAACAAAAGAATTGTGTCGAATGGAAAATCTCATCCGAACCGAAGAGCCAAGTTAGAGGAAGTCAATCATCATTATCTTCTACAGATTGCAGTTCACCGTGACAGCAGTAGCTTCGGCTACGGTTGTAACACCCCATCTTTCTTACACCTTATTTCGTGTAATCGTTTATAAAAACATGGTGAAGACAAAAATTTCATTCTTTCAAAAACTTTTCTTTTAGTATTTAAGACATCATTTGAAACATTTGATCCCGATAAAACAATAAGTCTAAAACTTTTGGTCCCAAATAAAACAATTGCATTTAAAAATAATTAAGCAATTCTTGAGGTTACAAACTCGGATCAAAACAACCATAGTAAGCCTAAAAACACCTTAATGCTATGTCCCGTATTAAACTAACATTTCTACCGAAATTTCGGCATGACCTTTGGGCAATATGGACGATTCCATACTGACTCGACTCTACATTCCACATGACATCTTCTAAGTCTTTATCTTCTATCATCTGCTAACCCGCATCCTGTCCCTGAGTACATAGCATTTTAAAACAAACAATACGTAAGACAAAAATGCCTCGTGAGATACATGGGTTTTAGACTCAATGAGTTTAAATCAATTTGAACATCATTAGCTATTAACAAATAAATAAAACCTTTCTCTTCTTTTCAAAACCTGCAAACTCCACTGTTATGTTAAAACAATAAAACCAAAGTTCATTGCTATAATCATTAACATAAGTCATTACTTCATCATAAAAACATTAGGTTTTTCACTTTATCAAGCGAAAACATAAAATAAACCCTTTCTTATCAAAACATAGACCAACTGAAATTCATGGTTCATTTATTATTATTTGGTTTCATACGGGTTTCCCCGTATCTTCCCTCCCCGGAGTAGAACGAATCTATCCGTGAGCGCGTGCTAGTTTTCTTCCCTTCATGGAATAGAACAAATCTATCCATAAGGGCGTGCTGAGACAACTACTTCGCGACGGGAGGTACCATCCCAGTAGTGTCTGTTGACCCCCTTCTCACGGGTAAGGTCCTTGTCCGGACATCTCTCACATTTCTTATATTTAATTCATATTTCAATCTTTACTATTATTATCAATTCATCCCAAGTTGGTCTCTTTGATAAACCTCATTCAAAACATGTAAAATCATTTCAATTCTTCAACATAAAGTAGTACTTTTAAATCAACTTTGAAAATCATTTGTCAGACTATTGGTCATAAAACATTTAGCATAAGAAACATTTAACTAAACTCATTGCTATGTACCAAGAAAAGTCCTCATGTACTCACCTTAATAGCTAGGTATGTCTAGCTACACTAATCCACGTATCCCTAAATGTTCTTGACTTTAGTTGCTTCCAAGCATTCCTTCAAAGTCTAACGATTCAATAAAGATTAGAAACATATTATACAACTAAACTAGTAATATATTTGACTAATTAGTCATAACCCTTCAAACCGTTTTCCAATATCATTTCATTGGTTTAAACTTACCTTACAAAAGCTTAATATCCAAATATGTCAAATTGACCCTTTTTGTCTCATTTTGACAAATTATGAATTTCTTGGGTTTAACATGTAATTCAAATAACTTTATAAGTCTAGCATACTTATAAAACACTACTAGTTACTTAGATGTCAAAACATTTCTTGTTTTACCCTTTTATGTCATATTTAGCAGTTTAGGCCGTTAAAGTTTCCATAAATAGAAGTTATTGCGAAACATGTTATTTCTCATTTGCTTGACTCCAATTTATTACCAATATTTCATAAAAGTCATTTCAATACAATTTTATGTTCTTTCACATAATATTTCTACATATATTGGAATTTACCATTCCATTCCAAATTTACCAAATGTTGTCCCATATCTATATCTTTATATACTTGTAAATAACTCAATTATTTTCTTTTTAACATTGGAATTACCAATTACATTTCAACTATAACAATTGTTAGAAAACTCAAGTCTTTTACCACTTATTTCCATTCATTTGCCTTATACTTGTATATCATGATTCCAATGTTCCATATGATAAACCAATAATGTCAACTACCCATTTCAATCCCATTCTTTGGTTTCATTCTAAATTCAAATTTGCAAAACTAAAAGATTTCAAGTATTATTATTTTTTCAATAATATGTATTTAAACTAAATTGGCATTTCCTTTTAAATCGTAGGTAAATGTGATATTTTTCTTTACAATCCATGATTCCAATACTTCATAATCTTTTATGGATCAATCCAATGTAAAAACCCCAATTCATGGTCAAATTTGACCAAAATCAGAAAAGTCAATGTTACTATTCATCTTCTTCTTCACCAAATAGAACAACCCACATAAATTCTCAATTTATCAACTTGAAAATCGTAATAACAAGATTCTTTGGTGTTTTTGAACTCCTCAAACGATATATAACAAGAAATAAATTCCAATTCTATCATGCATTCACAAATTCTCAAATTAATTAGCTAGGGTTCATGAAATCAAAATTTACCTTTCAATCCCTTGACTAGAATCTGAAATCAGAAGGTTAACTTGAACTTTCTGAACAAAATCGGACACCTACACCACCCCTTGCTGATTCCCGTAGCACACCGCCACCAGCAGCAGCTATTGCCCCCGCTGTACTCCTTCACGCCGCCGGCAACAGTTCTTGCTGTTGGTTTCTGTTTTCTGTCTCGACCACCTAAAATCGCGAATTACAGGACCAATTCGTGTCCCTAATCAGTCCCTCCACTGTCCTCTTCTCTCTCTCTCAGTCCCGTACTCCCTCTCTTTCGATTTCCACTTCTATCGCAACCCAATCACGCACACACATGCTCATCGGAGGTGTGTGTGGGTTTATCCCTTTCTCGATTTCCATTTACGACTATCAGAAGCGACTCGAAGAAATAAAACGGGAATCAGGTTTTAATCTGATTTAATTTGGCCAATTATTAGGAAATACCAAAACTACCCCCATGCTTCCATGCCTTAACAAAATTTCCTGCACTTTTTCACAACTTTTCCTGATTTTCACACGAGCATAACTTTCACATGTGACACCCAAATTTTATAAACTTTATACATTTAGAAAGGTAGGAATGAGCTTAACAACTTTCTTCTACTGACTTAAGTCTGAATCATTATAGATTTGTCGATACAGTCCTTCAAACATGGGCTATTGGCCATTTTTGTCACGTTTTGGTCATCTTTGATCTGTCATAACTTCTTCGTTGTAACTCCAAATAGCCTGAATCTTTTTCTTGTATTCTTATCACATCAAAATCTATAAAAGTCTATTTTATGACTTTTTCCCAATTCCTTATAGATATTTAGATATTAATTTTTGAAGATTTCCAATTATTCTTCACTTTTAGTCCCAAATTCCCATTTTTGCCCTCGGGTCTTTAAATCAAATTTCCAAATAAAATAATACTTTATTATGACTTAATAAAAGGTCTTAAAACCCAAGTTTCCATATTTTCACATTATTTGACGATTTTCCCTTCCGTATATATTTAAACTTGTTTTGACATCAAACTTCTTAGCATCAAGATACTTAGCTTAAAATCTTTATTTCATATATTAAAATCTAGGTTGTTACAATTATCTACCCCTTAAAAGGATTCCGTCCTTGGAATCATTATATGAAAAGGAAATTAACTTACAACTACATAGATTCACAAGAACCTAGACTGCTACCAAATCTTCAACGAAACCCTTGCTGCAAATTCTTATTGCCTTGTGCAATCTTTATTACAACAATTCCTTGTTTGATATCATTTATTTTCATTTATCGTATTTTCTTTACTTAGCTCACAATCACTAAGATATATTCCATCTGAACATAGATAACTTCCTTAATCACTTTTCATAGCCATTTGAACTTTTCAAAGTCAACATGTAATTCAATTGCTTTCTCCTCGCTACCTAACACTCAAACATGCTTACTTCTTCAATATCCTTGTGTTTCAATAACCGAATGCATCAACATTCACACAATAGAGCTTTGGACTTAATTATCCAAAATAACATTCTAGTTTACTGTTCATACTTAGCTTCCAATCATTAGACTTTATCTTCATAAGTCTTCTTTACTTTGCATTCTTCCATTATAGTCAACTTGACTATATTATTTAGCTATTCTATAATAACAACACACTCACATACACTTGTCAACTAGACATTTCCCATCATTTATCTCTTTAGTCTAGAATCTTACTAAGTTCCAAATCTCATTGACCATTCGATCCGATCACTATGCTTCCACCAATGCCACATTGATACTACAATAGATGATTAGGAATTCATCTATTTCTTTTCAGTTCACATATACAACAACCCAATCATTATACATGTCTCTTTGCAACGATGTATTTCAGTATTAGAATTCTAACCCTTGGTAAAAATTCCTTATTAAATACTACACTTCAAGTATCATACAATATCCTTAGACAACTCTTGAGCTCTTTACTAAACTACATTCACCATGTCTCAAGACTTATACTTGCACCATTCTATCAATGCGGCCATCATAAGACCAAACATCTAAGTCTTCACATCTACCCCTTAAAAGAAAATGAGCATTTTCTTTTAAGGTCAAAGTCCTTATATGATTTCTATAAAACAGTATTTTATTCCACTTCATCTCTTTTCACTTCAAATAATCTGAAAATAACCTCAACCACAATTAAAATGGATTCTCATTCATTTTCAACTACCTCCATTTGTGATGAAACGAGACTACATGTAGTTCGCCATTAAACATATAGACAATTATCTACTAGTATAAACTTGTAGAACTGACAATTCATAACGACTTCCTTACCTCAAAATACTAGATGGAGAGAATGACATACCTTCATGACATTAACTTGTTGTTGCAAAATCTTCACATGTGTCAATTTCCTTCCTAATCTTCAAAATCCAATGATCATGCTTAAACACAGTAAGAAGAATGAGCTTCAACATACTACTCCACACTTCACGATCTTCAATTTCCTCGCTTCACGATCTTCAATTTCCAATTCAAAATCAAGATTTAACAACTCTTATCAATCTTCCTTATTTTCCTATTCTTATAGCACTTTAACTTATATTTATTCTAACTTCATGTTCTTATGATCACATTATAATAAGGTAATATACTTAAAATCTCATAATCTTTGACACTTTTCCACTTCTCATTTCTTTCTCATTTGGGTAACTTACTTTGTTATATTACTCGTTATAACGTTATACTTATGACTTAACCATTTGCTCAAATCATTAGATGCCTTCACTTATCATATTTCTTTCGAGTTTGGAAGTCACGGCTTCCCATTTCAAAATTTTATTCTATCTTCTTATTCTTATTTTTTTAATTTTTTTTGTCTTTGATTCCTTATCTAGTACTTAGTTAAGTATTCTACTTTCATTTTCTAATAACATATTTTATCATAGCCTTTAATACTCATACTTAAATCCCCTAGTTGTCCCTGTGAGACGCACCATGTAACTTCCTTCAATATTTCTTCTTTACCTTCTCATACAACCATTGGGTTTGTCTCTAAGTAGTAGTCATTTCATCATCGCTTATATTTATGACAAATTGTTTCATATTTCTTTCTTATTTGAGCTTTATTAGTATATGTAGTCATACTTTTCAATCTTTCTTTACTTCAGTCATTGATAACACAACTTAATCTTTATTACATAGTCTTACTTCGTTTCTGTTAGACAACGGAATCCTTAATAACACAAACTTCAGAGGTTTGTATAACTTAGTTATATTTCTTTCATTTCATGTTTTCTCCAACTGGTTGGCATATTACATATTGATCATACTTTTCTTAGTGGTTTCCCTCATACTTCACCTTGTTTTCATACATATGCCTTATAGTGATAGTCGATTTATATAATGTATCTCAGTTGTCTTTATTGACTCATTTTGAGTTTTCCAAACTCCATGATACATACTTATGATCTTATTTTTATTAATTTCAATCATACTTTAATATTTTCAATTATACTTGATTTTATTACATAGGCATATCAATCCTATGTCATTTAATCATTCTTTCTTCTTTCCCTACTCCCTATATGCATCCTTTACTAGATTCCCAAAATTCCATCATGATTCAACCAAACTCAAATACATATAATGTGGTTATGATAGTACGGGCCCATATTATTATAACCACATATACATATTTGTTTCTGGTATCACCACAAGGTCTCCTGGTCCACTGGTTCAGGTTTACTTATAACTTCCATCACTCTTGACTTATCTTAGACTCATCGGCTTAACCATCCTATAGGTCTACAACCTATCTTAGGATCTTAGGTTCACCAACCTATCTTACGATACATCCTATCACAACCCTTACTTTTACAGTATTATCTTAAGTCCGTAGTCTCAGTTAAACCTCACACAGTTTAAGCCTAGGTTCGAGTCTCGACACCTAATTCACTTAAAATATGGCTCTGATACCAAATTGTAACACCCCATCTTTCTTACACCTTATTTCGTGTAATCGTTTATAAAAACATGGTGAAGTAAAAATTTCATTCTTTCAAAAACTTTTCTTTTAGTATTTAAGACATCATTTGAAACATTTGATCCCGATAAAACAATAAGTCTAAAACTTTTGGTCCCAAATAAAACAATTGCATTTAAAAATAATTAAACAATTCTTGGGGTTACAAACTCGGATCAAAACAACCATAGTAAGCCTAAAAACACCTTAATGCTATGTCCCATATTAAACTAACATTTCTACCGAAATTTCGGCATGACCTTTGGGCAATATGGACGATTCCATACTGACTCGACTCAACAAAACAACCCAAAAATAATACGGGACATAACACAACTTTAATATACAACTACAAGGGAATTCTAAACCATAATCATGATATCTCTCGTTTACATGATAAAACTATACCGCACTTAGGATAACTCTATCTTCTGATCCTCTTTTCTATCTACATTCCACATGACATCTTCTAAGTCTTTACCTTCTATCATCTGCTAACCCGCATCCTGTCCCTGAGTACATAGCATTTTAAAACAAACAATACGTAAGACAAAAATGCCTCGTGAGATACATGGGTTTTAGAATCAATAAGTGTAAATCAATTTGAACATCATTACCTATTAACAAATAAATAAAACCTTTCTCTTCTTTTCAAAACCTGCAAACTCCACTGTTATGTCAAAACAATAAAACCAAAGTTCATTGCTATAATCATTAACATAAGTCATTACTTCATCATAAAAACATTAGGTTTTTCACTTTATCATGCGAAAACATAAAATAAACCCTTTCTTATCAAAACATAGACCAACTGAAATTCATGGTTCATTTATTATTATTAGGCCGTTAAAGTTTCCATAAATAGAAGTTATTGCGAAACATGTTATTTCTCATTTGCTTGACTCCAATTTATTACCAATATTTCATAAAAGTCATTTCAATACAATTTTATGTTCTTTCACATAATATTTCTACATATATTGGAATTTACCATTCCATTCCAAATTTACCAAATGTTGTCCCATATCTATATCTTTATATACTTGTAAATAACTCAATTATTTTCTTTTTAACATTGGAATTACCAATTACATTTCAACTATAACAATTGTTAGAAAACTCAAGTCTTTTACCACTTATTTCCATTCATTTGCCTTATACTTGTATATCATGATTCCAATGTTCCATATGATAAACCAATAATGTCAACTACCCATTTCAATCCCATTCTTTGGTTTCATTCTAAATTCAAATTTGCAAAACTAAAAGATTTCAAGTATTATTATTTTTTCAATAATATGTATTTAAACTAAATTGGCATTTCCTTTTAAATCGTAGGTAAATGTGATATTTTTCTTTACAATCCATGATTCCAATACTTCATAATCTTTTATGGATCAATCCAATGTAAAAACCCCAATTCATGGTCAAATTTGACCAAAATCAGAAAAGTCAATGTTACTATTCATCTTCTTCTTCACCAAATAGAACAACCCACATAAATTCTCAATTTATCAACTTGAAAATCGTAATAACAAGATTCTTTGGTGTTTTTGAACTCCTCAAACGATATATAACAAGAAATAAATTCCAATTCTATCATGCATTCACAAATTCTCAAATTAATTAGCTAGGGTTCATGAAATCAAAATTTACCTTTCAATCCCTTGACTAGAATCTGAAATCAGAAGGTTAACTTGAACTTTCTGAACAAAATCGGACACCTACACCACCCCTTGCTGATTCCCGTAGCACACCGCCACCAGCAGCAGCTATTGCCCCCGCTGTACTCCTTCACGCCGCCGGCAACAGTTCTTGCTGTTGGTTTCTGTTTTCTGTCTCGACCACCTAAAATCGCGAATTACAGGACCAATTCGTGTCCCTAATCAGTCCCTCCACTGTCCTCTTCTCTCTCTCTCAGTCCCGTACTCCCTCTCTTTCGATTTCCACTTCTATTGCAACCCAATCACGTACACACATGCTCATCGGAGGTGTGTGTGGGTTTATCCCTTTCTCGATTTCCATTTACGACTATCAGAAGCGACTAGAAGAAATAAAACGGGAATCAGGTTTTATTCTGATTTAATTTGGCCAATTATTAGGAAATACCAAAAATACCCGCATGCTTCCATGCCTTAACAAAATTTCCTGCACTTTTTCACAACTTTTCCTGATTTTCACACGAGCATAACTTTCACATGTGACACCAAAATTTTATAAACTTTATACCTTTAGAAAGGTAGAAATGAGCTTAACAACTGTCTTCTACTGACTTAAGTCTGAATCATTATAGATTTGTCGATACAGTCCTTCAAACATGGGCTATCAGCCATTTTTGTCACTTTTTGGTCATCTTTGATCTGTCATAACTTCTTCGTTGTAACTCCAAATAGCCTGAATCTTTTTCTTGTATTCTTATTACATCAAAATCTACAAAAGTCTATTTGATGACTTTTTCCCAATTCTTTATAGATATTTAGATATTAATTTTTGAAGATTTCCAATTATTCTTCACTTTTAGTCCCAAATTCTCATTTTTACCCTCGGGTCTTTAAATCAAATTTCCAAATAAAATAATACTTCATTATGACTTAATAAAAGGTCTTAAAACCCAAGTTTCCATATTTTCACATTATTTGACGATTTTCCCTTCCGTATATATTTAAACTTGTTTTGACATCAAACTTCTTAGCATCAAGATACTTAGCTTAAAATCTTTATTTCATATATTAAAATCTAGGTTGTCACAACGGTCACATGAAGGAATGCTTCAGCAGCAGAAGAAGGTTAATCGTAGTGTCGTTTGACCGACACATTTTCGAGTGAAGCAGTTTATATCCTTGTGTTTCTTAACTTTATTTTCGTATTTTTCATTAGTTTAAACAGTTGTGTGTGTTGGGGGAGAGGAAGACACTACAAGATTGAACTATGGATGAGATCAGGTCCGGACCCGAACCCGAACCGAACCGTTCCGAGAACTTGATTCTTTTTCTCACTCAATTTAAGTTGTATTGACCTGATTCTTTTTCCAACATGTAGTTTAGGTTTTTTAGATAATTTTAGACTATAAAAACTCTTGATTTGGTTAAAAATTGAATGAGATACAAGCCCCACAAGATAGCATAGCAAATCAGGATTTTTTTTATGTTTCAGCACTTATTTTGTAATCTGAGTTTTGCTTGTTTCTTCTTATTTTGTAATCTGAGTTTTGCTTGTAATATGAGTTTTGATTGTTTTTTATTTGTTCTTTTTGATAGATCCAATGTTTCAGAAAAGTGTGGAAAGGATACCGACGCATTCAGACTTTGAGAAGATAAAAAAGATGATGGAGTTCCTTGAGAAGTTTAAGAAGAAAACCGGAAAAGTTTCGTGTTCATCAAAGCCTGTCATCCATACGTATACCCGGGAGATCCTAGACAAAGAGCAACATCTTAGGAAACATGAAGCCAAACCAGATTTTATGTTTATGGTACCGGAGATGAAAGAAAAATATGACAAATATTGGGGTGACTACGACAAGATAAGTGATTATGTCTTCTTTGCCACATTGTTAGATGCTCAATGCAAGTCAAAATTTATGAAAATTGTTTTTACCCAAATGCTTAAAGCCAAGAACAAAGATAATCAGTGGTCCATTGATGAGATAGAATCGAAGGCACGTGTAAAGGTTGTTGATATCGAATGCAAATTGGATAAGTTTTTCAAGACATACTTGGAAAGTCCAAACACGACCTCGTCGTCTCAACAAGAAACTCCCAAAGAAGTTGCTGATTTTGATGACGAAAATGAATTCTTTGGAAGCTATCTGACCTCGGAAAGTGTCCCTCGTCTTTTTCAGAAAGTCAATTACAACGATACTTAAACGAGGACCCAATCGGACCTGAACAAGGATATGATATCCTCACATGGTGGAAAAACAACGCGGTGCGGTTCCCGATCGTTGCTCGAATGGCAAGAGGTATCAACCTTTTTTTATTTCAAATTTTCATATTTATTTTATAAATTCATGTCGTGTATTATACACTAATGTGTTTCTTAATAGATATTTTGGGGATGCAAATTTTCACCGTAGCATCCGAGTCCACATTTAGTAACGGTCGTCGAGTAATTACCGACTATCGTTCAAACTTGTCCCTTGTGATTGTGGAGGCATTCATATGCACATAAAATTGGCTAAAAAGAGTAGCTTGCCTATATATGACTATGACGAAGTACACAACGTGTTAAATGACGATGATCTCGCTATTGGTAATACTTGTTACATTTTATTTTAACGTCTTTTTACTAATTGTTACATTTTATTAAGTAATAACGTTTTTCTTTTGCATTATATATAGACATTGTGGATGCTATACATAGCTTGAAGCTAACGGGGAAGAGATCGGGAAATTAGTCATAATGTCATATAAATGTTGGATTTCACATATTAGACTTTGTTTTTTCTTTGTTGGGAAACTTGAAAGTATGTTTGATTGTTGGATATTTTGAAAGTTTGTTTTTTCTTTGTTGGAAAGTATTTTTTCTTCTTTTAGCCCTTTTGATGGAGTGATTATTTATATTTATAATACTTTCAAACTACAAGGACGTTGCTAATTCGCGTTTACCGGTTCCAATATTTAGGAACCGGCAAGAACCGGCAGTCCGGTTCTGTTCCATATTTTCACCATATTCCGATTCCCGGTCCGGGTCGGGTCGGGCCGGTTCTGACCGATTCGGTTCCTTTGCTCATCCCTACGCTTGGTTGTTCCTTTTTTATTTAGAGGTTGTTTGGTAGGATCTGAATTTTTAAAATTTGAAATTTTAAGAGGTATGAATATTTAAGAGAGTCTAAATTTTTAAGATCTGAACTTTGAACTTGGTGTTTAGTTGGAACCTCTAAATTATTAGGAAAAGGTCGGGTAGGGTGGGCTAGGTAGTGGTATGAGTGGGGTGGGTGCAGTAGGTGTGAGTGTCTGTGACTCTTAATTTTTTCAGACATGGTTCCACCTCTTAATTTTTAAGAGTCTTCTGAGAAATTAAGAGAATTTTATTCAGATGATAACAAACACACTGAATTTAAAAAAAAAAAAAAGTTAAAAGACCATCTATTAAAATTTCAATTAAGGCTGTGTTTGGTAGCATCTGAACCATTCAGAGGTCTGAACTCATTTAGATGCTCTTACTCATTCAGACTTGTCCCTAACCTTTAATGGTTTAGAGGCCATTAAGAGGCTCTTACTCATTCAGATGTTATAAATTTACGAATCAAACGCTCTTATTCATTCAGAGCCTCTTAATCATTCAGATGAAGAGGCTACCAAACACAGAGTAATTAATATAAACATGATATCTTAGAATATGTGATAGTAGAAACAACGACAAATAAAATCTTAATATGTTTCATGTGTTATCCTAGATCAACGATTTATGAATGTGGGTAACAAAAAACTTGTTTAGGACGAATAAAACAAGAAAAACCAATCCATAGCAACCCACATTCCTCGGTATTTTAATTAATTTTAAAAACCACTCCTCAATTTTGTTCATAATCAACATCAAAAAAGTTGTTATTAAAACCTTAAAAATCTCGTCTTAGGTAAATACCATACCAACCTATTCAGTTCGGTCGGTAATTTCAAAATTTTTATCTTTTACGATTTCTATTGGCTTCGATTCATAGCGGGTGAACGATATTTTGATAATTTACTATTCGCCGTCGGTGGAGGTGATCGTCACCATTACCGCAACCGAGGGTAAAATCCTTAATTCTAATGGCCCAAACGAACGCGCAAAAGAAATCGGGAAGAAACAAAACGAAAACAGACCGGACGTGGGGCGGCACCGGCACCGGCTCACGGCCACAACCCACGGACGACGAAGATCAAATTCGAACTACTTATGAGCCCTAATTGGTAATCTCTTTCTTCTTTTTACTCATTGGCACAATAAGTTCATTCAATTCCAAGTGTTTGGTAGCTTTTGATTTTCCTCTTGTTTTCTTAAAGCACATACGATTCTCAATTGAAAATTTCAATCAAAAGCTAATGATCTGAGCATGTAACTTGTTGGCGATTACTTTTTCGGGCCGTTGACTTGTTTCAAAAGGCGAATGAGCTGGTTTATCCTTGTTCAACTACCAAATAGCTAAATTTGTCGGTGATTAAACACGAATTGATCTTGTTTATGTTGCATCTTGCAATTCTAGGAACCTTCATCACTTCGTATAGTTTCTTACTACCTTTTGGGGGCGTTCTTACACTCATATCTTCTGTGAAAGTTAAAGCTACATGAATATGTCTTGGAAGAGGGCAAAAACTCCTGGATGGGCTGCATTCGACCCTAATAAGCAACAAAAACAAGTCACCAACAACGAAACACACAATGACCAATACCCACCTATCTCAAGCAACATTAAATCATGTAACCACCACCAAAACTCTTCAAGAAATCTTGATCTTAATGGAAGATCTTTCTCCTCTGTTCTAACTCACTCTTCAAGTCTTCCAGATATGGTAGCTAGTGATAGTCATAGTCACAGTGAAAGGTTAACTAGAAAATCTATAGAAACTAATATTAATGTCTCTCAAGTTTATGAAAAGCTTAAGGAGCTTCATCCATGGGCTGATGAGAACTTAATGGAGGATATAGTGACAGCTGTAGATAACGATATTGATAAAGCCTCGTGTATACTAAAAGACATGAGTTCCCATTGTAGTTTACAGGAAAATAAGGAAACAAAGTTTGAAGACAATATTCAGAATAGTCTTGATATTAATAATGATGCACCATTAAGGCTTTTGATTGATAGCTTGCATATGATTCCCATGGAACCTGAATGGGAAGATGATGATGACATGTACATAGTACACCGGAAAGAGGCAATTAGGGCAATGAGGTATGCTTACAAGTTTTGAAGCTTTAAACTTTGTTATACTAAATTTAGGGTTATATTCAGGAAAGTCCTATATTTTGACCCTATATTCGATTAAGTTTAAGTCCTAATTTTTTTTTTTTATATTCAATTAAGCACAACATTTTGTTAAAAGTTTACAATTTTGGATAGTAGCCGGTTATGCTGTTTTTATATTTTTGGAACTGATGATGTATAGGGTCAAAATGTAAGGACTTAATTGAATAAAAACTGAAAGTTCAACTCTAAATTGTATAAAGGGTCAAAATGTAAGGACTTTAATGAACGTTTTCTTTTTATATATATAACTAAAATTGTAAACATTTAACAAAATGTTGGGCTTAATTGAATATAAAAAAACTTTGTTATACTAAATTTAGGGTTATATTCAGGAAAGTCCTATATTTTGACCCTATATTCGATTAAGTTTAAGTCCTAATTGTTTTTTTTATATTCAATTAAGCACAACATTTTGTTAAAAGTTTACAATTTTGGATAGTAGCTGGTTATGCTGTTTTTATATTTTTGCAACTGATGATGTATAGGGTCAAAATGTAAGGACTTAATTGAATAAAAACTGAAAGTTCAACTCTAAATTGTATAAGGGGTCAAAATGTAAGGACTTTAATGAATGTTTTCTTTTTATATATATAACTAAAATTGTAAACATTTAACAAAATGTTGGGATTAATTATATAAAAAACAATTAGGGCTTAATCAAATATAGGGTCAAAATGTAAGGACTTAATTGAATAAAAACTGAAAATTCAACTCTAAGTTGTAAAAAGGGTCAAAATGTAAGGACTTTAATGAATGTTTTCTTTTTATATATAACTAAAATTGTGAACATTTAACAAAATGTTGGGCTTAATTGAATATAAAAAAAGAATCAGGGCTTAATCGAATATCTCAAAATGTAAGGACTTTTCTGAATATATCTTTAAATTTAAATGGTGATGTATAATGGGAACTTGTGAATTTTCTTTAACTCTCAAAATGGTTTGATTTTGAATTTTTATATATTGGTTAGGTCAGCCTCTCGGTACTCAAAATTAGCTAAGGACGCGTATTTAAGAAGAGATCATAAAACCGCACAAGAATTTTCCATTAAGGCTCAAGAAGAATGGAACGCGTCTAAAAAGCTTAATGCTAAAGCAGCAAAGGATATTTTAGTAATTAGAAACTCCGAAAATGATGATTGGAAATTAGACTTGCATGGTCTTCATGCATTAGAAGCAGTCCAAGTTTTACAAGAACACTTGTTGAAGGTAGAATCTCAGGTGTCAGGGACTCGTTCTGTAAATACTGATAAACAACAACAACAACAACAACAACAACAATCATCTAAGAGAAGATTGTTACAAGTCATTACAGGTAAGTAACACAAGTTAGGCTAATTATATTGAGAAAATGACAAATTAGGCTAATTATTTAAGGCGGTTTCCAAAAAATAGACAAAAAAACTCCACTTGACCAAAATAGCCCTGATTTTCGTAGGCCATTGCCTGCAAAAATCTCAAGGGCTGCGGAAAAAGAAAAAAAAGAAAATATTAAAAAACCTCAAAACGATGTCGTTTTTTAGGATTTTCGCAGATGTTCATCTGCGAAAATCCTAAATCCCAAGCATCTGCAAAAAAGTGGGTCCCAAAACTAGATTCGAAAAAAATAAAATTCGCAGGTGGTCATCTGCGAAATTATTTATTTATTTATTTTGAATCTAGTTTGGGGACCCACTTTTTCGCAGATGCCTGGGATTTTCACAGATGAACATCTGCGAAAAATCCTAAAAAACCGACATCGTTTTGAGGTTTTTCAGGATTTAAGCAAATCCTTAGAGATTTTCGCAGGCCATGCCCCCATGGCCTGCGAAAATCAAGGCTATTTTGGTAAAGTGGATTTTTTTTTTTTTTTTTATATTTTTTGGAAACAAACTTAAATAAATAGCCTAATTTGTCATTTTCTCTAATATATTTTACTTTGTGATTATGCAGGGAAAGGTAGTCATAGTCGAGGACAAGCTGCGCTTCCAATAGCAATAAAAAGCTTTCTTAATGAAAAAGGGTGCGCTTTCTACGTCTTTTTATATACTTTATCATTTTATAAAAAAAAAATAAAAATCCCCATAATATATAGGTTTTTTTTGTTTGCTATTTAATTATATGACTTGAATGTATGTTTGAATATCAGGTATTATTACTATGAGGCAAGGATTGGTGTTATAACAGTGCAACCTAAATATCGTCAACTGTCAACTAAGCATTTGGAGTGACTCTTGGGAGTCAAATGGACTACTTTTTAACTTTAAGATTCATTTGTAAAATATTAATTTTATGATCGAAATTGATAAAGTTTATAAAACAATTGGTGTTAGAAGTGTAATAATTCATGTTCATAATTTAAGTTGCTGTGAACTAGCCGGCGATGGTATGACCAATGCGCCAACTACATTCGTAGGCCCTATAAATTAGGTTAAGACCCATTTCCATTTTTAGTGATTGTTTGGACCTAAGGTGATGTCCGTATATACTATGTGATTTGAGGACGAGTCCTCCGGTTTGATAATGATATAACCAATAGTTGAGATATGAAGACCTTTTAGGACATGCATGATAAATTGGCATGTAGTAGAGTGTTGGATTTTTTTTTTTTTTTTTTTTTTTTTGAAAGCTAGTGTAGTCTAAATATTTTGTTATAGAAGAAATACTATGTGAATATTTTTTAAAACCATCCATTGGTGATCTTTGATGAAAATAAGTGAGATTTAAATAAATTAAGGGTAAATAGTGGCTTCAAATTATACTTGAATGTGATCATTGTTTTACATCCCACTTTAAAAGTGGCTATCAGAGATATGCTAGTATAACCAATGACCGATTACGACAAAACTTCATTTGAAAACTAGTAGCGATGACCTCAAAAGCGTCAAGAGTATTTTGCGAGTTAGAGAAATGACTATGATGATAAAGTAGATAACTGGATAATATGGAGAATTTATATTTGGTGAGGAGAATCAAATCCATGTTGAGCCAAAGGATTGTTAATCTCACTTGTTTCTCAATCTTGTTATTTTAAGGGATAGAACCATCCTAATGGGAAGCTTAATTGTAACATCCATAATTTAGGGTTTGAAGCTTTGACAATTTAGTATGCATTTCCCTTAGAAAGAAGTTGGGTTGGGATGTCTAATTGTATAACCTAATGTTAAGAGTATAATCTAACATTTAATCTTCCATGTGATAGAGTTAAAGAATATTGGAAATTTGGAAAAGACAGTTATTTTATACTAAGACCTGATTGTTAAACAGGGGAACTTTTTACTACATGCTGTAATTTAAAATTCTACAAAAGTGACTAAATTAAAAGTTTGTCATTAGAAATATACATGTTTATGAAAGATTAGTGGTCAATTCATTGAAATGGGAACTTATATGATAAAATCTACATCACTTTCAATTATAATATCAATTTGACGTGCCGGCAAACCGCATAGGTTCCGTCAATTGATTATAAGAAAAATGTGTGTTTTTCATGGGTAGCATATGATTCACGTTTTTACTTATTTAAAATGAGATTTTGTTTTAATACTTTAAGTTAGTATTTTTAACTTAAAACATTGCCCTATCAATCTCTTTCGGTAACTCCACTCACAAATGCAAAAGGCGGAGATGGTGGTAAGCAATGGATGCTTTTAAAAACCGACATCATTTGGAATCAAAGAGACCTCCTTAAACCTTCTTGATAACATTAGAATGGGTGAGCCTAGTCATGGTAAGAATAACATTGTACTTTACTTTATATTATACATATATATACAATATATATATATATATATATATATATATATATATATATATATATATATATATATATATATATATATATATATATATATATATATATATATATATATATATATATATATATACACACACACATTTTAAAGCATTTTAAACTTTTTATTTTTTAACTATTTATACAAATTATACATGCGAGGGCGCAATGTTAATAATTAATTTAAACAATTATCCAATATTTTAAAATCCATCATATTTGCATTTCATGCAATTAGGGTTTAAGGTTGAGGAAAAGCAAGTTAGGAAACTTGCTAGTCAAGTTAGGGTTGTAAACCCTAGTTTTCTAGAAACCCTAGTTTTCAAGCAAACCCTAGTTTTCAAGAAACCCTATTTTCAAGTAAAGCCTAGTTTTCAATTAAAGGTTCAAGAAAAGGCCAATATGAAAATCGCAAAAAGGCATCTAACAAACCCCTAAAATCAAAATTGTAGCACGCAAACAAGGTTTTCACAATTCACGTTGGATTTAATAGTGCAAATAACAATGAACTAAGGATTTGATACCAATGTTAGGTTTTGAACATACTAACAATGATCATAAGGAAACAAAAGAAATTCATATAGCAAATCATATTCTAGTCATATGCTCAAAACATTTCACAAGAATCCTAAGTTCATACAATTATTGGAAGTACACGAAAGATGAGAAATTACCTCTTTGTTGATCAATGATCTTCTTGCTTCAAATCTTGTTCTTGCTTCAAGAATCCTAAACCAGAATGCCTCTGATGGAATCACACTTAAGAACACCAAAGAGCAAAGTTGACAGCACCTCCTTGAAGGTGGAGGCTAAAAACCAAAACCCTTATTAGGGTTTGCAGATTTTCGCCAAAAGGGAAGGGAGGGGAGAGTGGTGGAACCTTTAGGGTGGGAAGGGAATGCTAGGGTTTGATCCCTAGCTCTATATTTATAAACAAGGTTTTGCTTAATCCCAAAGCTACATTTCTTTTGTTGTTTCTGCCCCTGGACTGTTACAATTAATTTAATTAATTAACATCCTATCACTACAATTAGTTATTCCTAATTAATTCCAATTAGCTTCTAAATAATTTATCATAAGATGACAAATTAATTAACTAATTTCTCCCAATTTCTTTTTGTCATTAAATTGCTCAACAGGATCTTAAGGGCAACCCAAAAGGACCCTGATATTATTAAAAATATTACCAATAGTTATGACACTGGACACTATTTCCAACACATATCAATAACAATGATGATTCGAGGACAAAGGAAGACCTTCAGTCAGTTATAATAGAACAATCCAAATGATTTTTGATGATATGAAAATGAAGAACAAAGAAGAAATAACAAGGTTGGTTAAAGAATGTTTGGAGGAATCAATAGTAAGAATGAAGCTACAACCTTAATCAATGAAGACACCAAAAGGAGTGTAATTGTCCTTAAAAGGATTACATAATGATTTATGAGAATAAGAAAAATTTAACAATATGTTAACATCCTTAAGAGATACATGGCTCACGGAAAGGGAGAAAATCATTCTTTATGCAAATGGCCTATCTTTGGAATATTCAAAGAGTGTAGTCTAAATTACCACTCTATTTAATGAAACGGTGACATCGCTAACTATGAAAAAGATAATTAAAAGATATTAATGAAAAATAAATACTTGAATAAAATAAATAGAATAGCAGAATTGTTGGGAACTATCATGAAGACTCAAAACTTTCATAGAATATGTCAAGTCAAGATGTATGAACAAATGAACAAAGTGGATTAGATAACTATTTTTACACTGAGACGATTGGAGTAGCTTACAAAATGGACAAAATGTGTGAGAAAAGAATTAGTGAAAGAAAGGAATTTGGATAAAAGAGAAAATGAAGTGAGTATCTAGAATCTAACCAAAAGAAATCGACATTTTTTAGTAAGGACAAATGAAAATGCAAAGGATGCGCAACCGGTGGAAAAAATAACAAAGAATAAATTCTTTATAGAAATCTTATGAGGCTATAAATGTGGTGAAATCGGGTACCAAGATGTTGCTCAACAATTCCAAAGCCAAATTGAATTGAATTTTTTTTCGTGTTATGAGAAGCGACATCACCATCCCAATTTCCGAAGAAGTGAATTAGATACTATAACATTGGTGGCAAATATGTAAAATGATTAATCAATGACAAAAAGTGAAGTTATGCAACCGATAATCGAGGAAACTAAGAATGGCAATAATAATGAAAATTAAAGTGCAAGGTTGTTAAACTACATTGGCATACATGTTAATCAAATGGAGTTACCAACTCATTTGATAACGCTTGATGATATACGTAAAACTTTTGCCATAATCTATTTTTGTGAATATCTAACTTGGTACATTAGAAGATATTAAAATATACAAGATTTGATAATGGAAACATGATATTAGGTCACATGAAAAGAACTTAGTTGTGCACGGGTGGGTGAAGTGGATACACATGATTTTTAGTAAAACAAAGCCATTTGTTAGGATTAAGGACTTCAACAAACACATTTATTACATGATTATCTAGGCAAATGACAACAACACAAATATCCAAACAAGAACACAAGGACTTAAGTGGTTTACTCCGATTTAATATTGTCGAGCTACCTCTACTAGAGAACTGGAGAGATTGTATATATTGCAGTGTTGTAAAAGTCGGCCTAGGCGGCCGCCTAGGCGGCGCCTAGGCGCTAGGCGGACGAAAGCTGCACACGTTTAGTGCTATGCGGCTTAATTAGTCGGGCGTGGTCAACATCGGTCAACAGCGGGCTAGGCGGTCATAGGCGGTCAAATGCGGTCAAATGTGGGCTAGGCGCTGGTGAAATTTTCGAGTTTCCTCACAGTTTTGACCTAATCGATCCCGCCTCTCGTCTCCCACTCTCCCTCCCATTTCTTGTCTCTCGTCTCCCTCCCAATCGATCCTCCTTCGCCACTATGTTCCTCCATCTCCGGTGGCTTCCTCGGTCATCCCCTCCCGTCGTCGGCCTCCATTCTTCCTTCAGGTTGCAGGTTCGAGTTCGAGTTCAAGTTCGAGTTCCGATTTTCGATTTCAAGTTCGAGTTTCGATTTTCGATTTTCGATTTCGAGTTCAGGTTCGAGTTCCAATTTCAAGTTCGATTTCAAGTTAGATTTTCGATTTCAATTTCGATTTCCGATTTTCTGATTTCAAGTTCGAGTTTGATTTCGTTTTTTTGATTTCGAGTTTTGATTATCGATTTCGTATTTGGTCGTCTATGCCTCCGACTTCCATTTGATTATCGCATCGTGCCTTCCTCTTCCGCTTCCATTCCAGGATCGAGACACGATTCAGCTCCTCCGGCTTCATCAGGTTCGTTCCTCCACTACAGCTCCTCCGGTTTCACGAATTTCAGCATAACTTGACAAGTTATTGTCGATTTCAGATTATAGATTCCATTGGCATTCATGATTTCAGATTATATAATACATGTATTTGGTTTGATTTCAAAGGATTTCCGATTTCAATTTGAATTCCAGATTCACTCGTTTGGTTCTCGATTACAGGTTCCCGATTTCAATTTCAGATTCAATCGTTTGGTAAGCCATCGATTGGTAAGCAATTTTGTTCTTTTAAGTTTGTAGCAATTTTGTTCTTTTAAGTTTGTAGCAGTTTGTAACAGTTTTGTGATTTCACTCGTTTGTAGCAGTTTTGTAAGCAATTGTCAAATATTGTAATATCATAATATGGTCATGATTTCAAGTTTGTAGCAGTTTTGTTCACATTTCTGGTACTTTCTTACTTGTGTATTGATGAGTTTTCAATCTTTCCAACTGAAATCTTCTGATTTCCATCTGTTTTTTTTAACAAATTCAGTTTTTAGTTGTTGGCAAATGCAAAAATCTTGGATCTCTACAATAAAGCTGAAGATAGCATGGAACATGGGATGCAGATTTGGTAAGAGTTGGAAGAACAACTATTGAATGGGTTGATTGTTGATTTGATCCAAGGTTTGTTTCCAAGTTATGATACAATTTTTTTTACATATTATGATATTTCAAAATTTGACAATTATTATGGTTATTCACTTATTTTGTTAGGATATATAGTATTTAATTTTAAAAAAAATTACAATTAATACTCCCCGCCTAGGCGCCGACTAGTCCTCGCCTAGACCGACTAGTCCTAGGCCCCAGTCGACCGCCCAGCCACCGCCTAGCGACTTCTACAACCTTGATATATTGATATAAATGCTATACAAAGTATTTACTGCACTCCACAATATTTACAACTCACTCACATCACGTAGCTAAGGTTACAACATTGGAGAGGCATTTGTAATGGATAAAAGATCTAATATGAATGATTGCAAATCTTCTACACCATGTTTTCTACAAACGGAAACTTTGATGTGACTGATCAGAACACTTTACTGCTTCAGCATGTCGCCTTTTTAGACATTAAATTATGTGTCAGGTGACTAGTAAGAAATAGAATCGTTAGCAGTAAACTTGTTTTCTAAGCTGCTTCTTCTACACCTTTGACCGTTGTCTCAGTTTTGGAACTGTCGTATTGAGGAGTCGTCTGAAATGCTGGTATGCTTAGAGAAAGACTTTTTCAAACTACATGTCCTTCCGAACTATAGATACATCTTAACTTGCCTAGTCATTGGAAGAACTGATCTGTCTAAACTGCATGACATGCTTTGGACAGCTGCTTCAATTAGACTCCACATCTCAACAATCTCCCACTTGGAGGCTATTTAAATCTCTAACTCTTCTACCACCCAAAGTATGTGAACCAAGTCTCTCATCTCTTTCTCTCTGGCTCTCTTATTAAGTTTACAACCAGGGAAGACCAATTGAACCCATGCATAACTCCAACTTCTCTACTGAGACCACCTTAGTGAACATATCTCCAAGATTCTCTGCAATAAGGATTTTCTTCAAGTTGAGCGTACCTTCGAATATCAACTCTCAAATGAAGTGGTAACTCATCTTGATGTGTTTCATCCTACACTGAAAAACTAGATTCCTTGCCATGTATACTATGCTCTGGTTATCACAACGTAACACAAAATCCTCCTAATTGAAGCCCAACTCCGATAGGATGTTCTTCAACCAAACGAGCTCCTTACTAGTTTCTACAGGAGCCATATACTTGGCCTTAATAGTTGAAAGAGCAACACTCTTATATAGTATTGCCATCCAACTGATTGTGGTTCCCTCGATGGTGAATACATAACCTATAATGGTCTTATTGTAATCCACACACCCCCAAGTCAACATCTATGAAGACTTGAAGGTCGACATTGTGCCTTTGGAACTAAAGGTTATATCCAAAGTACCTTTCAAGTAGAAAAGCAGCCACTTGACTCCTTTCCAATGCTCATTCCCCTAATTAGACATGAATTTGCTGACTAATCTCACAACATGAGCAACCCATGGTCTGGTACACACCATGGCTACATTAAGCTACCTACTACGGATGCATATATGATATTGGCCATTTCTACCTTGTCTTTTTTCGTCTTTGGGGATTGCTTCTTTAATAGTTTCATATGACTCCCAAGTGGTGTAATTCTAGTCTTAGAATCTACCTTTCCGTACTTCTCTAAAACCTTTCAAACGTACTTCTCCTGGGAAAGTTTTAGAACTCCTAAAGTTCTATCTCAGACGATGCTCCTGCCAAGTATCTGCAGCTATGCCTAGGTCTTTCATCTCAAACTCTCTAGCAAACAGATTTTTCAGCCTATTGATCTCCTGTATGTCAGATCCCACCACCAACATATCATCAATGTAAAATAATATGATGACGAATGAGGACTAAAATTTCTTTTGGTAACAATAATGATCATTCTCATTCCTACTACAACAATTCCTCCTCATGAAGCTATCAAACTTCAAGTATCACTATCTTAGAGCTTGCTTCAATCCATATATGATTTTCATCAACTAGCATAACAACGTTTCCTTCCTAGCAAATTGAAAACCTTTTGGTGGTGCCATGTAGATATCTTCAACAAGATCACCATGCAAGAATGTTGTCTTAACGTCAAGTTGTTGGAGATATAAATCTTATGAAGTCACAATATTAAGGACCGTTATGATTGTGGTATCTTCACAACTAGAAAGACGATTTCATTGTAATTAATCCACTCCTTCAGTTGGAACCGCTTCACCATCACTCTAGCATTGTAGCTCTTTCTCCTATCAGCTTCGTCCTTGACCCTGAATATCCATATGTTGGTCAATGTCTTCTTCTTTGCTGGTAAATTAACAAGAAACCAAGTCTCGTTCTTGTCAAGTGAGTGTAACTTATCCTCCTTGGCCTTCTTCCACTGTATGAAATCTTTCATCCTCAAGACTTCTGGATAAGTCTTCGATTCCCCATTCCCTGTCAACACCAAATAATTTGCTAATGTTAGATGGAGGTCTTCTCTCTCGAGTGAATCGTCAAAATATACCACATACTACGGTTTCAACACCTGTAAAATTATCTTCTATGGAACCACTATATGAGGTTCTACTACCTTCGAATTCGCTCAAACTCACTTTGATGTCACTAAAAGTTTCTATGCTACCACTACCTTTTGATTCTTTGCTAATCTCTGCAGTACCGGAAGGCTTTGTAAAGTCTTCATTTAAAATATCAGCATCAACTTGATTTTTTTTTTGTTTTTGAATATTCTACTTCGGACCAAAGTGTCTCCAAGATCATATTTGATAGAGCACCTTCATTGAATGTTACATCCCGACTTCGGATAACTCGTCTACTTTGGTTATCCCAAAAGCACTAGCCTATGTCATCTAATATGTACCCAATAAATAAGCGTTCTTCGCCTTTTCCTATAGCTTGTATCTTTCATCGTCCTTATCCTTGACATACAATACACATCCAAAGACTCTTAAGTATTCAAGGGATATTTCTTGACCTCGTCATGCCTCTTCTGGAATCTTGAACCATATGGGGACTGATGGTCCACTATTGATTATGTAGGTTGCAGTATTAACAACATCCGCCTAGAACATCTTTAAAAGTGTTGCATGTAATCTCACGCTCTTCACCCTCTAATTTAGAGTTCTATTCATCTACTTTGCCATTGTGCTGAGGTGTCTCTGGAACCCTCTTCAACATACGAATCCCATGGTTAGCAGGCCCGACCCAATGGGTAGGGCAAGTTGGGCGATCGCCCTGGGCCTCTCGAAAAATAGGGCCCCAAATTTATTCCTGCCGCGTATTATATATATACTTGTATTTGTAGATATATGTAACGTAGGCGGTATTGATTAATTGGTAGCAATGCAGTTCCTTTAAATGACAGATGCCGGTTCGATTCTCGTTACGTGCAATCTTTTTATTTTAGGTCATAGTTAATATGGTCCATTTATTAAGGCCCACAAATCCGTCTATGCAGTTCCTCCTCATGAAGCTATCAAACTTCAAGTATCACTATCTTGGTCCATGTAATTGTATCTTTTATCTGGAAGCAACATGTATTAAACAATATTATCACATTTAAAAGCCATATAGCAATTACAAACCGTAAGATTTTAAATTAATATTATTTGTTAAAAATTACCTACTTTTTTCAATATAATTATATTTTTATTATTTTTATATTTTATTTTACAACTTAGTTTTTTAAAAATTAGTTTTTACAAAATTATTTATTTTATATATATATATATATATATATATATATATATATATATATATATATATATATATATATATACACACACACACACATAGACACACACACATACACATACACACACTTTAATTTGTTGCACTTATATTGGTATTGGGTATTGAATGGTTACCGTAGCATCCGCCAAAATACGTTTTTCAAAATTAAAATTATTAAAAAACTATTTGAGATCATCAATGTCACAAGAAAGATTGAATGGTTTGGCTAAATTATGTATAGAGAAAGATATGTTAGACAATATTAAATGTAATACCATTATTGATGACTTTGCCTCTAAAAATGCTCGAAAATGTAAGTTTATTTAGAATTTTATTTTGTTGTTATGTATTATAGGAGCATGTTCCGGCCTTTTTATTGTTTTGTTTTGTTTTGTAATATGTAGTTGTTAGGTTGTTTGGCACATGGGGTATTGTTCCATGGCCATTTTTTCCCATAGGTGGGGAGTCCGCAGCCTGCTATTGTATTTATTTTCTAAATTAATAAAAAATTCAGGAGATACCGCCCTCTTTTATTATAAAAAAAGTTTATCGCTAGGGGCCCCATTTTATATTTCGCCCCGGGCCCCAAATCGACTTGAGACGGCCCTGATGGTTAGCACAATAATCAACAAACTGCCACTTGATGTATTTACTCCTATTATCCGACTTTAGGCATTTGACTTTGAGGTTTGTCTCAACTTCTACAACCACCTTCCACTTTTTGAAGGTGGTGAAGATTTCAAATTTATGCTTCAGAAAATAAAACCACACCTTCCTCGTGGAATCATTTATGAAAGTAAGGTAGTACTTGTAACCCCCTATTGAAGATACCGAAGTTGGCCCAAACACGTCTAAATGAACAAGTTCTAGCTTCTCTGCTTTTGAAATTTGTCTCGCCTTTAACAAATGTGACATTTTTCTGTTTTTCGAGGACACATGGTGCATAAAATTCAAAAGTTGTACCTATCAGCTTC
The DNA here is from genome assembly GCA_023525715.1 of Cichorium intybus. NCBI lineage: Eukaryota > Viridiplantae > Streptophyta > Magnoliopsida > Asterales > Asteraceae > Cichorium > Cichorium intybus. The sequence continues at coordinate 58,805,452 of CM042014.1, forward strand.
AAAATTTTACCCTTCGATGCCAAATCTTCATTCCCTTCTCACTTATACATAGGCCAAAAAATACATGCATAATACACTAACAATCACTTGAAAGGGAAATATAAAGATTGAACCTGAATGTGATCAAGAGCTTCGGACCTAACAAGCCTCTCAAAATGTACCATAATGAAGGTTGAAGGATGAGGCTTAATGTGAACTGTCAAATATCATTAACATAAAATTGGACATTGGGGGTTAGAGACACAAAATAGAGGAGACTCAACACTTTAAAGAAATGGCAAGAAAGTAAGATGAAAGAGAAGATACAGACCAAAAACTTTCATAACACAACACCCACAAAGCCCATAATTAAAACACAAAAGCACCAAGGAAGCATGACCTTACATAATAAAGTGATGCTAACCATTAAAATCCACAAAACAAAACATCACCCCATCAGCCCAAATATACAGACTTAGGAGAAAGGACAGTAAGTCGAACATATATTAGAGGTGATGGAAAAAACAATAATTGTAAGATATCAGCGGAGTTTAAGATTGTCTCTCCAAAATAGTCCTTACTGAGAGAAGGGAGATTCCAACATATATGTACACTTATAAGACCGTGCCACACCAATATAAGATACATTAACAAGAACCAACTAGACCAAAACTTTAGTTAGTGGATTACATATCTGGCTAACCGAAGTTAAGAGTCTGTCTTTAGATTTCCTACAATTAATCCATAGAAAGCATCTAGATTAGATTTCATTGGCTAGAAGAGATAGAAGAGAGAAACAAGGCACCATGTTTCTAGATCACCCACTCAAGACCATCGCGATTGCCCCAACACCATTTGAATTTCTTTAAGCCAGACACACTATTTGCAAGATTGGCAACCTTGGAAAGATTCCATATAGCTACTTGATTCCATATCTTCATGGAGGCAGTACACTTGGCAAACAAATGTTCCACCGATTCTTCCCCAACATTGCAAGGAGGGCATCTAGATTCTTCCACATGCACCGGAATACGCTCCAGGTTTACGGAAGTTGGGAGTTTATATGATTATAATCAAGTAAGAAGCCGTTAATTAATTACAGTAAATTTTGAATTTCGGAAAAGGGTGATCTTGATCGATGTTCTTGCAAGAGAAATATCAAATATCTCATACAATTGGTTGATATGGACGAAAGTGAGAAGAGAGTTTGTTAGGGAACAAGAGGAGGGATGATACATTATTAAATGTAATGAGATTTTATTAAAACAGTTGATAAAATACGGCTTGATAAATAATAGATTTAAGTTGACGAAAATTTTGTTATTTTAAACAAGTAAAAATTACAAACAATCAAACCTAAACAATGGCCATTTTGGTCCGTCTGCACAATATACCTTTCAACGCATTCAGCAAATTTGAAAATCAAGCATAATTCCATTCAACTTCATCGCAACCAAAAACCTGACCGATTTCAATTTGTTCAGACATGCATATTCCATTCATCCTAAAACATTATGCCAACCAAAAGCTCCCTACGATTATGTGATACAACAAGATAACAACAGAAAGATAAGTAATGAGAGATTTTATTATGAACTCCAAATACTGTAAACAATGCCATAACAACCTCTAACAAACTAAATATAAAATAACTTCTCTATCTACTTCTCCACCAAACAAATCTTCAAACTGGCATTACTTTCTGGAAGTTCAATGACACGCTATATGCTTCCCTTGGCGCTCCGCGTGAAACTAAATCATAGTCTAGTCCTAGGCAATCAACAAAATACATAATTCTGATAGATGACATATTGGTTAACCACAAAGGTAATTCTCGCATTCCGAATCCAACTATGCTTAACTCACAAAGTGAAGTGAGGTGTTTTATTTCTTCTGGTATTGACTCCCAATGATTCCAACCTTTCAATTCTAACGAGTGAAGGTGATTCCTTGACTTCTCAATGCCATGGAGATTCGGGAAAGAATGGAGCTCCTTTGAAAATGGACCTAGCGCTAACTCGTTTAAAAAGGAAAAACAATCAAATATACCGCATGGCAAGGAAGTCAGCTGGTGGCAACGGGTAATACTCAGACTCTTCAAAGAATGACCCTGGTTGTGCAAAGAGGGTATCTCTAAAAGACTAGGACAACTGTCTATTTCTAAGGATTTGAGAGATACAAGGCCTTGAATGCTCTTAATGGACATGAGCTTTTTGCAGTCCCATATCACTAATGAAACAAGAGGATGGAGATGAAATTCATCTAAGAGAATAATATTCGGGCAATCATCAATGTGCAACCTCTCGAGGACAGGCGACAACATTGTTGAGCTGTTGGGTGCTCCTTCTATCCACTTTTCCAGCCTCTTCATACCTCTTAGTTCAAGCGATCTTAACGATGGAGACAAAGGATTTACTAATCCAGTAACATTTCCGGCTAAAGAACTTCTTAAGCATGTCAAGTTGTCCATATTCATTAACAAAAGATGTCGAAGAAGTGGTAGGTACTCGAGTATTGGAAGAGAGATGCAGCTAGTACATCCAGAAAATGTGATCTCAACGAGATTGTGAAGGGGCATCCAGGTCCCTTCAAGATTGCTTGCCATCTTCATTACCCATGCTGGAAAATTACTACCTGAAAAGTTTTCAATTTTCAAGCTTTTCACATTTGGAGGGGGTTGCAAGCCTTCCAACACATCCTTGTCATTACGGTTGGTACCTTCGTTGCTACTCCAACGGAATTCGATCTCGTATAAATTTATCTTTTTATGTAAATCTGCCTTGGCAGCATCTTCTTTACTGATAATTTCTTCTAGACTAGAAATACAGAGCTCTCCACAAAGGTGTTTCAAAGGGCCTAGCTCTTCAACTTTACAACCATTCTCTCGACCTACTCTAAAATAAGGCAATGTTCGAAGAGAAGTCAATTTTCCCACAATATGCGTGGGAATGCTTTCTTGAAACTCAAAATATTGGAGGCTTATCAGATTTCTCATGTCTTCTGGTAACTTTTTGAGATGATAGCAGCCAAGCAGCTTTAGAGTTTGCAGATGGTAAAGTTTACCAATAGATTTTGGAAGAACATCGATATCGGTATATGACAAATCAAGATACCTGAGATGCACCAACTCTCCAATTGAATCGTCTATATTCTCTAGTTTACATCCATTGAATTTTAGGATTCGCATGCATTTGAAACGTTGAAATGAAGTGTTCTTCTCAACTTCACCATCGAAGAACAATGTATGCAATGTTCTAGATGTCATATCCTCTTTGAATACCATGAAAACCATCTCCTTAAATGAGATGTTGATTCGAACTTTATTCTCCTGATATTGGTACATAGCAAGATGTTTAACTTGAGGGATACCTGTAATATCATCGAGTGTCGGTCCCATGAGACATAAGCCTTCATGTTTGGAAAGTGATAACGAAAGATCATGCACCAGATCATGCATGGTACAACCAATGACGTAACCATATTTGTCCCTTTTAACAACTTGGAGCAACGAATTGTTTACCAAGATCTGGAATATATCATTTCCGTCATCTTCCATCTCTTTGCTTAATGCCTTGCCCTCTTGAACCAACCCTAAAGCTAACCAAAGTTGGATCATTTCTTTCCTTTTCATGATTGTATCCTTTTGAAAGATGGAACAATATACAAAACATTGCTTGACTACAGAATTGGGCAGATGATCAAAACTTAGTTTCAAGGTGTTTTTGACTCTATCCCCTTCTTCTTCTAGATCCCAAGCCTTGCTATCTTTAATCAACAACCACTTCTTTCTGTCATTCTCATTTTTCAGCATGCCTCCAATTACATTTACTAGGAGCGGCAAACCACGACACTTCTTCACAATGTCCCGTCCTATATTCTCCAATTCCACCAACGGTGATTGCCCAGCTAAAAACACTCTTTCTTTAAAGATAGACCAACACTCATCATCGGAAAGACCTTCCAAAGCACAATAATCCTCAGTCATAGACTTTGTTCCGATCTCAATATTCCTTGTAGTGACAAGAATGCTACTTCCGTTCTGTGAGTTTACTTTTCGCATACAACTTCTGAAATCATCCCAATGTGCCCTCTCTTCATCCCAAACGTCATCCAAGACTAGCAAATATCTTTTTGATCCTAACTCCTTTCGAAGATTTGTAATTAGATTGACCCTGGTTTGTGACTTGCATTCTTCTCCGACAATAGATTCATAGATCTTTGCAAGAAGAACGTTGACATCCACCTTAACTGACACACACAACCAAGCTCTAATATCAAAATACCGCCGGATTTTTGGATTATTGTAGACCGACTTAGCCAAAGTAGTCTTCCCAATCCCACCCATTCCTACAATGGGAACAATCGTAAGTTTTTCTTGTTTTCTTGATTGGGTTAGAAGTTGTATGATACGAAGTTCATCATTTTCCCTCCCAACAATTTTGAATTTGTCCAAATATGGATCAGTCTCCCGACAAAAGCTAACTGGAGTAAGCGAAACGGGTTGTTCATTTGCTAGTCCTAAATCGTTTGCTTGTTTATTGATTTCAATCAACTTTTTGCTAATGTTTTCGATTTTATGACCCATTTCTCTACGATATGAAAACTTTTTCAAGGTTGGAAGTGAGGGCACCTTTGTTGCTATCCTATCACGTTTCTTTACCTCACGTCTAAGGATTTCGTAATCAACCTCATCCAACACATCATCAGCTTCACCCACCACATCTTTTAGCTGTTTCAGCCACACCATCACAGCCTCTGTTCCCTTTTGTCTGTCTGCATCGCGCAACTTGGCTCGAATCAGATCCAAGGTCCGATGAAGTTTGGTCAATTTTTCTTCATAACCCCTATGAAGGGCGAGTTCGCCAGCAGCTATAGACCACGTCTTTTTCAATATCCTATCGAGAAAAACAGTAATTAAAACGTCGGCCATTTCAAACTGTTGAAAGAAGAGACACGAAGTCTTTGAGACAGTGGAAGAAAAAGAACGAGAACGAAAGAGATGACGGAAGAGAGCGGTAAAAGGAGAACGAAAGAGTCCTTAAATAAAACGAAGCCCGAAGGGAAAGTTCTCAGATAGAGTGGAAACCAATATAAAGATCTCTGGTATTATACGGGATATAATATTAGCTAGGGGTGTAGTAGAGTCACATATGGCGCCGAATCCTATGCTACCCACCACGTTATTCCAAGTTTCCAACCTTTGAAAAAACTATTATTATTATTATTATTATTATTATTATTATTATTATTGTAGAGATGGATAAAATCGTCGCGCCTCTGAAGGGTATCTCATTAAGAATATATAACAATAAAATACAGAGAAATTAGGAAAGGATATGTACAATAAAAGACTATCCTAATCTATAGCGTAAACAATATATTTACAGTTTTTTATGAGATATATTGTTAATACCCCCCTTTAAGCGAATTGGCGGAGGTCAACAGGAAGCTTGGTACAAAAATGCTCAAAAAGAGGTCGAGAGAGACTTTTGGTGAAAATGTCCGCCAATTGAAGCTTGGTTGGAACAAAACATGTATGCAACTTTCCAGAGGCGACAAACTCTTGAACGAAGTGGTAATCAGTGTCGATATGCTTTGCCCGTTTATGAGATACATGATTTTGACTAAAGAAAATGGCACTTTGGTTATCACACAAAAGAGTAGGCTGATCCGGAGGCAATACATGAAGTTCACGAAGCAGGTGTGTAACCCAAATGATTTCAGCAGCAATGTTAGCCATGGCACGATATTCTGACTCACAACTTGAGTGAGAGATGGTAGGCTGTTTCTTAGCACTCCAAGAAATGAGATTTCCACCAAGAAAGATGGAGTAGCCGTAGGTAGACCTGCGAGTCTCAAGACACCTAGCCTAGTCTGCATCCGAGTAGCCAAGGATTAAGGGAGTGGTGGAATGAGAGAACGATAGACCGAAAGAAATCGTCCCTTTGACATAGCGGAGAATCCGTTTTACAGCTTGAAAATGATCAAGAGTAGGAGCATGTAAAAATTGGCTCACTTGGTTTGCGGCATAAGATAAATCCGGACGCGTAATGGTAAGATATTGAATAGCACCGACAAGAAAGCGATAAGTGGTGGGATCCTCGAAAGGAGTGCCTGAACTCGTAAGGTAATCAGTGGTGGAGAGAGGAGTAGCCTGACTTAGGAACAAACCATCTTCATTATAAGCAACCTCAAGACCAATAAAATAGTTAAAAGGGCCCAAGTCTTTAATTGCAAATTCTTGATTTAAACGGGTTATGAAACGTTTGATCATGTCAGGATGATTTTCTGTGAGAATGATGTCATCGACGTAGACCAAGAGATATAGAGTGCATGGGCCCGAATGATAAATGAAAAGAGAAGTGTCGGCACGGGTACAAACAAAACCTAATTTCGCAAGAAAAGAGTTGAGTCGTTGGAACCAGGCATGCGGGGCTTGCTTAAGATCATAAAGAGCTTTCTTGAGTTGGCAAACATGGTTGGGCATGTGAGGGTCAATGAACCTGGTGGTTGGTCCATGAACACGCTTTCAGTGATATGTCCATTTAAGAACGCATTTTTTACATCTAGCTGATGAAGGGGCCATTTGTGCAAAACTGCTAGCAAAAGGACAATTTGGACAGTAGAGGCCTTGACAACAAGACTGAACGTAAGAGAATAGTCTAGACCTAGTATTTGTGTGAATCCTTGAGCAACCAAGCGGGCTTTGAGACGCTCGATAGCGCCATCAGAGTGATACTTAGTGCGAAATACCTATTTGGAGCCAACCACGTTTAAGGCCTTCGGACGAGGGACAAGAGTCCAAGTGTTGTTACGTTGAAACGCTGTCATCTCTTCTTCCATAGCAGCAAACCACTTTGGATCTTTGGCTGCTGATTTGAAACCACGGGGTTCCTTAAAAGCAAATAAAACAGAATGAATAGCAAGTTTTTTTAACATGAGTAATATCAGCAATATGGCGCTTTTTTGAAGATACCATTACGGGCCCGAGTGGTCATAGGATGTGTGGAAGAGGTAGGAACCGAAGATGCAAGCGGATGAGCGGAGGTGGCAATAGGGACGACATAGTCTCAGCATGGTCTTCAGGGTGAAGCAGAGAGGCAGCGCATTCGTCGGATTGCTCAATAAAGATAGTTTGGCCGTCGGATTGCTATGGAGGAGACAAACGTTGTTTGGGCTCACAGCATAGAGGGCACGAAGCAGGAGCTGGAGTGTCAGCCAGTGTGGAAGAACCATTAGTAGGAGCTTGAGCAGTAGAGTCGTATGGCAAGGGAGAGTAATTGAAACTCGAAAATACCAAGGAGGCAAGATCTACATTTGGTAATTTTCCAGCAAACAAAAAATTTAGCTCATCACATTGAGCATGACGAACCATGTAGATGCGCGAGGTGCTCAAGTCTAAGCATTTGTATCCCTTGTACTGATTGTTATAGCCAATAAAGACACAAGACAAGCTTCGTGAGGCTAACTTGTGAAGGGAGTAGTCACGCAAGTATGGGAATACTCGACAACCGAACACGCAAAAGGTGTCAGCATCTAGTGACAACCTAAATAAAATCTCAAATAGACTTTTCTGTTTGAGGATTCTGGAGGGAAGCCGGTTAACAATGTAGGTGGCGGATGAGAAGGCTTCTACCCAAAGAGACGCAGGGCCATGAGCATTAAAAAGCATAGCAATCCCCGTTTCTGTAATATGGCGATGTTTTCTTTCGGCATGCCCATTTTGTTGAGGCGTATAAGGGAAAGAGATTCGGTGATGAGTGCCATTTGATAGAAAAAGATTTCTAACGCGTTGCTTGAGAAATTCCGTTCCTTCATCACTTTGAAAAGTCTTAAGTTTGCAACCAAATTGAGTTTGAACAAAGGTCAAGAAAGTTGAAATAACATCAAACACATCGGATTTTAAGCGTAAGGGATAAAACCATGTGAATTGCGAGTAATCATAAATAAAAATAATGTAATAACAGATAATCGTTTGTAGATTTAACATGAGAGGGACCCCAAAGATCACAGTGAATCAAGTCTAAAACATGTAAAGAACGTTTTGAATTAATATCAAAAGGTAAACGTTTACTCTTAGAGAGTTGACAAGAAGAACAAAGTTGTGGCTTCGGTAATAAAAAGGTAACAGACAAACGACCGGTTTTTACTAAGAAAGAAACAACGTCAAAAGAAACATGCCCCAAACGATTCTGCCACACTTCAAAGGAAGCTCTTAGCCGTGTGGAAGACAGACCCACTAAAAATGCCTGTTGACCATGCTCAAGAATGTAAAGACCAGCATCAATTCGGCCTCGAGTTAGAATGTTCTTGGAAAAGCGATGCTGAATAAGAAAAAAGTATTAAAAAACGTCAACAGGTTGATCCCGCGCTAGTTTACTGATGGAGAGCAATTTTTTGTAAGACCGGGAACGACAAGGACACCAGAAAGTGTGATATGTTTTTGGAGACATGAAGTACCGATGTGAGAGATAGATAGAGAATTACCATCACCAAAAGAGACATGATCGGAGCTAGAGTAAGGTTTGGAGCTGTCAAGATTTGTTGGGGATGAAGTCATGTAGGCCGTAGCTCCTGTGTCGACATACCAATCAGGTTTGCTGTTGGTGACATGACATTGAGATTGGAAGGTGGTGGTAAGATTTACATCAATGCTAGGAGCACGAGTGGCATATGAAATAACATCGGGACATTGAGATGCATGATGTCCTTCCTTGCGACACAATTGACAATGAAGTGGCCGGCGTCCACGACCACGGCCACTAACAACCTCGAGGAGAGCCACGACGAGAAGTATAAGTAGGAGAACGACTCTGGTTGGCATTGAATGCGGCTTAGGGAACAGCGGGACCGTGCATGGATTTAAGAAAAAGGTCATGCGTTTTTACTTGAGAAAGTAAATCACGGAAAGATGGGCGAGGCTTGATAGCACGATGAGCAGTGGAAAAAGTCTCAAAGGTAGGGCCAAGACCGCATAAAAACCAGTGAGATTTGTCAACATCTTCAACCGGATGACCAATTGCAGCAAGTTGATCACAGAAGGATTTAAACTGTCGGCCATACTCAAAGACGTAAAGATTACCTTTTTGAGGGTGACGTAAGGGGTCACGTAAGTTCTGCATTCGTTCGACAGATCATGACTAAATGCATCTTCAAGAGCATTCCAAACTTCACGAGCAGTCTAGAGGCCAAGGGCTTCAGCCATGGGTTCTTCGGAGAGAGAGGACTGAAGTAGAATAAGAGCATGTTGATCATTATGTTTCCAAGAGAGATAGGCTGGGTTTGGGACAGGCTTGGCATTAACATCAATGGTGGGAGACGGCGGGAGAGTGGTGCCATCAACGTGTCCGTTGAGTTTTTGATAAGAGAGAAGTGGCAGAATTTGATTTCGCCATAATAGATAATTCGAGGATGAGAGTTTAATGGTTAACATGTGTAAGAGGGTGGAGAGGGGGAGAGAATCATCACAGGCAGCCATGGAGAAAGAAGAAGAAGACGACGCAGAATTAAGGTGAGGATCAATTCTGCTCTGATACCATGTAGAGATGGATAAAATCGCCGCGCCTCTAAAGGGTATTTCATTAAGAATATATAACAATAAAATATAGAGAAATTAGGAAAGGATATGTGATAAAAGACTATCATAATATATAGCGTAAATAATATCTTACAGTATGTTATTTATGGGATATATTGTTAATAATTATTATTATATACAAACATATACGTATGTTAACCTACTTATATTTGGAAATGAACATAATGGCTCACTCAACTAGAGCACTAACTACTTCAAAGGAATTTGCTCAAAAGAGGTTTTTAATCATTCCGTTGGTGCCATCTAGTCGATAGGTTGTCCAGTCATCTTGGTGAGGAATTTCACTATGTCCCTGACATTTCACTGTGAGTATTGCTACAGTAAAATCAAAGGAAAGATCGGTCTCAGGGCTCAATCTAGGCTGCCAGCCAAGATGAAGATGGATTGATATGGTTATATAATTAAATCATATAATTTTGTTTTATATATATATATATATATATATATATATATATATATATATATATATATATATATATATATATATATATATATATATATATATATATATATATATATGGCTAGGTTATAATAAGAATGACAATTATTATGTTAACTTGTAACCAAATCCTGGCCATTAGATTTCATTCTCGTAACAATGAAAAAAAACACATTCTTAACAGAATAAGTTTTTGACATAATGAGTTCTAACCATTCTTAAAAGAATGAACTAAATTTTATACATTCTTAAAAGAATGTGTTTTAAATGAGTGGTCCAGATTGAGTTTCAAGATTACACAATACTTGTATGGATATATTTGATCCTATCCCTATATATATATATATATATATATATATATATATATATATATATATATATATATATATATATATATATATATATATATATATATATATATATATAGGGTAAAGTTCTATTGAGAACTCAAATAAGTGTAGGAACCTGGGAACCCGTTTAAATGAAGTACGCGCGTAGTAAGGGTATTTCCGGAAATTCAGCTTCTGTCCGTCGTCTTCGTTCCTCGCTTACGTTCTTCCTTCTTTCTTTCTTTAGAGTTTCCTTCTTTAAAGATTTAATCTTTACGAATTAGTTCTTCTGTCTGTGTTTCCATCTTTGAAGATTTAATCTGTACGCAACCTAAATCAACGTTGATTTTTAGGGTTTGTGATTGAAGGACATTCGATCAGTTACGACTTCAGTTATTCTGTCTGTAAAGCTTGGTTCTTTAAAGATTAAAGCTGTACGGAACTTCAATCAACGGTGATATTTAGGGTTTGTAGTTGACAGAAGTTGAATCAACGATTTAGGCATCGTATTTTCAGAAATTCAGTGTCTTGAATCGATTTATAGTAAGTTTATGTATTTTTGATCTGATTTGTTTCTTTATCGCTACAACATTATATGTAGAATTATAAAGTTTTACTGGTATTCAGAAATTGAGCATATATTTGTCGTTTTGGTGTTCTTACGATATATCTGTATAACAATTTCTGATTTTGATGAGAATTCTTACTTCTAATAATGGTAACAATGCTTTTAAATTCTTTTAATCGCTTCTAATTTGTGATTTTGATGAGAATTGTTCCTTCTACTGTAGTTGTGTTAGGTTTTGCTTATGATTCTAGTCTGCAATGTATCTGCAATGTATTTGTATGTTTCCATATATAACTGCCTTTCAGTTCTGCAATGTATCTGCAATGTATCTTATGATTATAGCTGCATTAAGTGCAGTTATGTCCTGTTTGATGACACCTGTTAATTCTTGAATCTCCATTGTTGGGTCGTCAAAGACAGAGGTCCTTTTTGCCACTGGAAAGACAAAAAGATTTAGGGTTGAATGCAATAAATAGCAATGTACTTTCATTAAATTGTTTATTGAAGCATCCTTCTTTGAAAATCTACCTAATTATAGCAATAACATCCGATTACAGAAATGTTTTCATAGTATAATGTTATAGTTGGGTGAAACAAGTCAAACAACCTATAACAAATCCATCAGCTTACAAGTTGCAACATCGTGTTAGTATTTATCCAATAAGGTGGCCTAATGTGTTGATGCATTATTACTTGTGTTGAGTGTTGACTTAACATTGAAATGGTGATATTATGTGAGTTTTCCTTTTATTGCATGATGAAACTCTTAGAGGAAATAAACACCTAATAGCCTTTGGTAGGTATTATGTTATTCAAGTGATATGAGCAAGTAAGTTTCATCACCTCTATTGAATAATAAAAAATTTTGAAAACATTGATTTGTTAATGAAGTGTTATACTGTCGTATATTATGCTATTCAAGTTTTGTTTTGTTTCCTACAACTGGAAACATCAGCCAATATGTTATGATCCCTTTAGAATGATAGTACATTTTGGCTACTGCAGTTAGGTAGATGGTTGTCCCCCTCAAATCATGTAAGAAACCCTTGAAATCACAACTGAGATGCATTATTCATAATTTAAGGCTTCACACTCGGTTATTAAGTTAATGTTTTTAGCTTACAGATCTCTAAATTTGTTTTCTTCAAATTTATAAATGTAATTTCTCTTTATGATATGTTGCTCTGTACAAATTTAGTTTTGTAGGTTGCAAAGATTCTATTTTTTATAATGTCTATTTATTGTAATTTAACATCCAGAAATGTATTTAATTGATTAGTGAAAGTAATACTAAAATGTGAATTTTTTTTAGGTTCCATTGATCACAAGTTGGCATCAATATACTGTAGTGACATTATTTTTTAACCTGATATGGAGTTATATCATCCTAATGATGCAGGTTTGTAGATTCTTTTGTTTTTGGTTATTATTATTATTGAATCTGTTTAAGTTGATGTTAATTATCTATTTTAGGTAGTTCCATGATTGGTGAATCATCAGTTCAATCAATGGATTCTGAAAGTGCAAATATGATTCCTAAATTTTTAAATGAAGATGTTGAAATTGAAGATAGCAATTTCACTGGTAATATAGCTTTTTTGTATGTATGCATATGTTATTACTTAATTATTGTTAATGTTGTTTTTTGGTTTATTGTAGATTGTCATTGTTACAATTATAATACTGAAGTTGATGATGTGTATTATCGTGATATAACTGAAGATAATGTACTTGAAAATATGACATATTTGGAAGGTATTTGTTAATTATCTTTGTATATTGTAACATTTTCCATGTATATGCATATGTACATGCATATGTATATGCATATGTATATGCATATACATAGGATGCATATGTATATGCATATGAATATTAATATCATATGGTGTTTTTATATTATTTATATGCATATGGATAGACATATATATATATATATATATATATATATATATATATATATATATATATATATATATATATATATATATATATATATATATATACGTGTATGTTTTTCAAATCTGTTTTGATGAATATACATATGAATATGTACATTTATCTGTTTTCTTTATATCATTCTTTGTGGAAGTAATATATTGTAATAATTAAATGTTTTTTTATTTTTTTAAATCAGGTAATACAAAAGGAAAGTATACACTTAGCAACATAGAGACAAAAATTGGTGGAAAGTCATATTTTACCCCAATTGTTGATGAATCAGTGGTGCCTTCTCTTAAAATGGAGTTTGACACATTGGAAAAAGCTATTGATATGTATACAACTTATGCAAAAAGAGGTGGATTTGATTGCAAATTGGGTTCTACAAAAAGAGTTAACGGAGTGATAACATACAAATATATGTACTGTAATAGGGAAGGGCAAACATCAAAGCGTACATTAGACACATTAAATGGTGATAATGGTGTTCAAAATCGGAAGACAGTAAGTAAAAGGACAAATTGTGAAGCATTGATTTGTTTTAAGCAAATCGAGCAAAGTGGAAGATTTTTAGTAAGCAAATTCATTGATACACATAATCATGAATTGTACACAAATGATACCGTGCACATGTCAAAAGATAAACGAAAGTTGGACTATTATGATCAAAGTGCTTTATACAACTTGGGTATAAATAATATCGGTGCAACAAAAACTCATACTATAATAACTGGATTGAAGGGTGGATATGAGAATCAAGGACCTACATATGTGGATTATAAGAACTGGTCAAGAGATTTAAGTTGTTTTATAGGCGATAGTGATGCAAATATGTTGGTGAATTTGATGATGGAGCGTAAAAAATTACACCCGCAATTTTCATTCGAGTACATTTGTAAAGATAATCATCTTCTTGGATGTTTTTGGGCTGATGGAATTGCAAAAAGGAATTACATGGAATTTTCTGATGTTATATCATTTGATGCTACTTTTCGAACAAACAAGTAAGTTATTTGTTATGTTTTCTTTATATTTAATGCATATTTATCTTTCAAGGTTCTTATGTTTCATCTTTTATTGTTTAATTTTTAACAGATATAACATGATTTTTGTTCCATTCACCGGGATTGACAATCATAAGAAATCTGTGACGTTTGGTGCTGCTTTACTTGGAAATGAGACGGATGATCTATACATATGGCTTTTGAAATGTTTTCTTAGTGCATTTGGTAAACAACCAAAGATTGTAGTCACAGACCAAGATGCTGCACTTGCCAAAGCTGTGAAAGCTGTATTTACGGAATCAATTCATCGTCTTTGTATGTGGCATATTGGAAAAAAGTTAACAGATAAGGTAATTTTAATTATTTTTGTATTTTCTGTAAAAAATATATCAGAACATGCATTTTATGTTATTTGAAAATACAACATTATTTTTGTTAATCTGTATATTCATAGATATGCATATAGATATAAATATGCATAAGGATATCCATACAATATGCATATGATCTGTATTTATATGAATTGCTATTAGTATTTGTAAATCTGTATATTAATATGATCTATACGCATATTTGTATGCATATTGATATACATATAATATGCATATGCATATGAATTGCTATTAGTATTTCTAAATCTGTATATGAATATGATCTGTATGAATTGCTATTAGTATTTTCTAAATCTCTATATGAATATGATCTGTATGCATATTTGTATGCATATGGATTCATATCATATGCATATTGTATGTGTATCCATATGCATATTTATATCTACATGCATATCAATTTCTATTAGTATTTTCTAAATCTGTATATGAATATGATGTGTACGCATATTTGTATGCATATGGATAAACATATGAGTTGCTATTAGTATTTCTAAATCTGTATATGAATAATATCTTTATGCATAGTTGTATGCATATTTATATTTAAAAGGTATTTTTTTTGTTTATTGCAGGTTTGTCCAAATATAATTTTTGGTACTGATTTCAGAAAGAGGCTGCAAAATCTAGTATGGAATCCGTGTATTGATTATGATGTTTTTGAAGATAAATGGATTCGTCTTATTGAAGAATTTAATCTTGGGGAAAATAAATGGCTTAAAGAGATGTTTAGAATACGTGATAGATGGATTCCTGCGTTTTTCAAAGGTGTTAATCTTTCAGGATTAATGAGGACAACATCTTTATCAGAAAGCCAAAATTTTTTCTTCCAGAAATTTTTGAATAAGAAATCAACATTAATGGTATTGGTGATGAAGTTTGATGCTGCTATGGACAAACAAAGAAACAAGCAAGTTACAAATGATTACAATTCAGTAGTGGCAAATCTGTCAACTACAGTCAAAGCATTAACTCCTGTATCATTTGAACTGCAAGCATCTAAGCATTACACATTGAATGTTTTCAAAGTTGTCCAAGATGAAATATATGATTCAGTGTGGACTTGTGCACCTGCTCCTGGTGTTATTATCACAACAAATGGAAATGAAATATGTACTGTGATTGAAAATCCGTTTGGTGAAATAACAAAAGGGCGAAGCTCTTTTGTATTTCGGCGAGCAAACAATGACAATTCCATTACAAATAAAAAATTTAAATATCAGGTATGGTTTATTTGTTTTATATAAATTTTTGTACATATATGCATATGTCTACATTGTAATATTGATATGCATATAGATATGCATATAAGCATTTTTACAGCAATATGCATATAAATATGTATATGCATATTTACTGGGACACATAATATTATACATATGTATATGAATATACATATGCATATGCATATAAGCATTTTTAAAGCAAGATACATATAAATATGTATATGCATATTTACTGGGATATACATATAAATATGAATATAGTTTCTGGAGTATCATATATCTTATTTTATTTTTTTAAATTAGTTTTGGCTATTTATTTCAGGTAGAAATAAATCAAAAAGAACAAATGTTCATGTGTAGTTGTATGGTCTTCGAGCATTTTGGATTATTATGCAGGCATATATTATGCATTTTAAGGTCAAGATTCATTGAAGAAATTCCCGGAAAGTATTTAATAAGAAGATGGCAAAAAGATATTATCAATCATGAAGATTTGAAAAGAAGTTATTCATCTGGAGAAAGTTCAAGTGGGTGCGAGAAGAATGTCCAAGAAATATATTCCATGCTTGGAGAATGTATAAGCTTGACAGCACATGATCCTGAAGCAGTTAAATCATTGTCTCTTCTAATTAGAGATATAAGGAATAAGATAGTTGCCAATCCACCAAATAAAGATTTACGATCTAAAAGTCAACAATTTGAGTCATTGTTTGGCATCAAAAAACCAGATGTAATCGAGGTTTTGAACCCCGAAAATGTAAAAAATAAAGGTTGTGGGTCAAATAAAAGATTGAAGGGACAAAAGGAGATTGCGATTCAGAATGTTGAAAAGGAGCCAAGATTTTGTAATTTCTGCAAAAAGAAGATTTTACCATCAGAGAAACATGATGCAAGGAATTGTCCTTTAAAAAAGAAGTTGGAAGCAGAAGCGTTGAAGAAAAAGAAGTTGGAAGCAGAAGCGTTGAAGAAAAAAACAGAAAAAGAAGAAACATTGTTACAAAAAAATAGCAGTTGATTTGTTCATTCTTAAATAGATGTTTTTTTTATTTTTTATAATATTTGAAAATAACAATTGTGTATTTCCATCTGTTAATAAAATAAGTTTTCACATCATGTTAATCAGAGTATTGTATAATCGCAGGTTTGTCTTATAAATATGCATATATATTTATATATGCATATGCATATAAATATGTAACAGTTCATGTTAATGTAATTCATTTCTTCTTACTATTAATGAATTAGAACTAAAATTTTTAAGGATTTACGAATTGTTAATAAAATCACAATTTAGTCAAAATGTTGTTTGTATATAAATATGCATATACATTCATATATACATATGCATATGCATATGCATATGTATATTCATATACATATGCATATGCAGTTCATGTTAATTTTGTTCTTACTATTCAGAAATTAGTACTTAAATTTTTAAGGATTTACAAACTGTTAATAAAATCACAAAGTAGTCATAGTTTAAACATAAACAGCTGTAAAATCCGAAACATGAAAATTTTAAACATAGATTCAAAAGACAAACAGTTAACAAAAATATGACCCTTCAAACCAATTTTCCTTAATTCATATACCACTAATGCACGGTACACGTGCTTAAGTACCACCTGCTCCACGACTGTTTGAACCACTACCACCATCTCTGCTTGCATATGGCCAACCATAATCCATGATTTTATGGTACCACCATGTTTCATTACTAAAAGGATTCCAGGTTTGATGAACCCTAATAAGCGCCTTTGGTAAGGTAAGTTCTTCTTCATTATCAAATTTGACAATGTAATGGCCTCTGTTATTTTTTCGTACGACCCTGCCTTTCCACCAACCTCCACGTGCATACGCATCTACAATATCTTGCTCAAAAAATTCACTGAACTTATAATGTGGAGGAAACGGATGAACCCTTGACAAAGGTACCTGCTCAATCAATTTTTTGTTTTCATTATCATGAAGAGTTTCATATCTAACCTGGCATGACTCTTCATAAATTTCAAGGCATTTAGCTGTGTAGTAAGAGTTTTCAAAACCAGGATCTACACCCATAACCTCCACCTTAGCACCTTTCTCAACATTGTCTGCCATTTACTCCTGCAAAAGCATCAAATATTTAGGAACACTATATTGGAAAAAATGTCAATCAGGCCCTACAAAATCTAACCATCAAATAAAACTTTTGTTGTTGTAGTTTTTTTGGAAAATCAAAGATTTCTGTTAAATTTATTAATACTTAAAAAAATAGAAAGAGATTTTGATGAATCGATTTTGAAGAACATATTCATATGTAAAACAGTTTCCCAAAACCCAAAAATTGTAGAATCAAAAATTTGTATGAATGTTTAACATATTTGGTAAATAAGAAATATACCTTGATTTTAAGGATTTGTATGAATCGAACAAAGATTTGACAATTTATGTAAGAGAAAGTTAAGGTTTATTTGAATTTGTTTCTTTGAAAAATTTGAGAGAATGAAAGATTTTATAGATGAAAAAGTCAAGGCTTCAAAGAAAAAGTTACCACATCACAAAAAAAGTTATGCTTCAGAGAGAAAAGTGGAAGCATGCGCACATGCTAGTTTGACTGATCCACTCACGATTTGAAAAGATGTGTGGATGTAGAATGTGAAACAAAATATGCGATAAAAATAATGTTAAAAAGAACCAAAATTATCAAAAAGTTCGTGAACGCATCTCAAAAAATTTATGGCTTCAGAGAAAAAGTTAAAGGATCACATGTGCAGCTTTGACCAATCCACTCACCATGTTTTTTATTTAAAAAAACTCAAAATTATGCATAAAGATACCTTTTAAATATAAATATGCATACACAGACAACATTTTTGACTAACTTTACAAATTTGAATATACATTCATATATGTATATGCATATGCATATACATGTACACATGCATATGGACATACAGGTAATTTATCATAGAATAACATATGTCATCCAATTAGATTCAATCATAATAATCAAGACTTTCACATCTACCATACATAGTGTTAGTAAAACGTTGGCTGAATATGTAAGTTTACAAGACCAATATAATGTTCACATTTTCAAACATAAAATTCAAGACTTTCACATCTCTTTCATCCTATCTTCTCTTCTAAGCCAAGCTTCATATTTGATATGTTCTCTCCTTTCTTTAGGCAACTTTGAAAATTCATTAGCTTCTTCTATAACCACATATTTGTTGACATTAAAATCACAAAGTAGTATTTTTGCTAAATACTTCTTCCGTAGCTCCCACAATTCTTTTTGCTGTGCATGAGACTCATATGTTAGATTACAATTGTATTTGGAAGGCTGTCCACCCATGAATGTTTCCATATGTCTCATAAAAAAATTGCACAGTCATTCTCATTAAGATTTGTCTGGCATTTCATCTTCACATATTTGGGTTCTTTTTTCTTCAACTTAGACGCTTTTGGATGTAGAATGTCGAACAAATAACGATAGTAAAAAGAAGCCTGCAATAAAGAAATTAAATTTAAATTTTATTATATAAATAAAATGTTATAAATTTAATAAAAAGTAATAATTATGAAAATCTTACAATTTGTTTTGGTACATCATCATAGAATTCTTCAGGATGGTCCTTCATGTTATCCAAAACTATTATAGATGGAATTGTGGTATCAATAACCACTACATAGTAGTGGTTATTTCTAAAGACAGGAAAAAATACCTGTTCATATATTTGAAAAATTAGGTAATGTGTATAAAGAAAACACTAAGTAATTCAAAAGGAAAGTACATACCAAATCAATGTATCTTAAATTTCCAGCATCTGTGTTACTGACATATTCATGTAAGTTACTTGTGAACTCTAGATAAAGATCAACATTTTCGGCATTTGATTTCAACATTTGCTCGGTCTAAATATAAATAAAATGCAAACAAAATTTTTATTAATGTAAGTATCATACATATAAATAAATATGGATATGCATATATTCATGTTCATAAAAATATGCATATATACATATAATTTTTCATTGGTAGAAAACATAGAAACTCATTTGAAATATTACTCTTATTTTCAGTAGATCTAGATTACTCGCCTTCATCATATTATTTATCTTGAATTCCATAAATATTCGCTAAATATTTTGAAGATAGTAAACAGTGTCTGCTATCATACAGAAACATGATTTTCTACAAACTATGTAGGAAATATCATGAAACTCAAGATAATTGAATATATTAAAGGTGAGCAATCTAAATCTACTGCAAATAAGAGTGATACCTCAATTGACATAAAAGATAAAAAATAGAAAAATAATATATATATATATATATATATATATATATATATATATATATATATATATATATATATATATGTAGGTATATACATGTACGCATATACATATGAATGTTTATGTACATATGCATATGAATATACACATTATTAAATAATTATTTTGTTTTCTGTTTCTCTTTTGTCAACCAACCTGGAGCAACCTACTTCCTTTATGTTTTTCATTGGTCATTCTGTTCAATTTGTAAACCAGCTGAATCTTTTAATTTGTAGAAAATATATAAATTAAAAGATTAAACTAAGTCACATATTGAAAAGAATAATAAATGAAAAACACAAATTAAATACATTGCTGTAGATCAGTTCACAGAAAAGAGACAGAACAGAAAAATAAAAAAAATTATATGCATATACATATTCATATAAGTACACAAGTTAATATGCATAGACATATGCATATGATTATTCATATGTATATCATATGCATATACATATGCATATACAGATCATATGCCTATATATGAATATGTGACTATACCAGTTAGCAAATATGGATAGACATATGCATATGGATATGTGTATGCATATCATATGTATATACATATGCGTATACACAAAATATTCATATCCAGGTTTTAGAAATGCATATGTATATGCATATACATATCATATACATATACAAATGCAAATACAGAAAATATGCATATCAATATTTTAGAAATGCATATGTATATATATGAATATATTGATTACCAAATAATTATATAGATGTATAGATATATGTTTACTTACAAATATTCCAATATTAAAGAAAAATCTTGATGGTGAACTTGGTGCTTTCCATTTTTCTCCATGATTCAATACCATTGCCCAAGCATTAATACAATCTGCTGCCACCCAAGTTTCAGGTATGAAACTCTCCAGAACAGTTCTAGTTGTAAAGTTTCCATTTTCGGTTTTGAAAATGCGAAACCTGAAAAATTAAATATTCATTAGAAATTTAAATTTGTATAATAGTATTTTTCTTATACAGATAATCTTACTTTGTATTCCCAAATAGAGCAAATACACGATCCGTCACTTTAATTTCAATTGTTGAGTATTCTTCACCAATTGCAACTGCTCGTTTTTTGTATGGTGAGCAGAGGTACGCTGATGCTTTTGTTTGTCTTTTGTGTGGATCTTCAATTGATATAGACAACGACATTGGATCAATAGCATCACCTTTATCTTTAGTATGTTGTTTTTGAACAACAAAAGTCGGGAATTCCTGGGATATTCCCAGATCAAAATTAGCAATATCATGATCAATTGTTTTTTTGTTATCGTTGTCACTATGTAAATAAGTGTTTTCAATATCTTGTATTACCTGCAACAAGTACGGAGATATTGGTGAAGTTTCTTCAAATTCAATGATTTGCTTTTTAGGTGTTTGAAAATCAAATTCTGATGCAGGGTCTTTCAATGTTTCTTCAACTTCAAAATTCTTTTCAATTTCTTCAATACTCTCTTCAACATTCTTTTCAGCATTTTGTTCAATATTGTCTTCAACTTCAGGAACATTTCTTTCATCTTTTTCAGCATTGTGCTCAGCTTCTTCAAGTACTTCATCTTCTTCAACATTTTAAAATTCTTCATCTACTTCAACACCTTCTTTTTCACCTTCTTTTTCTTTTTCTTTTTCTTTTTCTTCATCAACTTTATCTTTTTCTTTTTCTTCATCCACTTCATCTTGTTTTTCTTCAATGTCTTCTTTTTCAAATGTTTCAACATCACCAGTTTTTTTCTTAACTTCAAATAATTCATCAAATTCCTTTTTGAGATTATTGAATTCGTTTCTGTTTGGGTGGTTTTCCAAACAGTAACTTAGCATAATTTCTACATCTGTTTTCCATTTGCGTATTCTTGAAATCTTTACGCTAATGCCTTCAATTTGTTCCTGTAAATGTTTTGTACATAAAAGAAAGTTATTCATATATGTATTTGAATGTGCATCTGTATAATAAATTACAGTTTTTAATAATATTATATAGATATACATTTAAATTCATATCTATAATCAAATATATGCATACAAATAAATATATATATATATATACATGTCTGCATCTACATATGTATATAAATATGCATATTTATATGCATATACATATGCATGTAAATATTCATATGTATAAATTTATATGCATATATGTATGCATATACAGATCATATACATATACGTATCTATATGTAAAATGCAAATGTATATATTAATTTTTAATAACTATTTGTCAAAATGCACAGGCTAATTATATATATATATATATATATATATATATATATATATATATATATATATATATATACATGTATGCATATACATATATATATATATATATATAAATATGCATATTTATATGCATATACATATGCATGTAAATATTCACATATATAAATTTATATGCATATATGTATGCATATACAGATCATATACATATGTATATGCATATGGGTATACAAGTTATATGTACATAATTTGTTATATGCATATTTATGTAGATATGCACATGAATGTTGATATAGATAACAAGATCTGTACAAAAGACCATTTATATACATATGCATATTTTTATGCATATGCATGTTGTAAATATTTTTTTTAAAGAGTATATGTGTACAGATGTATTTGTAGACAGAAGAATCTACTTGGTATTTACATTTTGATAAATGGAAAATGGGGTTATCATTTGTTTAAATCAATATCTATCAGTTTTCAAATAAAAGATGCAATTTTAACATTTCTTTGAATATATTTTTCATATCATGCTTAAATTATATATCTAAACACTCATTAAGCAAGTGATATGTGAGTGATCTATAATTTATATGAAAACCTAGTTGAATTAGATACATCAAAAATATTTAAAAACTTATGAAGAGATATCTGAATTAGATTCTTATATAATTATTTTCCACGGACATAATAATAATAAAAAGGAAACAAATATCATAACATGTTTAAGAAGCTCAAAACCAAAAAAACATCATAATATATAAGTATAAATGATAAAACAATACTTTTAAGATTTCCTAACAAAATAACATGCATTTTGGTTTTGGGCTTCTTAATTACATCATGAAGTTTTCTTCCTTTTTATTCAAATAAATATGTCATCATAAAAAACAATCATAAATTTCCTGCATTCAGATATCACTTTAATTTTTAAATAAGATATATTCATTCCAACATAGGTTTTCATACAAATTATAGCCCACTCAAATAACACTTAGTCATGAAATATTAAAACATATCATTATTGCATGAAAAAAAGATATATTAAAATAAATATTAAAATTTACCTCAATCTTTGAAACCCAACAAATATTGATTATAAGAGATGTATAACCCCATTTTCAATTTATAGAAAATGCAAATGTATATATTAATTTTTAATAACTATTTGTCAAAATGCATAGGCTAATTATATATATATATATATATATATATATATATATATATATATATATATATATATATATATATATATATATATACATGTATGCATATACATATATATATATATATATATATATATATATATATATATATATATACATGTATGCATATACATATATATATATATATAAATATGCATATTTATATGCATATACATATGCATGTAAATATTCACATATATAAATTTATATGCATATATGTATGCATATACAGATCATATACATATGTATATGCATATGGGTATACAAGTTATATGTACATAATTTGTTATATGCATATTTATGTAGATATGCACATGAATGTTGATATAGATAACAAGATCTGTACAAAAGACCATTTATATACATATGCATATTTTTATGCATATGCATGTTGTAAATATTTTTGTTAAAGAGTATATGTGTACAGATGTATTTGTAGACAGAAGAATCTACTTGGTATTTACATTTTGATAAATGGAAAATGGGGTTATCATTTGTTTAAATCAATATCTATCAGTTTTCAAATAAAAGATGCAATTTTAACATTTCTTTGAATATATTTTTCATATCATGCTTAAATTATATATCTAAACACTCATTAAGCAAGTGATATGCGAGTGAGCTATAATTTATATGAAAACCTAGTTGAATTAGATACATCAAAAATATTTAAAAACTTATGAAGAGATATCTGAATTAGATTCTTATATAATTGTTTTCCACGGACATAATAATAATAAAAAGGAAACAAATATCATAACATGTTTAAGAAGCTCAAAACCAAAAAACATCATAATATATAAGTATAAATGATAAAACAATACTTTTAAGATTTCCTAACAAAATAACATGCATTTTGGTTTTGGGCAATCACATCATGAAGTTTGCTTCCTTTTTATTCAAATTAATATGTCATCATAAAAAACAATCATAAATTTCCTGCATTCAGATATCACTTTAATTTTTAAATAAGATATATTCATTCCAACATAGGTTTTCATACAAATTATAGCCCACTCAAATAACACTTAGTCATGAAATATTAAAACATATCATTATTGCATGAAAAAAAGATATATTAAAATAAATATTAAAATTTACCTCAATCTTTGAAACCCAACAAATATTGATTATAAGAGATGTATAACCCCATTTTCAATTTATAGAAAATGCAAATATATATATTAATTTTTAATAACTATTTGTCAAAATGCACAGGCTAATTATATATATATATATATATATATATATATATATATATATATATATATATATATATATATATATATATATATATATATATATATATATATATATACATGTATGCATATACACACATATATATATATATATATATATATATATATATATATATATATATATATATATATATATAAATATGCATATTTATATGCATATACATATGCATGTAAATATTCACATATATAAATTTATATGCATATATGTATGCATATATATATAAATAAGAATATACATATAAATACGTTATAAAATGCATGTGTATATGCATATAAATAACAATATGCATATAAATAAAAATATGTTTCCATATACTTATTAAATATACATATTTTTTAATCACTACAGCAAAGTATGCATATTAATATGGATATACATATATACCTCAATTGTAGGTTCTAATTTACGCTTTTTTGTTAGGATCTCTTGTTCTTCCAAATTATCTTCTTTTCCTTTCTTCACCTTTGAAAGAAAAAAACATATATTAAAATAAATTTTAAAATTTGTAAAGCTGTATGTATATGAATATAAATATACCTCAATAGTTGGTTCCAATTTATGTTTTTTTGTTGAAGGAATCTCTTCTTCTTCCAATTTACCTTCTCTCACTTTCTTCACCTTTACTGGTTCATAAATTTTTTTTCTTTTCATCTCATCTTTGTTCCAGAAGTTTATTGCTGGAACTTTTTTCAGATTTGTTTTGTTAGATCCATCATCTGCTGATGTTACTGTTTAAATATAAGCAAGCTGCACCAAAATAAATTTTGTTAATTATTTTCAATAGATTAAAACAGTTTAATATACTTAAAAATACTTACAAGTAAAACTGCTACCGGTCCTGCATAAAAACTGTTATCATTTTTTTTCTTCCAATACTTTTTCGACCCTCTCAAAGCCTCCAAAACAAAGTTGCACCAATTGAATTTTGAAATGTCAACTTTTCCAACTAACTTGTTAACAACTTTTGTTAGGCAAATCCCGCTTTTTTGAGATTTGCAAAGACTATTTGTGAATAAAACAATAAAATTTAATTTGAATAAAATTCCATGATCTCCTGTGCTCATTATCTTCTCTGCAACATCTTTTTTGCTTAGCTTTTTGAAATATTTGAATTGTTTCTGGAACTTCTGAATTACTGGATGTGCATCAGGGTGTTCTTCCAAATCTTCTAAATTTACATCTCCTTTTGGAATTCTCAATAAATCGTATATTAAATTTATACTGATTTTTATGACACCCTCGGATGTTTTAAGCAAAAGTTTTTCATCATCAAAAATATCAACTAGATTATACCCTAGTTTTGATGGTATAACATCCAGTTTCATATTTAATAGAGAACCAAAACCCATACTTGTTACTGTTTCTTTTTGTTTTTTGTTTAATTTTTCAATTACACTTAATAACTGTGTTGGTGTTGTCCTTGTATGAATAATGACATCTGATTTTTTTTCAAGTCTTTGTTTAGTTTCTTCGAAAACAATCTTCTGTTTCTTCGAATCTATTTTTCTTTTTGATTTTCTTGTTTTTTTTCTTTTGATATAATAGTTGTCTTTGTTGTTTTGGACCCTACAATATATTTTCAAAACATATATCAGAATATTTATACATAGATAAATATTTTATAGATTAAATGACTGTTTTTAAAAATATCACATTAGGACCAAAATTGTAAATTAATTTTAACCACAAGGACCACAAAGAGCACAAGTGAATATGTGTATAGATAATCAAATATATATGCATTTAAATATGCATATGCATATTTATGCATATTCATATGCATATTTATATGCATATGTTTTAGTCCCTGTGATCAGATATTTTTAAATTAATTAGAGTTTCAGTCCTTGTGATTAAATATTTTTAAAGAAAAAAATATTGTAAAAAGGAGAAAAAATGTAAATTAATATAAACACAGTAATCACAAATTATAGTTTATAAGATTAGGACCAAAATTGTAAATTAATTTAAACAAGAAGGTCCACAGGACCATAACTGAATATATGTATAGATAATGAAATATATGCATATAAATATGTGTATGCATATTTTTGCATATGCATATGTTTCGGTCCTTGTAATTACATATTTTTAAAGTAAATTACAGTTTCCATCCTTGTGCTTACATATTTTTCAAAGTAAAAAAATCTTGTATAAAGGAGAAAAAATGTAAGTTAATATAAACACAGTGATCACAAATTATAGTTTATAAGATTAGGACCAAAATTGTAAATTAATTTAAACAAGAAGGTCCACAGGACCACAACTGAATATATGTATAGATAATGAAATATATGCATATAAATATGTGTATGCATATTTATATGCATATGTTTCGGTCCTTGTAATTACATATTTTTAAAGTAAATTACAGTTTCCGTCATTGTGCTTACATATTTTTCAAAGTAAAAAAATCTTGTATAAAGGAGAAAAAATGTAAGTTAATGTAAAAAACAAGGATCAAAACTGTAGTTTACTCTATTTTTAAAGTAAATTAAATTTTTGGTCCTTCTGATTAGATATTTTTAAATTAAAAAAAATATACATGTTGATACAAATTTATTTCAAGTTAATTACAGTTTTGGTCCTTGTGATTTAATCTAAATTTAAAACATAGGGATGAAAACTGTAATTTAAATATTTTTCAATATTTTATATGCATTATGCGTAAGCATGTTGGGAGTACCTGTATGTTGATATACATAGCAATGTCAGTACAAAGAATATTTATATGGATATGCATATGCATGTTGTAAAGATTGATTTTTGTATTTCATATGCATATCCTATTTTTAAAAATCTTGTATAAAGGAAAAAAACGGATCAATGAATATGTGTATAGACAATCAAATATATGCATATAAATATGCATATGCATATTTATATGTATACGTTTTGGTCCTTCTGATTAGATATTTTTCAAGTGAATTACAGTTTTGGTCCTTACATTCTTGTGTTTTGGGTTCAGAGTCTTCAGTTTCTGGTGTATCTTTGTTCTCTTGGCTTTTCTGAGTTTCTTCTTCTTGTGTATCAGAAGTACCATCGTCTTCTACTAAGGCCGGATCATCTTTATCATTTTTGAACCTCCTTAAGCTTTTTTTCAGAAGCCTTTCACTTTTTTTTTCTCGTCATTTTTTGTAACCTGTGTTCATATGTTTTTGTGAAATCTGTTCATTTAAGTTTTTATACATACCATTCATATTTTACTGTAAGACTGTAACTGAAAAATAAACTCTCAAATAATCAGTGGCTAAAAGCTAATATAACAAATCATTAACCCCAAAATCATATGTTGACAGACACCAAAAATCCTAGAATCGGAGATTATAGTACAAAAATATACATCTATTTGAAGGATCTGTGCTAAGTGTCTTGAATTCGAACAAGGATTTAGACAATTTATATGAGAAATAGTTAGGGTTTCTTTGAAACTAAACGGTTCTTTGAAGAATTAGAGAGAATCGAAGATTTTAATCGGAGAATAAGCTAGATCTGTTCATTTGAGTATATCACGTAAAGCTAATATAACAACTCATTAAGAATTCCAACATTTGAGTATATCACGTATGTAAAACAGTTACTGAAAACCCTAAAATCACCAAAAATTGTTAGGGTTTCTTTGAAACTCAAAAATTGTAGAATCAAAGTTACTCAAAAGCCCAAAATCACGTATGTAAAACAGTTACTGTAAACCCCAAAATCACCAAAAATCGTTAGGGTTTCTTTGAAACTCAAAAATCGTAGAAACAAAAGTTTTGTATAAATGTTTAAAACACTATCTAAATAAGAGTATTATAGTAGAGAAATGTACCTCGATTTGAAGGATCTCTGCTAAGCGTCGTGAATTCGAACAAGGATTTCGAAAATTTATACGAGAAATAGTTAGGGTTTGTTTGAAACTCAACGTTTCTTTGAAAATTTAGAGATAATCAGATATTTTAAGTGGAGAAGAAGTTAATGTTTAAGAGAAAAAGTAAAGGTTTAAGCGAATCGAATCAAATCTTTGAATATGAATTGAAATTTCAGCTTTACTGTATTTTGTCACTGATCACGAACGTGTCGAAACCCTAGCCTTATTGAATTTGTCGTCTTTAATCAACTGGATATGTATGAAATTGAATTGACGATTTTAACCCTCCGCCTTTAATGATCTGGACTTCCGGGTTTTGGACGCGCCTTTTTGTGGATTGGGCTTTTTTAATGGGTTCCTTGGTTCTCAGCAATTTAGAGGTTCTTCCATGATCCAAACCCTATATATATATATATATATATATATATATATATATATATATATATATATATATATATATATATATATATATATATATATATATATATATATATATATATATATATATATATATATATATATATATATATATATATAACGGAAGTGGTTTTAAAATAACTATTATTTTAAGATCATTTTAACATAACCACCAAGAGGATCCAACTACATAATATAGAAAGATTATTTGACAACCATAGGATGTAAAGAAGACAGCCTTTGAAGACTTTGATCCCACTTGGTTTTGGAGAGAGTTGATGAAGATGGCAAGAGAACCCAAATGAGAGTTCCTTTATAATATATCCACCAACAAGAGTAAGGCACTAGGAATGCTATTTCCCTTTTGTATTTGTGACTTCTTAAGCCTTTAAGTGCTTAACACAATTAAGTACTAAAGGAGAAGCACGGCTACACAACTTACACTTGCAAAAGGCTTCAAAAGACATGCAAGATGGGGGGAGAGAAGGAGATGGACGAATTTCAAGAGGAAGAGAGAAAAGCATCCACCAAAAACTTTTGCAAACACTTTCTTATACAATCTCATGAAAGACATAAGACCCATGCTTTCATTAATTCAAAGGTGGAGTGTTTTCAAAGATGTATGGTATGTAAGAGGAAGAATGCAAGTCATACTTTGGTTACACTAACCAAATGTACTTTATATAACTAGAAAGTTGAATGAAAACAACGAATGCTTTATATTAAAAGTGCTTATTTAAAACCAAAGTATGCTTTCTATTAAAAGATTTATTAGATTATCCGGTGTGAAAACGGAGTTATTAAAACCACTCATACTTTCAAAAAAATTCATATTGACCACTGTTCATTTTATTTTATAATTTTTAAGCATTATTTTCTTCAAAATATTATGTGAAAAGTTTATTATCGACATTTGAAGCAAATATTGGAACTTCATTGCAGTGAAAATGATACATAAAGTTGTCTACATGTGATTTTGATCTTCGTAAGTGCAGCTTTTCAGCCACTTTGTGAATGCATAGGGTATCCAAATGAATCAACTTAACTTTGAATGTGACGAGGGTAAGAAGTATTCCGAGTTGGCGACATAAAATTTTGACTTTTATTTGTTATAGTGGTCGCAATGTATCTTTTTGAAAATATGAGTGGTTTTTACGAATTTTTTTGAAAGTATGAGTGGTTTTTTTAGAACAAAAAAAAAATATAGTACTTAAACCGAATTTTAGCCAAACTACAGTATTAGCCCAGAAGTATACAACAAACTTCAGGAATTAATAATGGGCCTACAATGGTATGATTTGAAAGTTGGACGTAACAGCCCACATACTCTAGTAAAACCTATATGACATATTGACATGTGGGGGTCTGGGCCTCACGGTCAGGGGATAAAACGGCCGATACAACCGCCGCCACCCCTCCGACGATGGCCAGCAGCCGGCGGATGAGAGCATTCAAGCGGTGGATGAAATCCCAATCAATAGACTACAGCGACGCACTAGACCTCATAATACAACAAGAAGACCAACAAGTCTCCGTGAAGGCATTATGTGATTTACACGACGGCGACCTGATCGCCACCATTCCGAAGCACAGCTGCCTCACCGTCAAATCCTCCGGTGCTTGCCGACTAATCGAAGATTTCTGTCTCGAAGGTTACATGGCACTTTCAGTCGCTCTCATGTACGAGAAAAGCTTGGGCCAAAACTCCCCGTGGTTCGCTTATCTCCACCTAATGCCCGACCGCAACCCCGACGTACCCTTGCTCTGGTCCGTCGATGAAATTGACAACCTCCTATTGGGCACAGAGCTTCACAAGGTTAGGTTTCACTGATATCTGTTTCTTCATTGTATCAATTATTACCAATTCTAAAATTTACATCGAGTTTCTGAAACTATACATTACATGATTAGACAGACAGTTAAAGAAGACAAAGCTATTGTATACGAAGACTGGAAAGCATGTATTGTACCTTTCATGGAATCGTCTCCGATCGAACTAAATCCAGACGATTTTGGTGTTGAACAATACTTCGCTGCAAAAAGTTTGATCTCTTCACGTTCCTTTCAGATTGACGATCATTACGGATTTGGAATGGTTCCTTTAGCAGATCTGTAAGTTAATCGTTTCCATTCCTTTTAATTTTATAGATTTCTCTTCTTATTTTCTCGACGATACTTCAGATTCAATCACAAAACAAATGCTGAAGATGTACACTTCACCGCAGTATCTTCTCATTCTGATTCTGAATCTGATGATGATGATACTGAAAACATGGAAGAACAGGTTCATGATGATGATGATGATCAAATCGAATCTAATGTTGCCTCAACTACTGAAATTCTAGAAATGATTATGGTGAGGGACGTTAAAGCTGGATCTGAAGTCTTCAACACATACGGATCAATGGGAAATGCTGCATTACTTCACAGATACGGATTCACTGAACCAGATAATCCATACGATATCATAAACATAGATCTAGATTTAGTCCTTCAATGGAGTTCATCTCTATTTTCATCTCGCCACACTAGAACTCGTCTTTCTTTTTGGAAATCACTACATCATTCCGAAATCGAATATTTCGAAGTATCTTATGATGGTGAACCGGAAGTCGAGTTGCTTAAATTGATATTTATGATATTGATACCGGAAAAAGAGTACAACGAGTTGTATCTTGGGGTACGAAAGGAATTTGGTAAGTCGAGAATTGTGTTGGGTGAGGTGAGTGAGACGAATAAGAAAGTTTTGTTGACGGAAGGTGTGAGAAGTGGGTTGTTGTCAATGGCGGATATTAGGGAAAAATGTTATGGTTTGAGGTCGATTGAGGATGATGTTGAGGCGTTGAAGAAGTGTGATGTTATGGAGAAAAAGTTGTATCATTCGTTGGTGTTGCGGGTTAGTGAGAGGAGGATTTTGGAGAGGTTTAGGGGGTATGCGGGTGGAAGGTGGATTAATGGTTGTAATGGATCTACTAGGAAGAAGGTACAAAAGAGATGATGAGCCCCCTTTTTTTTTTCCTTGGTGAGAGATAATTTAGGAAGTGATATTGGTTACAACGGTTGCTAGCTTTTCGTGTATCCCGGTTTTGATATTTATAATTTTGTAATTTCATCGAGTTTGAATCCATTCACATCTGCATCCTATTACATTGTTGTACCTTGAAAATGTACCTTTAAAAATCTACGATGTTATAGCATAATAGCAATGTCATCCAAAGACAACAATTTCCACTGCTATAATTGGACGATTTTTTTGAACGATTTTTTTGAAGTAGAATGATGTTCAAATAAATAAATAAATAACATTGAAAGTGCAATAACTGGGTGGATTTTTCAAGTATAATGTGAAAGTAAATGTTGTAATAGAAATAAATGAAAGTAGGATGCTATAACAAACAAATAAACAGAATATGTTGCTATTTTTTGCATTTGGCCGAAAGAAAAACAACCCAACCACAGCATAATTCAAGTTCACATCCACCATTCAGTTAACAACAAAAGAAAGCTTAAATGTCGATACAAATAATACCTAATTTAAACATAAACCATTACCATTTCAAAGCAAACCTCTCCGTCTTTTATAATCACTAACCGACAGTGTCAACGCGTGCCTCCTCCCATCATTCTCCGCCACCTGGCACCCAACCGTGGCCTCAATCCTCTGCTTCCTTGCCATAAACCCCGCCTGTACTCCATGGGGCCCACCAAACTTCTGAAGCATAGCCAACGAAATCGGAAGCTCAAAATCATGCAACATATTCGACTCCGTCCCATGATCCACCGGAGCACTCGTATCCACCAACTTCCCAGCACCCGCCGCCGCCTCCAATGCCGCCACCGTCGCCACCAACCCCGCCTTCCCATCACCACCACCCACCGCCGCCACCGCCTGACCACCATTACCTTCCGCCGCCACCTCACCAGGCTTCGAAACATAGTAATTCCTCGACCGCGTCCACCGCCTCGAAAATGGATCGTACCCCGCTTCACCCGCTTTCAAACCCACATTCACCGGCTTTATCTCCGACGCGTTTTTAAAATTCTCAACGCGGTTTTTTCTATTCATTTCCGCCAGCCGTATCGCCTTTTTATCCTTCTGTTGCGGCTGTCTAGAAGCTTCTAGTTCTAGAAGCTTCGCTTTAATCTTTTCAACCTCCACGTCATCATGCTTCATTTGAGCCACTTCCATGTCTCTCCTTAACCTATCTTTTTCAGCCGCAACATTCAACGGTCTCCTTATGGTTGACTTTTTCTCCTGTAACATTTGTTTGACCGTTTCCGCGGAATAAACAAACGAGTTCGTTTTTTCAATCGCGTCTCGTTTTTCCAAAACCTCTTGTTTGCTAGGCATTCGACCGCCATGCCGGTCAACCTCCCGAATCAACTGGTCAAACTCTTCTTTCAAAGGCGGGGAATCCGAAATCATCGCCATCTGCCACCTGGCGGCGGAATTTTCGTTTCCCCACACGACGTTTAAATACTTATGAGTCATTTTGTTTTCGAGTTTGTATTGTCGATCGGGGTCGGCGGCATCCACGTTTCTGACTATGCAAAGCCGGTAAATAGGACCGGATTTGGACTTTCCGATTCCGACTCTCACAAAGCAACCGACGATTAACTCCTCAAAGAACGGCTCCATGAACCATTTTGCTAACTTCGACCTTCGGATTGTGATTCCTTTTACGTCTTCGTATTTAAGAACCGAGGACTCTTTGGACATTTTCTCGTCATCACTATCGCCCATTCCGCCCGTTGACTCTTCATCTTCACTGTGGGACCCACTGTCACTACGGGTGGAATTGCTTAAAGCCGCGGTTGTGAAGCCTTTTCGTTTGACTGTAGAGTCGGTGTCTCGTCTTTTGTAATGAGACTCGGGATCTTGTTGGCGGAGTCTTTTTCGGGCACGGAGTTCGTTTAACGCGCCGTCTTTCGCAGCTGCCCGGTCGGCTGACCGGGCAGACGACCGGACTGCCCGGTTGACCGTGTGAGGCGGGGGGCTGGCTTTTCTCTGATTTGACTTTTCCTTTTGTTTCTTTATACTGTTTTTCAAGTCTTTATCGTTTTTTTTATTGGCGCGATCCGCGAGTATCATTTCTCGATCGAGTTCCGACATTTTTGCGAGTTTTTGTCGGTCTTCTTCGTCTTTGTAAAGAT
The DNA here is from genome assembly GCA_023525715.1 of Cichorium intybus. NCBI lineage: Eukaryota > Viridiplantae > Streptophyta > Magnoliopsida > Asterales > Asteraceae > Cichorium > Cichorium intybus. The sequence continues at coordinate 58,839,378 of CM042014.1, forward strand.
CGCTTCCAACTGAATCATCGTCACTGTCGCCTTCACGATCGTATCTGTCATCATCATCTTCATGGCTGCTGCTGTGTTCATCATCATGTTCTGATTGATCGATTCTTTTCTTTAAAGGAACTGGAGGGCCAGAAGGTTTTCTGGTAGCATAACCGCGATCATCGTCTGAGTCATCGTCTCTTGAATCGCTTCCATCATCAGAATATGAACCCTTTCGTTGTCTTCTAGATGGTGGTGTGGAATGCTGGTTTCTTCCTGTTCTTCCTGCTGCTTCTAGAAGCATCTCATCCAAGTCCGCCATGATACTTGATTAGTTACAAGGACCTGTAAGTTTTGTGATATCCTGCACAGTTTGCAGCAATTTGATTATATATGTAGAAACAATTGTTGTAATTCTCATCGATGAAAGGAGTGCAGATTTTGATACAGGAAGAAAGGGATAATAGCTTAGTATCATTCTCGTGGAGGAAAATGGAAATTGCATACACAAGAGTACAGTCGCAAATAAGTCACCTGGTTTCTATAACCAAATCATGTGGATTCAATGTGCTCTAAGAAGAAATAATTGAATATCAATCTCTGAATCACGTACAGACAACCGAAGAAAAAAATCAAAGGAAAACGTAAGTATAAATCACAAACCCTAAATCCGAAACAGACAGACGATTACTATTTAGGAATCCAGACATTTAGCTTATCGAATAACACCAACGAAAGTTTCAAATCGCCAATTCATAGATTTGGAGGTCAAAGCAGCAACAACAACGAAAAAGGGTACAGGTGGGGGAATTGGGGATTTAGAGTTAGAGCGTTACCTGGTTTTAGGAGAACAGTGTTCAGAGAAAGAATAGAGGCAGGAGCGTAGTCTCGGTGTGAAGAATATGTCGCCTGAGATATAATCAGCAGCCGTCCGGCAGGTGCAGAGGTGATCTGTGTTGTACGTCGGAGATGGAAGCTGAGTTTTATAGGATGCTGATAAACTTGTAGAATTCATAAAATGGAACACCGCTTCCACAAATATTTTACATCGACCCTCTAGTTTTTGGAAATTACAAGTTGGTCAAAACTTGTAAAAAGTAAACTTTAAAATTTACAACTTTTTAACAAGGGAAACAGGGCTCGTGGACTAAAATCAGAATTAATAAAATCTTATTCTATGATTGTAAATGGATAAATATGTAAACTCAAAAGAAATATTTCAAAAAGATAGAACGCATCAATATCAACCAACATTTTAAATGTCTTATTTTGGCACTCAACTTTTTTTACGAGTTGAGATACTAAAGGTGCATTTAGTTGCGGAAAACTCTTTCGTTTTCTGAAAAAAAATTTCAAGAAAAATGATAATTCTGAAAACTCGTTTAATTCGTCAAATTTTCCAAAGTTTTCCAAAAAAATGAAAAATTTTTATTTTTCCAAAATTACAAAGAATTTGGAAAATTTTGGAAAACCCAAAATTATTGTTTTCTAAATTTTTCTATTTCCAAATTTTTTCTAAAATATACAAACACACACACATTCATTCTCACCTACACCCCCAAAATTACATCTTCACCCACCCCCACCCCACCACCTACCCACCCCACTCTACCTTCACCCACCCACCCACCCCACCCCACCCACCTTCCATCCCTTCCACCCACCCCCACCCACCACACACCACCCACCCCACCTTACCTTACCCTACCCACCCTACCCCCACCACACACCCACCTACCCCACCACATCACCCAACCTCATTCCACCCACCACCCAACCACCCTACCCACCCTACCCCACCCACCCTAACCCCACCACACACCCACCAACCCCACCCTATCACCCAACCCCATTTCACCCACAACCCACCCTACCCGACCCACTCCACCCCTACCCCACCCACCCTACCCTACCCCACTCACTCCACCCAACCCACCCTACCCCTACCACACTCCCACCCCACCCCACCCCACATACCGCCACCCACCCTACCCCCACCACACTCCCACCCTACCCCCACCACAACTCCCACCCACCCACTCTACCCCCACCCACCCCACCCCCACCCACTCTACCCCCACTACTCCACCCACCCACCCTACCCCACCCCACCCCTAGCTACCTCAGGCCACCCCACCCTATCCACCCTACACATCCCACCCGTAAACTTGTAAAACATAAATTTGATTGAACTTAAATCGACCCAAACTTATAAACCCAGCAAAATAAAAATGTAAACCTGTTAAAAAAAGTTTAAAAAAATTGATACAAAAAAGTTAAAAAAAATTTGGTGGGGAGGGTGTAGGGTGGGGGTTGGGTGGGTAGGGTGGGGGTGGGCTGTGTTGATAGGAAGTATGTGTGTTATTTGAAAAAACAAAAATTGGAAAATGAAAATTGATAGAAAATAGATATCTAAACACGTTTCCTATTTTTCTAAAATAGAAAATGAAAACGGAATCGGTTTTGTCTAAACGCGTTTTCTAAATTTTCAATAAAAAATTGAAAATGAAAACTCATTTCATTTTTCTGAAAATAAAAAATGGAAAACGGAAAACAGTTTTCTGTAACTAAACGCACCCTAAGGGTCCGTTTAGTTGCGGAAAACTGCTCTGTTTTCCAGAAAAATTTTCCAAGAAAAATGAGAATTCGGAAAACGCGTTTAGTTCGTCAATTTTTCCAAAGTTTTCCAAGAAAATGAAAATTTTTCATTTTTCCAAAATTACAAAGAATTTGGAAAATTTTGGAAAACCCAAAATTATTGTTTTCTAAATTTTTCTATTTCCAAAATTTTTCTAAAATATACAAAAACACACACACACACACACACACAATCATTCTCACCTACACCCCCAAAATTACATCTACACCCACCCCCACCCCACCACCTACCCTCACACCCTACCCCACCCCCACCCATCCTTCCATCCGATCAACCCACCCACACCCACTGACAACGCCTAGCGATATTACATATTTTAGTCGTTGTTGAGCCCTATTGTTAGTGAAATTATATCATATATATTGTGGTATTCTAACTTTTCGTGCCAGTACTTGTTTGGAAGAAAATAATGAAAACAGGGACCAAAAGCTTACAAATTGGAGGAAGTTTGAAGAAGAAGGCAAAATCAGGAAAATACATACGCGCTCCGCAGAAATCAAGAAGGCGCGACGCGGATCTAAGGCGGTGGAACAAATTCAAATGCCGAGAAAACGGGAAAAGATTAGTACGCGCGCCGCGGAAACCATAAATGCGCGGCGCGGCTGCGGGAATTTTGCAACTATAAATAGAGGCTTTTCCAGCCGAAAACCCTAGCAAAGACCCGGTGAAAAATCGACCTCAAGGCTCTTTGACTCCGAGATTAAGCTTCTGCAACTTCATATTTGGTATTTCTATGTTTTAGAATTTATTTTCATTTAGCTAGATAATTAGAATTCAGTAGCTAGTATCTTTGGGAGTGACAACCACTGATAGTAGGCTTTAGTTTATGTTTTTGAATCATTTGGTTACTGTTTGTACTCGTGGATCTGAGTTTGGTTTATGATAATCATTCGGTTACAAGTAATTGTCATTTTTCGGTGTTTTATGCTTGATATTGGATTGTGTTTGTTTGTTTGGTGTTTGAATGTTTGTATGACCTTGTTTGGACTGAATTCCTTTGCTGATTTCAGTAGCCAACTAGGGTTAGACTTGTGGGTTGAACTTTAGCCAGTGATTGTTCGGTTGGACCTTAGTTATTGGTTTAGTTTATGCCTTGGTTTATGTTTGATTGTTTGCCTTTGTTTGCTTCTGAATTAGAGATGTACTTCTGATTTTAGTAAGTGACTAGGTTTGTTTGGAGTTTAGTTTAAGTTTATGTTTTCTGGGATTAGTAGTCAAAAGCTTAGGAACTAAGTCCTCTGACTATATCATGACACTATAGTTGGTAATCTATCACCTGACTTGACCACGTAACTCATGCTGATCGACCCTGACTACCACTGTGCTAGTGTGTGTGTTAGGTTATTTTCTTATTTTTGACCGCACGACGACCGCTGCGATGTCAAATTTTGGCGTCGTTGCCGGGGAGTTGTGAGCTTGAGAATAGGTGATTTGTAGGACTTAGTTTCTGATTTTTTGATGTTTGATTTTAGTTTTTTGGTTTTTGGTATGTGTACGTCTTCATAATGGACGATTACATGTACCCGGATCAATATTATGAGTATTATGAAAATCCGGCCGACACCTATTACGAGGATGATTGCTACAATGGATCATTCGATGACAATGTATGGCGGACCGAGGAGTCATCTCAACCTGAAAATCCTGCAATTTGGGCCCGACTTTGGGTACTCATGTATAACACCCACCAAGTGCAAAAGGACCAGGCTGATGCTCTTGTAAGATTGCAAGCTTCTTTAGATCAGTTAGAGGAAAGTTGGAAATGTTCATCACCCTCGCCAGAACCTGAGGCGAGTAATTTTTATACCAATGATAATGTGTGTGAACTTGCATCACCTGAATATGTGATGGAAGGGCATACACCTTGGAAAAGTCAAGAGACCACTGAGATGGTCGAAACGGTTGTTGAGGAAGAGGTTGTAGGTGACAATGCTACCTCTGACTCGGCAACCTTTGAAGTTTTTGATGTTTTTGAAAATGTTAATAATGTTGATCTGGTGATGTGTGAATCTGTACCATCACCAGACAATTTAATTGAGGAGGATGTTGTGGAGGAGGCTGTAAGTGACAGTACAGACCCCACCCCAACGACTCCCGAAATTGTTGAAGTTGTTGATACTATTGGGGAAGGGGGTGTAGATGACAATACCCCTGAACCTATGATTTTTGAAAATTTTGAAAGTGTTGAAATTAAGGATCTGGTGATGTGTGAATCTGTACCTTTACCAGATCAAACCAGTCACTTACTCTTGGTCCCGATCCACTTGTTGGACGATGATCAAGAAGATGATGTCGACGAGTTGGTTTTTGAAAACAATAAACATGATTTTATCACCACTCAGGATCTATTCATGAATGGAAAATTAGATGTAATCAATACCATCGATGAGGACATATGGAAGCATCCTGACATGTTGCCTTCCGATCCCATTCGATTGGAAAACTTTTATTGGTACTGCAAGCCAAAATTGCAAATTGAAGATAGCACGTGGGACACTGGCAAAATGAGATCTACAAAACAACTACTGGGAGCAGCACTAGGCGCGCTTCATGTCAAGCCTTTGACCTTGAAGAGATGCAGAAGGAAGGACCGAGCTTGGAGGTTCAAAGCTACCCCCAAGCACTCGCGGGAATTAATCAACAAACAGCAACCGGGCAGCAGCAGGAGGACCAGCAAGCCATTCGATCCAGGAAAGTTTGAGGAGCAGTGGGTCAACAAAGGGACGGTGGTGACTGAAAATCAGCGAAGGAAGAAGGCATACGATCCACCGTAGCTGTAGAAGGACTCTACGTCTGGCTAAAGACGTTAAACTTAGCGCTTGTTGGGAGGCAACCCATCGTGTCATAGAATAGGTTTTGTATTTCTTAGAAATAATTAGGAAAAATATCATCATTAATTGCAGGTACTAGCGGCCCAAGGCAAGTGTGGGGTTGTGTGAAGAATTTGGAAATTTTAATGATCACGTCGCGGTTTGTTCATATGCGCGACGCGGGATCGTAAACCAACCCGATGCGCAGGGGTTGATTTGGTGACACGCGCGCGACGCGGGAATCGATCGGTCGGTTTCCTTCGATATTAAGGTAAGCCGCGACACTATTCACACACACCACGCCTCGGAGCTCTGATCAACAAAAATTTCTCGTGTTTTTTCTTGCTCATTTCATTCCTACTACTACGGTACGTCATTCTAACTAGCTTTTACTTGTTAAAACTAGTGATTAGGTTGTTAATTTGGTTGATTTCTCCAAAAACTTCAAAACTTAGAAATCGCCAATGCTGACTCATAGGGTGTTTGTTTTGCCAAATAGAGACCCTAGATGAGTTATTCGGCACTTAGGCTACCTTGTGGTGTATTTGGATTGAGTTTAAACAGGTTAAAACTCGATTTGGCTTTGGATTTTGGAACCAGCCGCTCGCCGCGCCGCGTCCTGGTTCTTGGGCCGCGCTGCGGTGCGGTGGGGAAGAAAAGGACCTAATTTGAAAAAAAAAATTGTGGCTATTTTCTTTTATGCAGACGATGTTCAGATTAGAGCACGAGTTTCTTCAGTTTCCATTTCCAGAGGGGCCAGCCAGCTCCGTGGAGTATAGATCGAGGAGGGATGCATTGACAGGTGGCCGGGTTCTCGAGGCGACGATTATAGACAGAGATATTCTCAGGGACGCGGGGCTCTGGGGAGAGATTGAGTCATTCCTCCACCGCACATGGACCCACGGGGATGCCTCGTTCACATGCCGAGGCTGGGACAGGCTGATGGCCACCGAGGAGGATGTAGTCTATACAGAGCTTCTCTTGGAGTTCTTATCCACTATCCAGTACGCACCGAGGTCGACAGACCCACGTTCCAGGCTGATACGGTTCAGACTGGGAGGTGTGCAGAGGGAGTGCAACCTCCGGGAGTCTAGGAGGTGCACCGGTATATATACGGAGGCGGATCTGCAGCACCGCCACTTCACGCAGTTCATGGGTGCGTGCATTCAGGGGCAGCCCTCTACGGAGGTTTGGGCATCAGTGTCCAATATTTTCTATGAGGCGGGGACCTCCAGGGAGAGCCATCTCCGTGATCCACTCCACCGTCTCATGCACCGCATCGTCTCCACCACCATCATGCAGCGGGAGGGGGCGAGAAGGTGTCTGGTGAGGACATGACATTTCTCTAGGTCCTTCTCGACCCCTCCAGGTTCCTTCACCTCCCATTCGCCCTAGCCGTTGCCTTATCCACCCGTTCGACGGGTGCATCGCCAGCAGTCCTCTGGGCCGGGGTACTTCATTACCCGATTAGCCCGTTCATACCGGATTCTTACTGCTCCGGTTGTGGCATCATTGACCGCGTTACCTCCAGTCCGCACTACATCGTGAGCGCTGGAGAAGATGGGGCTCATTGAGCAGCAGCGCCCAGGCCAGTTTGTGAGGGTGGCGACTGAAGCACCCCAGGACCCCCAGCCAGCATACGCTCAGCCTGGCAGGAGACGCAAGAGGCAGCCCGCACCAGCAGAGCCAGCACCACAGCAACAGCAGCAGGAGGATCCATCGGTCATCCACCGATTGGCGGCTAGGGTAGCCAGGATGGAGGACCAGTTAGAGTGGATCGGGGAGGTGCTTCTACAGATCGCATCGGCACAGGGCCAGCACACCTGACCATTCCCAGCCAGAGCCCATGATCATGAGGCTGGTTCTTCCAGGCCACCAGGTGGCGATTGATGTATTTTTCTTTTTCATTTTTGGGATATATGTACTGTAACTATGACACACTTCTATCTTTTGAATGTTTATATTTTATTTGTTATGTTTGCATTTAATGTTCTGTTGAGTCATGCATGTTATACCAAATGGGAAGGAGTTGTCTCAGACAAGTATGGGGTCATGATGCCCCCTCCACTTGTTTTGACCACCGGCGTGTTCACTGTTGCGCTACAACTCCAGAATGCGAAATCAAGGACCTTTTTGTTCGAATTTGTACCTGTGATACCGAGTACCAACCAAGCAATCTACCGTCCAAAGGGGTAACTCTTTCTCCCTTGTTCTAAATAATTTTGTACAACGGGGACGTTGTACGGGTTTAAGTGTGGGGTGTGGACGGTCGAAAGAGTAGTTTTTTGAAATTTTTGCGGGAAAAGACCAATTTTCAAATTTTTAGCAACTTTTTCAAAAAATTTTAATAAATTGTAAGTTTGAAAGGAATGGTTTGTGATTGTTTATAGCACTAGTATTTTTCAAGAGATACTATGTAGTTGTTACCATGCTATTAGTTTAGTCAAACAAGTTGAGTTTTAGGAGTTAGACGATTAGAGTGTTTTAGGATTGGAATTTAGGAAGGAAATATCAATCTGTGACCTTTATTGTTCGAGCCGGTAGGTCCGAAAAGGGTGGCCTCGAAGAGGCACTTATGCACCTTACCACCTAAGATCGTCTGGTCTGGGATGGTATTTCTGAAAGCTCGCTACACGGACAACATCGAAAGTCATGGACAATTCCTTAATGGCCTTTAGAATCTGAATGAATAAGTACACTTCATTGTGGACAGAAAATTTGTAATCAAAGGTTCTCTAGAAAGCCATGAATTCCAAAGAACACTCTAATTAGGTTTTCATGAACTATTTCACTCTAACTCATAGGGCAATAAGCTTTGAAACTGAACATGGTCAAAAATTATTTGAGTCTTAGTTAGAATTTATTAAAAACTCTCTTGCTTGGGGACAAGCAAGGCACAAGTGTGGGGTGTTTGATAACGCCTAGTGATATTACATATTTTAGTCGTTGTTGAGCCCTATTGTTAGTGAAATTATATCATATATATCGTGGTATTCTCACTTTTCGTGCCAGTACTTGTTTGGAAGAAAATAATGAAAACAGGGACCAAAAGCTTACAAATTGGAGGAAGTTTGAAGAAGAAGGCAAAATCAGGAAAATACGAACGCGCGCCGAGGAAATCAAGAAGGCACGACGCGGATCTAAGACGGTGGAACAAATTCAAATGCCGAGAAAACGGGAAAAGATTAGTATGCGCGCCGCGGAAACCATAAATGCGCGGCGCGGCTGCGGGAATTTTGCAACTATAAATAGAGGCTTTTCCAGCCGAAAACCCTAGCAAAGACCCGGTGAAAAATCGACCTCAAGGCTCTTTGACTCCGAGATTAAGCTTTGCAACTTCATATTTGGTATTTCTATGTTTTAGAATTTATTTTCATTTAGCTAGATAGTTAGAATTCAGTAGCTAGTATCTTTGGGAGTGACAACCACTGATACTAGGCTTTAGTTTATGTTTTTGAATCATTTGGTTACTGTTTGTACTCGTGGATCTGAGTTTAGTTTATGATAATCATTCGGTTACAAGTAATTGTCATTTTTCGGTGTTTTATGCTTGATATTGGATTGTGCTTGTTTGTTTGGTGTTTGAATGTTTGTATGACCTTGTTTGGACTGAATTCCTTTGCTGATTTTAGTAGCCAACTAGGGTTAGACTTGTGGGTTGAACTTTAGCCAGTGAGTGTTCGGTTGGACCTTAGTTATTGGTTTAGTTTATGCATTGGTTTATGTTTGATTGTTTGCCTTTGTTTGCTTCTGATTTCAGTAAGTGACTAGGGTTGTTTGGAGTTTAGTTTAAGTTTATGTTTTCTGGGATTAGTAGTCAAAAGCTTAGGAACTAAGTCCTCTGACTATAGCGTGACACTATAGTTGGTAATCTATCACCTGACTTGACCACGTAACTCATGCGGATCGACCCTGACTACCACTGTGCTAGTGTGTGTTAGTTTATTTTTCTTATTTTTGACCGCACGACGACCGCTGCGATGTCACCCACCCACCATACACCACCCACCCCACCCTACCCCTACCCTTACCCAACCTCATTCCACCCATCCACCCCACGCACCCTACCTTCACCATACACCCCACCCACCCTACCTCACCAAACCCCATTCCACCCACCACCCCACCCACCCCCACCCCCACCCCCACCCGCACCCCACCCCAACCCCCCCTCCCAACAAAAAAAATTAAACCACTCCCGCTCTATCCCACCCACCAGCACCAACCTCACCCTACCCTACTTATCCCACCCCCTAGGATGGGTGGGTGGGGTAGGGGTGGGTGTGTTGGTAGGGGTAGGGTGGGTGGGTGGTGTGGATGGGGTGGGTGACATCGCAGCGGTCGTCATGCGGTCAAAAATAAGAAAAATACCTAACACACACTTAGCACAGTGGAAGTCAGGGTCGATCCACAAGAGTTACGTGGTTGAGACAGGTGACAGATTACCAACTGCAGTGTCACGCTACAGTCAGAGGACCTAGTTCCTAACTTTTCCCAAACAATCCCAAAAATCATAAACTAAGACAATTCCAAGCAAGCATTCACTAAACTAAAATCCACTAACTAAACCTTGTTACGTACTTAAATCAGAAGTACATCTCCAATTCAGAAGCAATCAAAGGCAATCCAAACATCAAACACAATCCAATCACTCAAAAATTCATTCACAAGCATAAACACCGAAAAACAAAGCAATTAACATAAACCGAATGATTATCATTAACCAAATCAGATCCAACAAGTTCAAAACAGTAACCAAACTATAAAAAACAGAAACAAAGACTCAATGTCAATGGTTGTCACTCCCAAAGACACTAGCCAACTATCACTAACTATTTTACTAATTGAAAATTAAAGATAAAAACATAAAAATACCAAAAGATGGTTGCTGAAGCTAAATCTCGGAGTCAAAGAGCCTTGGGGGTCGATTTCACACCAGGTCTTCGCTAGTTTTTTCGACCTAAGAGCCTCTATTTATAGTTGCAAAAATCTCGAAGCCGCGCCGCGCGTAAGTGGATTCCGCGGCGCGCGTGCGGGTTTATCCCCGTTTTATCGGAATTTAAATTCTTTCCACCGCCTCATATCCGCGTCGCGCGTTTGTGAATTCCGCGGCGCGTGTACGTCTTTGCCTGATGTTGCATTGATCTTCAAACTTCTTCCAAATTGCACGCTTTTGGTCCCTGTTTTCATTATTTCTTTCCAAACAAGTGCTGGCACGAAAAGTGAGAATACCACGATATATATGATATAATTCCACTAAGAATAAGGCTCAACAACGACTAAAATATTTGATATTACTAGGCGTTGTCAAACACCCCACACTTGTGCCTTGTTTGTCTCCAAGCAAGAGAGTTTTTAATAGATTCTAACTAAGACTCAAACAATTTTTGACTGTGTTTAAAACATAATCGGAATGTTCTTTGGAATTCATGGCTTTCTAGAGAACCCTTGATTACAAATTTTCTGTCCACAATGAAGTGTACATACTCATTCAGATTCTAAAGGCCATTAAGGAATTGTCCATAACTTTCGATGTTGTCCGTGTAACGAGCTTTCAGAAATACCATCCCAGACCAGATGATCTTAGGTGGCAAGGTGCATAAGCCCACCCATTTTAGACTTACCGGCTCGAACAACAAAAGTCACAGATTGATGATTCCCTCCTAAATTCCAAACCTAAAATATCTCAATCGTCTAACTCCTAAAACTCAACTTATTTGACTAAACTAATAGCATGATCACAACTAAATAGTATTTCTCGAAAAGTACTAATGTTATAAACAATCACAAACTATCCGTTTCAAAATTACAATCTAATAAAAAAATTTGAAAAAGTTGCTAAAAATTTTGAAAATCGGTTATTTTCCGCAAAAATTTCAAAAACTACTCTTTCGACCGTCCACACCCCACACTTAAAACCGTACAACGTCCCTGTTGTACAAAAATTATTTAGAACAAGGGAGAAAGAGTTACCCCTTTGGACGGTAGATCGCTTGATTGGTGCTCGGTGTCACAGATACAAATACGAACAAAAAGGTCCTCAATTTAGCATTCTGGAGTTGTAGCACAACAGTGAACACGCCAGTGGTCAAAGCAAGTGGAGGGGGCACGGTGACCCCACATTTGCTTGAAACAACTCCTCCAATTTTGGTATCACATGCATGACTCACAAAAAATATTAAACGCAAACACACAAGTAAAATATAAACAGACAAAAGATAGTAGTGTCATAAGTACAGTACAGATATCCAAAAGAAAAAAAATAAGAAAAATACATCAATCGTCGTCCTGGCGGATCCCAGATGGACCTGCCCCAGTATCGCCTCCGGATGGGTGAGGTGGAATGTCGTCAATCTGCATCTGCAGCATGATCATCCTCTGAGTCTCCACCATCCACTGGTCATGTGCCTCCCTGGCAGACATCCTCTGTGTCAGGTCCTGGATGGCTGCCAGCACATCAGATAGTTGTGGCTGTGGCGCTGGCTCTGCTGGTGCTGCCGGTCTCCGGCGTCTCCTGCCCGGCTGGGCGTATGCTGGCTGGGGAGCCTGGGGTGCCTCAGTCGCCACGATGGGGCGATCCGCGAGTATCATTTCTCGATCGAGTTCCGACATTTTTGCGAGTTTTTGTCGGTCTTCTTCGTCTTTGTAAAGATCGCTTCCGACTGAATCATCGTCACCGTCGCCTTCACGATCGTATCTATCATCATCATCTTCATGGCTGCTGCTGTGTTCATCATCATGTTCTGATTGATCGATTCTTTTCTTTAAAGGAACTGGAGGGCCAGAAGGTTTTCTGGTAGCATAACCGCGATCATCATCTGAATCATCGTCTCTTGAATCGCTTCCATCGTCAGAATATGAACCCTTTCGTTGTCTTCTAGATGGTGGTGTGGAATGCTGGTTTCTTCCTGTTCTTCCTGTTGCTTCTAGAATCATCTCATCCAAGTCCTCCATGATACTTGATTAGTTACAAGCACCTGTAAGTTTTGCAATCCTGCACAGTTTGCAGCAATTTGATTATATATGTAGAAACGATTGTTGTAATTCTCATCGATGAAAGGAGTGCAGATTTTGACACAGGAAGAAAGGGATAATAGTTTAGTATCATTCTCGTGGAGGAAAATGGAAATTGCATACACGAGTACAGTCACAAATAAATCACCTGGTTTCTATAACCAAATCATGTGGATTCAATGTGCTCTAAGAAGAAATCAATCTCTTAATCACGTAGAGGGAACCGCAGAAAAAAAAAAAAACAAGGGAAAAGCTTAAATATAAATCACAAACCCTAAATCCGAACCAGAGAATTACTATTTAGGAATCCTGACATTTAGCTTATCGAATAACACCAACGAAAGTTTCAAATCGCCAATTCATACAGTAATTCATAGATTTGGAGGTCAAAGCAGCAACAACAACGAAAAAGGGTACAGGTGGGGGAATTGGGGATTTAGAGTTAGAGCGTTACCTGGTTTTAAGAGAACGGTGTTCAGAGAAAGAATAGAGGCAGGAGCGTAGTCTCAGTGTGAAGAATATGTCGCCTGAGATATAATCAGCACTTCAGCAGCTGTCCGGCAGGTGCAGAGGTGATCTGTGTTGTACGTCGGAGATGGAAGCTGGGTTTTATAGGAGGATGCTGATAAAGTTGTAAAATTCATAAAATGGAACACCGCTTCAACAAATATTTTACATCCACCCTCTAGTTTTTGGAAATTACAAGTTGGTCAAAACTTGTAAAAAGTAAACTTTAAAATTTAGAACTTTTTAACAAGGGAAACATGGCTCGTGAACTAAAATCAGAAATAATAAAATCTTATTCTATGATTGTAAATGGATAAATATGTAAATGCAAAAGAAATATTTCAAAAAGATAGAACGCATCAATATCAACCAACATTTTAAATGTCTTATTTTGGCACTCAACTTCTTTTACAAAGTTGAGATACTAAGGTTTCTTTCACTAACAAATAGAAATTAATTATGAGCAAATAAGCAATATTATTGTTGTAATATCATACGAGAGATGTTAACTGGTTTTGTGTCATTTAGGTAGCGTTTGGTACGTAGTACTAAATGAAACAGAACAAGTCACTTTGAAAAGTCAAATGAGACTAATTCATTAAATTTTAGTCTCGCCCAAAATGGTGGAACAAGGTGGAACATGAAGCCAAATAACAAAAAAAGTTCTCTTACCCGTCTCTCATCTATGGTCCATCGTTAGTCACACCCACACCCACACCCCTACCCCCACCTACACTCACACCCATACCTCCACCCCCACCCCCAACCACTGCATCACACCCCACCTAACCCTCATACCTCACCCTCACCCTCACCCCTTACACACATGCGAGTATGCTTATTTATAATTATAGTATAGTAAAATATGTTAGAAACATTTTACAAATTGAGGACAACCTAATAATTTTAACGTATTTTTATGTCTTGTCTTAGTACGACCAAACGCTATAGATAAAAATTAATTTAGTCTTGTCCAGTTTAGTCCAGTCCTGTCCATGTACCAAACGCTACCTTATTATAGTTCTTACGTCTAAAACATATATATTCATTAATCGTATGTCAATCGGTCTTGTGTCATTTATATCATAGGCCTAAACTAATGGATGTTAGGTGAAAGTAAGGCCTAGAGTCCTAGATCGAGTAACGCTAAGGTTATCTGGTATATACCATACCACCACATCAAAAGCTATACCACCTCAGCTTTACATCCACCACACCCATAAAGATACTCACCACTCCATATCATATCTCTCTTAATCATTGAATCAAAAAGATACTTTAATTATTTATGAGAGAGAGAGAGAGAAAGAGAGCCATGACATGCACGCATTTTCGATGACAAGTATTCAGAAACTACCTTCCATTCTATTCAACTAAGCAAACAACTTAATACTATTGTTTAGATAAAGTAAATCACAATCAAACAAAAATAAATAATCATAAACTGTCAATTCTATGTTTTTTTTTTTTTGTCTTCTCAAAACTTGATATTATTATTTTAGTCAGATCGGTTCTTAGTTTGTTTTCTTGTCTTCCGCATTACTAGTTGAGGCCAATGCCACCGTGGATTCATCCTCATCCTCCCCACCAAAACCAAATTCATTCACTCTCTTTTTGTCAACCGGATAAGCCCATCTTTGATACAAATATATCAAAAATATCACATCTGCAATAAAAAATTCACATTTTTAGTCCCCAGCATTAAACATATAAACAAATACACACAGAAAAAATGTTAGGCAAAATGTATACAGTATAACAGGAATGAATGTTTACCATCACGGAAGACAGAAAGTCGATGTAGAATTGGCATTTTTATAACAAACGCAAACAGATCATCAATAATCGTATTCAAAAACTTGTAAGTCATCTGCCTCCACGGTAAATGAGCAACTGATTTTAGCTTATAATTAATGAACAGCTGTGGACACATCATAATGAAACCTGCAACATCACAATAAGAAATAATAATTCAATAAAAATTGATTTGTAATTGGATGAATGATGATATTGTTATTTTTAAAACAAGAAACGAAAGTAGGTTGCTATTGTTTTGTATTTAGAGGCTTACCGAACATGTACACACAGCTTGTAAGTGATGAGAGAATCCATGAGTACCAGCTTTTGTGGGTTTCATACATTAGAGAATAAACAGAAGAACATGCCACAAGTACAAAAAGTACGTATGATAAATACTTCATTGCCAGGTCATCGTATTCTTTTGTCTTGTTTCCAGCATACGTGTCACGGTCACTGAATTTTAATTTCGGTATGGGCCCACTTCGATCGATCTTTAAAGAAAATCAAAAACATAATTAATTACAAGAGTTATATTGACTGATTAATTTGTCATATTTGTTAGTGTAATTTTGAAAGGGAGAATTTCGTTTATATCCTTACAAACCTCTATAATTACGTATATACCCTTATAGAATTTGAAATTATGTATATATCCTTACAAATCCTAAAAAATCATAAGGATTAATTTAATAATAATAATTAATCTTTTAAAAAATAAAACACAGTTTTTAAAGTAGATTATACCCAAGTTACTAAAATACCCCTATGGAAACTGATCATGATAGATTCGACTATGATCGCATATTCCATATCGAATTATAAAAAACTTTAACGACTGATATATTTGGAAAATTTGGAAGAAGGGTAGTATGGTAATAATGTCACAATTTAATTAGTTTTTAAAACTATAAAAATTTGAATTAAATCAAGTTTTTTAATTTTTAAAATGATTAACTATTATTAACTTACTCTTTTGGGTATATATGTGATTTTTTAGGGTTTGTAAGGATATATACGTAATTTCAAATTTTATAAGGATATATACGTAATTATAAAAAAAAATTGAATTAAATAAAGTTTTTTAATTTTTAAAATGGTTAACTATTATTAAATTACTCTTTTGGGTATATATGTGATTTTCTAGGGTTTGTAAGAATATATATACGTAATTTCAAATTTTATAAGAATATATACGTAATTATAAAAAAAAAATTGAATTAAATAAAGTTTTTTAATTTTTAAAATGATTAACTATTATTAAATTACACTTTTGGGTATATATGTGATTTTTTAGGGTTTGTAAGGATATATACGTAATTATAGAAGTTATTATTTAATACATACCTCAATGTGCATTGCTTTTCCTATTTTCCAAAACTCAATGCAGCAACCGATTCCGGAACTTGCTAGAATCATCCATGAGGTGTCGTTGTCGAGTAGGTAAAGGAAGACAACTAACTGACAAAAGAAGCTTACAACCACTGATTTTGCAGAAAGTCCTTCCATGGATTTGTTTTTGTTCCAGAATTGTATATCTGTGGAAAAAAAGTTATAGAAATGGATAAGAGATTGTTTCCTAAAATGGAAAAAAAAAGGAAAAAAAATATTACCGTTCTTGAATGCCAAAAAATCGAATACTGAATGGAGAAGTGAAACCACCATGGTGATTCCCAAGAGATAGGGATTCCCTTCCACAAATACTCTCTGGATTAACAATAATATTATAAGGAATGGAATTAGGTTAAAAGGGAATTGGAATAGAATTCGATTATAAAATTTAAATAATTTTTAGAGTTTTGTTTATAAGTTTATATCTTTTGTTTATTGTAGATATATATATATATATAGAATTGAATTTTATTTATCTTAGTTTATTTTAGAATTTAGTATTATGTATGATAAGGGTATTTTGGTCTTTTTAAAAAAAGAAAGAATGGAATTGAATTCCTTCGACACTACCCTAGGATTAGGAATGTGAAATCTGTTAAAGATTCCAACTGATTTGAATTTCATCCATTTGGCAATCAAACATACACATGGAATTGGAATGGAATCTTGGATTCCAATTCCGGTTATGCAAAAAAAACACCTTTACTCTTCAATGGCTCATTCCTTCCTGCCTTTAATTAAGAAATCAACAAATTTTGTATGTTTTCTAGTAGAAAATCCATCTATCAAACATGGAATTGGAATGGAATCTTGGATTCCAATTCCGGTTATGCAAAAAAAACACCTTTACTCTTCAATGGCTCATTCCTTCCTACCTTTTATTAAGAAATCAACAAATTTTGTATGTTTTCTAGTGGAAAATCCATCTATCAAACATGGAATTGGAATGGAATCTTGGATTCCAATTCCGGTTATGCAAAAAAAACACCTTTACTCTTCAATGGCTCATTCCTTCCTACCTTTAATTAAGAAATCAACAAATTTTGTATGTTTTCTAGTGGAAAATCCATCTATCAAACATGGAATTGGAATGGAATCTTGGATTCCAATTCCGGTTATGCAAAAAAAAACACCTTTACTCTTCAATGGCTCATTCCTTCCTACCTTTTATTAAGAAATCAACAAATTTTGTATGTTTTCTAGTGGAAAATCCATCTATCAAACAAGAAAATAATAAAGAAAGAAAAATGAACTACCAAATAAAGAAAATAAGAGGATGGAATTGAATACCTTAAGTTCATCAGCTTCTCCTTCAAGCATGCTTCCATAACTGCGATGAATTTGGAATGATTGATCAATTTGCAGGAATAGCTGCCATTTGGTCATGCTTATTGGTGCCACTTCTAGATGAAGGGGCAATTCGGTAATTGTATCATTGATGGCTATAAGTTTATCTCTAAGTAACCAGAACTCATTGAAGAAAACGGTTGGATAATAGTTCCCAGTCGTAGGTTCAAAGTGCATGTCTGAAACTCAAGTCAAGAATTTCAAATTGTCGTGAAGTGAAAGAACGAAAAGTTCTTAAAAGTTGGAGGGGCTTAATGAAAATATTGTTCTAAATAGAAGTAGAAGTTCACAAGTAAATGCATTAAAAGGATACGAGGAGCAACATTGGGTGGAATAGCACGCTGTGAGTACCTGCACAATAGTTTCAAAAACCGCCATGTCAGCAAAGAACTCCATTCTTGAAACATAAAATTAACTTTTTAACAACACACCTTGTAAAATCATCAACTAAGTTAATAGTAATATTTGGCTTCCAATATGAAATATACTCCACAGGACCTTCTTCCTTCAAATCACCTTGAGTTTCTTCAACACCCTGAATAACATATACATTAAAAAATTCAGACTATTAACAAAATTACCATTATACTATATATAACAAAGTTGAACAAACCTCAGACACAACATCATCCTCATTGGTGCCTTTAGTGTTTCCCAATAAGCTCTTCTTTTTGTTTGCTTTTGACTTTGGTAAGTATGTCACAATAGCTGCAAATAGAGATAAGTTTCTTTACATTTGAACACATGTATATGAAGAATAGAATGTATATTGACTATATTGTTTTGATGAGATACAAAGTATTACGATGAGTCAGCCCAAAAGCAGCCAAAGGTTGGTACTCAGGGTCACTGGGGTCCGCGGGGTACCCTGAACGTGCAAAGAAGACATGAGAATATAGACTCCCATTATGCTTCAAATCCTGAAATTGAATGCATATTGAAGTGAGTGACAGTAGAAAAGTCAACATGTATTGTGTATTCAAACAAGGGTGAAGTCTAATGCTTCAAGAATCAAGATGATTACCTCTGATGGATAATACTTCAAAGAAAGAGTCCTGGTGCTTTCTGGACCCCAAACTGCGTAAGGTATGTTTGATTCATGCCATATAAGTGCCTGTTCGTTCCCAAAGTCATTGAACTTCTCATGTTCAGAGACATAGAACCACATATCCTGGAGAAAAGATGAATGGCGGATCGCTTTCAGGTTAAAATTACATACAACAATAAGGAACTCAAGCAAGTAACTTGCATATGAAAGCAGGAACTATACTTTGATCATTTAGGTCAAACCTAGTCTGTTTCAATTGCAAACTGTTCTTCGAACATCATTGAATATACAATATGAGCATCATTCGTTCATGTATTACTAAATATGTAGTTCAATGTCGTCAGCCAAAGAATCGCGAATCTAATACCACAATTATCCGTTTCAAAAGCAAAAAACCACCTGACATATGAAGTGATTGTGTAATTCGTTCACATATTAATCAAAACGTAGCGACATATGTAAGAGTGTAGAGATAAGAATTAGGCTCGCGAATATCGTTCGGGATCCAGATTTACAAGTAAAGTGATTTACACAATGAATCACGGATAATCGAGTGTGGTGTGTGTGTGGAAAGCAGAGGGAGAATTATAAACGGACCAAAAGTTCAGCCTTGTGGAATAGATTGGAGATCTGAAGAGCAGGTTCGGAGCCGGAAGACGAGGGTTTACCACCGGGAGAGAAAAACTTGGATGCGAAGTAATATATGACGGCTACTCTTATGATTCCGGTAAACATCTGGCCAAAACCCTGCTGTTGTGGTTGTCCTCCTCCACCACCAGCATCACCGCCCTCCACCGCAGCAGGCGGTGCCATCTTGTTTTCACAGTCCGCCGGTTGTATACTTTAGTGAGAGAAAGAGAAAGAGAGATGCAATCTAGCAGATACAAGAGTAGGAATGGAAAGGCAAAGGGGTGGGTTATTGGGGACTCCGATTATGCCTTCGTGCGCCTTTAAAACTACTGTGGAGTCGCACGTCAGCTGCGCTGATGATAAATATCACGCTTCCTCCTTTTCACGTTAAAATTGCATATATATAAAGTATAATCATGAGTCCTTGGATAAGTATTTTAAACAAATTTTCGTATAATTAGGATTCTACCATCGATGTTTTAATAGAGATTAAGCTATAATAGATATTATACAAAATATGATATCGAGAGTAAATTTGGAGACTACTTCATTGTAGGATCTTCCGATCTCGATCTTGCAAAACATAAAACGATCTTAGGTAAGATTTCAATCTTAACAACCTTTGATGGATTTGTTCTTTGAACGTAACATCGTTAAATTCCCTTTGTTAACTTCTCTACGTGCCGCTCACATTAGGGCAATTTTGTTTTTTCTAGCTTCTTTCATGATAGACATTACTCTAGTTTAAATGTTAATTATACCCTATTATCACATTTATCATCCCTAAAACGACAATTGTCTATTTACCATCTTCTTCTGTAATCAAACTTCAAAACCAAGAAACCCTAACCCAATACATGATAATCCTTCATCCTCTTTGCATTTCTATGATTAGTGGTGTTAACAATGTGGACCATTAACCGATTACATCAATTGTGTGATGCAATGAGGATTTGCAGTAACTTGTGGTTCCATAAGCGATCTTTTAACACGTGTTATATATTACATTTGGGAAAATGCTAACTTTTTATATACACTTTCTTTCAAGTTTTTGTTTTTTATAGAAATAAACATCCCACCATGTTTACTATTGAACTCATCATGGTGGGAAGTTCACAAAATTTACAGGTATTAATACGTTGAATGTGAAGTTCGATAAGTTGATTTGGTAGACATCAAAAAGTTATTGATTCGCAAGATGGACATTGTAAGAATAACACTGGCAACCCGGTACCCTTAATCATGTACTACCACTTCAGGTTGCCATACACCGACTTTGATTTTGGACTTAAAGCATTAGGCAACGAGTATGTTATCACCAACCTTGCACTATACATTAGGGACAATAAATTCATAAAGTATACACTTAAATGGTAGGATTAATTTACTTACTTATTTCACGTCTCCAAAAGTTACATTGAGGGTTGTCATTGAGGAGATATATGAGGGTGATGAAATACCAAGACCTATATGCTTAAAAGGTGCTTTCGAGTGTATCACCTAATAATCATTCATAATACGAGGAACCACATGTAGGATTATCTTTGTCTTTGGATTTGCTTGATAGTGTATCAACAAATAAGGGTCACAAGAGTACATGGAAAGTATAGCATATAAGCCAACAAAAAATAGCAGTTTTTGTATGTAAATATTTGTGTTTGGATTGGGTGGGACACAACTCCTATAATTAATTTTGATGCTCAAAATATGGAACAATGTGAACTAATATAGGAGGTTGATGTTACTCATGATGTTTTTATGAAGGATGTGCATATGGAATATGTGCCTATGGAAAAAGGTCAATATGGTTAAATGCAAGGTTCTATTGAGGAAGGTACTTTTGAAAAGGCTCAAGTTGAATATGAATACAAACATGATGTAAGATAGGAGTTAATATAGGAGTATGTGGGTTTTGATCCTTTCTTAAGTGATCAATATAATAATTTAACTACAAAACGAAGTTAAAGGTTATACAATGATTATTAAAATAACTTAGATTCTAGTGATGATAACGACTTCTTAATAGATGAAGAAAACAGTTGTAAGACCCTAATATCATAATGTTTATGTTTGGTTTTAAAGGAATGAAGTTTGGGAAAGATTGGAGATACCCCCGCTATCTTATGGATGATAGTGACGCTATCATAGCTTAGCCACGTTATGGTTGCTGGTAGCGACACTATGGTTATCGTGTTGGTGGGTTTACACGATCGAGATGTCGATGTTGAAGTTAATTATGTGATGAAGTGTTCCTGTCCATCCGAAGTCACGATCACGCGAAAAGTAAAGTTATTGTCTGAAGATCCGAGGGTCGTGTACTAGAAGATCCAAATACTTGAATAACAAACCCTATCCATACAGCACGTTGATGTATTAGACTACGTGCTGCACGTTGCTGTATTGTTATTGGGTAGTACTAGATAGAATATTCTCTTTTGTACTACGTATCAAAATTGTACTATTGATATCACTGATCACGTATGAATATTAGTGATATCATCTAGGTCGGGTGTGCTTGTAATCACCAACATTATAAAACATCTAAACGTAATATCAAAGCATTCGACATAGTGTTTACTCATTCTCTCATTTGTTCTTTATTATAGCTGTTTGTTTGATTGTTGCTTGAATCACACTTCTAATATTTCAATACAATCTTCATTGTTCGAATTCTTCACTCAACAAGTGGTATCAAAGCAGGTTCAACTCAAAAACTTGTTAGAGAAATCTCGTTTTTCTTAATATAATTTCTAGATCTAACTTGATTCCTAGATCTAGGTTTTCGCAAGTTGTATTCATCCTCTCTTACTAGTTTTTTTGAAAAATATATGTTCAAAGAATTCCATTACAATGGCTGATTCAACATCAACTTATGCAAATATACTAAATTATGCAAATCTGATTGGTTCTTCAACCAAGACACCAGTTCTTATTCCAACTTACTACGATTACTGGGCTGATCGTATGGAAGATTATCTTACCGATTTGGATAAGGACTTATGGAGATCTGTAACAGAAGGACCCCAGGTTGACTTTGGTGCTCGTTTTGTTCTTGGTGAAGGTGAAGATGTTGAAGTTGTCACTGCAGCAAATCTAAAGAAGATCGAGAATGATCAAAGAGCCATGAGGGAACTGCAAAGTGGCTTAGGTCCATGTCACCCATCATATTAAAGGATCTACATCTGCCAAAGAGATCTGGGATCGTTTGGCGATGAGATTTGCTGGTGACACTACTCTTCAATCCAGTATAGTAACCGAAGTTCTTGCTGATTTTGAAAACTTCCAGCAACACGAGAATGAATCTCTGGAACAGGCATACAAACATTATACTAATGTGGTTTTTACTCTTGAGAAGTACGGTGAAATTCGTAGCCAACAAGAGGTTAACATCAATTTTTTGTATAGTCTCACGAAATAATGGCGTCCAAAAAGAGGTTAACATCAAATTTTTATACATTCTCAAGTCACATGAGAACACAAGGAGTACAAATTCGCAGCTCTGTACAATCTGTTAAAATCACATGAACCAGATGTTGTGGGAAGAAGAAGTGAGGCTGCAAGTGCTGGATCTCTAGCCTTACTGTCCAAAGCTGATGAAGATGAAGACGAAGATAAACCCGATGGTTACATGGTGAATGATGTTGGTGATAGTATTGCTTATATGCAGCCAACGACCAAAGGTTCAAGAAAAATTTTGTTAATCAACAAGGATCTGGAAAACCTTTGTGAGAAAAAACAACAAACCATCATTTCCTTCAAAACCAAAGCCTGAAATTTACCAAAACTCTCATTTTACTCCAAAGGAGACAACTCTTCTGCTCAGAAGCCTTCAACATCGAAGGTTTCTGAAAACCAACAAGCCAGATCTGAGAAGAGTGAGGAGAAACTTACATGAGACTTTGGTTATTATTGTAATTATTGTCATGACAATAACCATTTCGCCAAGGGTTGTATGCTCAGAAAGAAAAAGGAAAAGAAACCCCAAGTGAAAGACGAAGCATACCATACCATGGAATTGAATGAAGTTAAAGAGAAAACAAAAGATCTTGCACTGATTCTTCGGTTGGTAGTCATGGTACTTACTAAGTGTGGTATTCAGACTCTGATGATGATGAAGTAAGAAAGCCAACTCATAGCATATTTGTGGCTGTTGATGCCTGTAAGAGCTTTCTGAAAGGAGCTACGAAGGATGTTGAAGAAGGAGATTGGATGGTGAAGACTTCGGATGGTGCTTCAGATATGGATGACTTTGTTGGGTTCTATGCAAACAATAAACTTAAATTCTTAAGTTCACATGCAACCTAATAAGGATCTATGTTTTCTCTATTGAACCTATAACTAAGAACACTAAGGTATAAATCGAAATTCATAAGGATACTTACATACCTTTGTTGACCTTGGAAGCAAGCACTACAATTGTCGTGCCTCTAATGGCTCACACCGAGAACACTAGCAAGCAAGAAAACTAGAGAGAGGAGAGAAACTCTATGAGTTTGGCATGTCATATGGGAGTGCTGGGGCTATATTTTATAGCCCCAGAATGATAATTCATAAGGCATATAACTGCCTTATTTGAATTTCTGATATGATAAGCCTTTTATCATATAATTCAACTTACTTATCATTAACATAAATAGACCTTGTATCCATATAAGATATTTTCGAATTCCTTAAGGCCTAAGCCTTGGAATTCATCCAACCCAATATACAAGCCCTAATTGTCCATTGCTCAACTATTGAACAATTACAATTCAGCCCCTACACTTTTAATTAATCTAATTAATCCCAAAATTAATTCCAATTAATTTCCGATTAATTATTAATTAAATATAACTATTTCTAATTAATATATTATCCTTATAATATATTAATCTCTCTCTCTATAAGTCATCTTGTCCTCTACCAGGTTTGAGGGTAACTCAAAAGGACTGTGCTGCCATCAATTTAAGTATATTCCTAAATTATAGTTAAGGCTTAGATACCTAATCCAACAGTCTCCCACTTGGACAAGTCTATAATTATAATTCAATATAGCTTCTAAATTGACCAGAAAATTGTAGCTTCCAAAAACCGCTGTCGAACTCTGACCTAGTCAGTTACGCGTCCTAAGATAAGTGATCATATGATCCTCCGTTCTACTAGATATCATTCGGACTTGAGACATGGATTAGAATGAATCTCAGTCCGATACTCTGTTTCTCGATTCCTGATTTGTGATGATATAGGACTCCTAATTGAACACATCAATTTAGTCCTGGCTGGGCCCAGCACTATAAGTCGCCACCAAATCACCGAGGGGACCACAAATATCACTTTTCCCATTAGGGCAAAAGGAACGAATAAACTTTGACTCATATGCTTGTGTATTTTACTAATCAAATCGCGCACAACAATATGTTTTATAACATCAAGTTACCGATGCGTTTACGCATTATCAATGCACAACCGACTTGTAAATCTCAACTCATATGTATTCGTTTCAAGATCATAAAATATTATCGTCTCGGAATTACTCGTGATATAATCCATGAAGTAATTCCCTAAGCGAGGGTTGGTCAACAGGTTGGTCCAATACTCAAATATCCATTTCTAAGTACTCGTGAACATTTCAATTCAATTCATGACAGTCTTAATTCACTACTTACTTCCGAAAGTATGAGCGACTGTGGACTTTTGAATAATCAAATTACTCAGGAAGTAAAACATGCAAAATGAAACACAACAATGAACTATTGACAAAATAGCAGTAAACAATACTTATAAATAATTCTCTATTATTTAATCACCAAATGTCAATTGCATTTACGTTGTTACAAGTTTCGAGATATCTAATTACTAAAACTAATATCATCTCTCAGACCAATGCTCCTAGCATGCTGATAATGCTTTATCCTACTCAGTGCCTTTGTCAAAGGATTTGCAGGATTATGTTCAGATGATACCCTCTTTACAATGAGGTGACCTTCTTCTACTATATGTCTAATGTAATGGTATTTTCTGTCGATATGTCTGGACTTTCCATTATCTCTCGGTTCCTTAGTCAAGGCAACCGCTCCTTCATTATCGTAGAACAGTTCCATTTGCTCCTGAATGGTCGGGACTATTCCAAGGTCACCCTTAAAGTTCTTCAGCCAAGCCGCTTCCTTTGATGCTTCACTTGCAGCTATATACTCTGATTCACAAGCTGAATCAGCCATCGTTTCTTGCTTGGAACTTTTCCACGTAACCGCTCCACCGGTTTAACGGGAACACCCAGCCCGACTGAGACCGAAAGTTGTCTCTATCTGTCTGGAAGCTAGCATCACTGTACCCACTTACTCTCAACGTATCACTGCCACCAAGGACTAGGACCATGTCTTTTGTCCTCTGCAGATACTTGAGTATGTTCTTGACTGTTGTCCAATAAGCCTTGCCTAGATTTCCCTGATAGCGACTGACCATGCTCAAGGCAAAAGACACGTCAGGGCAAGTACATGTCATAACGTATATATATTGCAAGTAGGGATGAATCCAATTACACGGGTACGTAATATACTACAACCTATCTAGGTACATATGGGACACTCGGTTGAACCATTGAGACATCCCTTCTCCAAGTAGAGCTGCACAGAGACTAGACCCGCACGCGCAATTGGCAAACCCACGGCAAGCCACGTCCACCTAGGGCTGGCAATCCTAACCCGAACCTGCTAAGCCAACCCGAACCCAACACAATAATTTGCAGGTTGGGTTCAGATTTTCAACCCGTTTAATTAAATGGGTTGACCCGTTTAACCCGTTTAATTAAATAGGTTAGGTTAGGGTTGAAAATCTCAGCCTGATTTCAACCCGCCAACCCGTTTAAAGATATATATATATATATATATATATATATATATATATATATATATATATATATGTATATATATATATATATATATATATATATATATATATAATTTATTATTTAATATTTCTTATGACTAATAATTAATATCGATTTGTATTTTTGTGGCAAATATAGAATCCCAACTTGAGGAGCTTTGTGGTGCTATCATGACGGAGAAGATGGATGATCAAGATGACAATCATACCGAAAGTGGAAGTCGTAGCCGAGTTTGTGAAAGTGAAAGTCGAGTTACATAAAATTTTGAGATTAATTCGTGTTTGAATTACAACTTTATAATTTTTATGGTTGTAAGCACTTGGTTTGAGGTTTTGTTATGAACTTGATTTATGGTTACTTATGGATTTATAAATTACAATGTTAAATTTTAAATAGGTCAACCCACGTTTAACCCATTTATTAAACAGGTTGGGTTGAAAAACCACTAGACAGGTCAACCTGATTTCAACTCATTTACTAAAAAGGTTGGGTTGGGTTAGAATTTCTCAACCTGATTAAATATACAGGGTTGGGTACCAAGTTTCAACCCATTTAATTAAATAGGTCGACCCATTAACGACTCAACCCAACCCATTGCCACCCCTACGTCCACCCCGGAAAGACGTCCTGCAAGCAACGACTGGTAAACCAACCCCGGGTACACGCTTCACGGTCTAGCATTGAAGCTACATGCTAGCCGTAATATCTTTTGGCTAAACTTGCACCAAGTGGGTTTCGAACCCACAACCTCTATGTGTGTGTGTGTGTATATATATATATATATATATATATATATATATATATATATATATATATATATATATATATATATATATATATATATATATATATATATATATATATATATATATATATATATATATATATATATCAGGTATATTTACAATCAACAAAAATGGATTATGAACATTTACCTTCAACAAAACATATTACTATTATATTGATATATTTATTGGAAATATAACCTTGCTAAACGATTGAGACATTTTGATCTTGACCAGGGGCGGAACACGCACAATTATTTTAGGGGGGCCGAAAACAAATTTGAAAAGAAAACTACGTAAACATATAAATTTTATAATTTTGATATGCAACCATAAATGAGAATAAATTTTCTTTTACAATCTTAACAATCATAATTATAAATTCTAAAATTTCAATATACTTTTGCAACAATTGCAAGTTATTAGAGATTGTGAGCTTTATAATACACCATGTCAAATAACTTAAAATATAAAGGAACCAAACAATGTTTACAGTTTTTTGTAATGCCTTTGTGTGTGTTTTTTTATTTTAATAAAATCATAAAAGCATTTAATAAAATAAATTGTTATAACATATATTTAGAGAGTGCTCATAGCAATTACCTAGCCTAGGTTACTGTGTGTGGAAAAAGTGCCGCAGATTTAAGTCACCATCACTTTTTAACTTACATAATCACCTCTAAATTTTTTATGAGATTTTGACCGAGAGAGGAAGAAAGAGGGTATGCACCTGCAATCACATAGAAGGTAGGAGAGTGAGAGAGAACGACGACAACACGTAGGTCTGGTTCAGCAAGGATAGAAAGAGATCAGGAAGGCGGCATAAAGGAGGACGACCGAATCCGGTGAAAGGGAGAGCAAGAATCACGACAACACCGATGAGAAAAGTAAAGCAAATTGTTCATGTTTATCCACCGGGCATTTGCTTGAATCTTAACAACCCATTTGTGAAGAACCAGAGAGCTCACGGAAGAAGTAGCTAATTAATTTACAGGGAGTTGCTATTATTTTACAACGGCATCTAAGATTTTTTAGGGTTTTTATATGTTTTGAAGATTTGAATAAATAACTTGGATATTCGATTGATTTGGTTATTTTTGTAAAGTTAATTTGTTATCTAATTTCCTGATTACTCGGCTTCCTATTTGCAAATAATTTCCTAATGTTTTCAAAATCATAATCATATTAGGAGCGGTGGTATTAGAGTTAGACTATTGGTACGGTAAAAACCAGGGAGGCCATGGCCTCCCCTGACCCCTTAAAGGATCCGCCACTGATCTTGACGATATAAAGTATGACGATCAAAAAATAATCTTTTATCTTCCTAAAACAAACTTCACATGAATGTGATGAATATATATATAGAAAATAACTGGTTTTGACAAAGTAAAACACATTCAAAAACGTTTCCTCATTTCATGAGATTTGATAAAACATTACGTATTTAAAAAATATTAAATTACATTATTAACCCTAAGTAAGATCGGAAATCATAAAAATCCGGATTATATATATATATATATATATATATATATATATATATATATATATATATATATATATATATATATATATATATATATATATATATATATATATATATATATATATATCGGATGGATTTTTTCAAACTAGCCAGAGGTCATGCCAAAATTTCGGTAAAAAATGTTGGATTATCTCGGGACATTAGCTTTTAAATATTTCATTACTCATTATGGTTTTTGTTGATATGATTTTGTAACCCCCAAAGTTGTTTGAACATTTTTAAAATTCATTTGCTTTTGTCGAGACCAAAATTTCAAAAAGATGACTTAATGTTAGGAACGTGTTTTTTTTAAATACGTGCTTATAACAATCTATTGGGTTTTATAATTTATTACATCAAGTAAGGTGTATAAAAGATTGAGTGTGACATCTAACATATCTTACTTTACGTTTTATGATACTAAGAATTCAAAATCAATATTTAATTACATATAATTGCTTATTTCAAGAGATACATATAGAAGACTATATATGGAGATGGAAAATATCTGAAGACGAGTTTCACTAAAAATGTAACATGTTTTAGCCCTTATATTCTAAAAAGATTTAAAAGATAATTATGTTATAAGTATATTATACAATGAGTATTGCAAGCATCTAAACATAGTATTGAAAGTTATAGACCTTTAGTTGGGTAAGTTAATTCATTTGAGATAATTATTGAATTATTAAGATAACCCTCATTATAAAACATACAATTACTAAAGTAGGTTTTTAATTGGTCAACTAATTCAAATTCCTATTTTAGCTCCTCAACTTTAGTAATATCATTTGTTTACATTGTAATTTTTCTTTTTTTACAATTCAAGCCTAAACTTTATTTTTTTGCAAACCTAATTTTTTTCGTACAATTTGTGTAACACCCCGATTTTTCTACATCATAAATGGTGTAATATTGTATAAAATTTAATGTTGAAAGAAAATCTCATATTTCAAAAACCGTGTTTATTTATAGAAAAACATGTCATATTTTAAAAACTTTTTTCATGACCTCGTGTCATGTCTTAAAATTTCGATCCCAACAAAAACAATTAAGTTGTACAAATGTTTGAACAACTACTAGGGTTACAACTTCATACCAAACTAAACCATAGAAAGTAAGTTAGGATTACAAACCAGTACATCGAGCAATGTTCACTCCATTAAACATCCAAATTTTTTCGGGTTATCTACTTGCTCCTATCTCTCATGTCTAAAACCTGGGATACATGACATAAAATAAATACGTTAGACGAAAACGTCTCGTGAGCTACATGAGTTTTAGACTCAAAACATTATTAAAAATGTTGTATAATCAATATCAAATATTTGACATATTTATTTTCAAAATCATTTGCAAAATAAGTCATATAATATGACCTTCACTTTCCAAAAACTCATTTACGATCTAAGTCATATAGATGAGATTTACTTTCAGAAATTTTTTGCGAAACCAACTCGTAAAATCTTGAAACTTAAACTATATATTCATTTCAATACGTGTCATACATAATACATAATAGGTGCACATGCAATGCATAATTCACACACCAATGCAAAGCTCCCGAGTTTTCCTACTCGCGCCTTAGGTCAAAAAGACCATGTCACATTTGTGACAAAAACTCGCGGTTACATACCGCGCCTAGAGGTCTATAAAGACCAAAGCTCGCCAAAATAGGAGAGAAAATCATCCTATAATGACGCCTGAAAGACTTCTACTTCGCGACAGAAGGTACCATCCCAGTAGAGTCTTGTCCCGTTACGGGGACGTGCCCGGACCTTACTCGACTCATATGCATTCACACTCTATGCATGCGTCAAAACACAGCCTTTTCTTTTGTGCAAAATATCATATAATTCCATGAAACACATGTACAATAATATAAACATTAACAATTTAAATCTTTGATAAGCATAATAGGCTTGAAAACAAAACAATCTTTCAATCAAAGGGTAGGCTAAAACATACTTTCGTAATCATTGTAGGCTTGATGTCAAAACAATCTTTCAATAACATAGTAGGCTAAAACATACTTTCGAAATCATTGTAGGCTTGATGCCAAAACAATCTTTCAATAACATAGTAGGCTAAAACATACTTTCGTAATCGTTGTAGACTTGGTGCCAAAACATTCTTTCAAAATTATGGTATAAACTTTCATTATCGTAACATACATAAAATGATTCACATATCATTTAATATTCAAAAGTCACGTAAAATCTTTGTAAACAATTTGCCATATACCCCATAGTGGTAAAAATCCACATGTACTCACCTCAGTAGCTATAGCTAGGTACGTCTAGCTACACTAATCCACATAACTCTAGTTATTCGTTGCTTCCAAGCGTCCTTCAATCTCTATTAATTTAATAGTAGATTAGAAATTATTAGACAACTAGACATATAATAATTGTCTAACCATTCTTGAACTACTTCTAGTCATCATCTAGTTCCATTCCAATGTCCATGTGTGATTCTTAAAGTATAATACCAATTTTGGACATTTTTATTCTTTTGTCTCATTTTGCCTAAAAATGGTATTTTTGGGTTCTACAAGATAATTTCAACAATCTTCTAATTTTTACATCTCTATAAGTTCACAACAATTGCTAGCTGTCAAGGCATCTTTTATTTTTCTCATTTGCGCCATTTTGGCAAACTTTAATAATTGAAGTTTGTAAATATACAAGCTGTTATAAAAACATATTATTTTCCATTCACACGACTTCAATGCATTTCAAACACTTCCAAAGTGTCATTCCAATGTATCAAAGTCTTGTCCCTTTTATCATTTCACCTTTAAAACGTCTTTAATTATATAACATGTTCCTTTGATTGTTTCACATTTTGTACCATAACTTAGATACTAAAATTTGTATCATTAACCATCAAAATTGATAATTCTATTCCAATTCCAACATCTTTAATATCCCCAAAACTTCACATTTATATGCTTGAAAGTGTATAAACTTCATATGGTGCGATAATACGATTTAAGCATCCATACACTTGAATTTGACTAATTTAATCATCTCCAAAATATTCCAAGTTAAGAACCAATTAACTAAATATTTTTCATCAATTGTTTCCAAGTTTAAATTTGTGAATATATACATTCCATCAAAAAAGAAACTAGCCATGATCATCATATTGTCCACATAAACTAGCTTTTTGGTGTTCAAAAGCTCAATATGTACCAATCCCATTTCAACATTTCTGATTCCAGTTTCTAACACCAAGTCAAGTTCATACATTCTAATTTAGTCCATCCACAATGCATGCTGAAAATTTCTGTTAAAAGTTTGATTCATTGGTATCTCCCAAAATTAGTGTATGAACTACTTCAAGAGACCAAACCCGATTTTCAACATGTAATGCAAATTCTAAACTTAGTAAACTAGGATTCCAAAAAAAAATCAGCAATTACCTTTAAGTTTTCTGTTCACAAATCTGAAATCAAAGCATGAAGGTTGTTTAATTGATAAAAATTGGAATGCATGCACCTATTGGCACCATCGACGGCCATTGGTCAGACCTCCGCCGGCCTCCTCCGGCATCATTCCCTTGAACAGCGCCTGCAGTAGCAGATCGTTGCTGATTTGTATCTTCTGGTCACAAAAACTCGTAGGAGCCAAAGCTACTGCCTTTCCCAACTTCAACCTCATCAATCAGTCCCTCTCTTGTTCTCTTATTGTCTCCCGAATCAGCAATCACACACACAGTCATTGTATGTGTGCGTGTGATCGTGATCTGCTTCCAAGTTCCTTTCCCCTGTTCTTGTTCTTTATGAAATTCACGAACACACACGCATACATGCATCGCACAGTCTACTTCTCTCTCTTGATTTCAGATTCTCGTACACGATTTCTTCCGCTTTCCCTCATCCTCGATTTCTGATTTTTTTCCCGATTTTGAAGTTAGTTTGCGTGTTTAGGTTTAATCGGGAGGGGAGTCGTACACGTAAAATACCAGACATGCACACATGACACATCAAATTCACAAACTGGGTTCTAATTTGTACTTGGGTCGAATATGGAAATTCCGAAAATACCCCTGAATTTCCTTGCCTTGGACGAATTCAGTTATGCATCAGATTTTTTTCCAAACTTATCCATGGCATGACTTCTTCATATATCATCCGATTTTTACAGATCTTATACATTTAGAAAGGTGGGAATGAGCTTTACAACTTTCTCTTACTGACTTAAGTCCGAATCTTGATAGATTTTCTGCTATCAACCATTGAAAATGACCCTTTGGTCATTTTTGTCACTTTTGGGCCATTTTAATTCCATCATAACTCCTTCATTACAACTCCAAATAACCCGAATCGTTTTCGTATATTTTTGTTATTTTAAATATTACAAAAAAGTTATCTTGATGACTTTTGCCCAAATCTTTCAAGATTTTGAGATAATAATTTCCAAAGTTGGCACAATAAACTTTTCACTTTTAGTCATTTATTTCAAACTTTGCCCTTATGTCTTTAAGATTAAATTCTAATTGAATAATCATCGTATCATGAGTTAAATAAAGGTCTTAACAAATAAATTCTCCATAATTTCACATTCTTGGACCATTTTGCCATTGTTCAACATGTTGAGCTTATTTAAGTATAAACTCTTTTTATATTGAATACTTGCATAAATTCTTATATTATATATGACAATAATTTTGATTGTCACAATTTTTCATTTGAAAATTTCATATTACCTCCTCAATTTTAGTAATACCTCATTTGTTTATCATGTAACTTTTTTTTTTAGAATTTTAGCCTAAATTTTTTTTATAAACCTGGTTCTTTTTCTTAAAGTTTTGCCAAAGTTTAATTGTTTTCTCATATGATTTTAAGAACATAGTTCTATACTACTACTTTATTTTTAATTTTTTCATCGTATTATATTAGTTTTTTTAAGAACCAATTTCTATAAAATTACTCATTTTACATATGTTTATGTATATATGTTTTGAATAGTTTTTTGTTTTTGTAAATTAATTTTATTAATTTATTTCATACATTCCTATATATTAGGTAGGCTGTGTTTTTAAACAAATACAAAGTCTCCACTGCAACATGCAAGATGCGAACCCTAGTTACACAAAACATACTAACTTTTTATTTTTATTTTTTATTTTGACATTTCTTTTTAGGGGTGTTTGAGATTGTGATAGAAATTAAATTATTGACTTATTAGCTTTTTAAAAAGTCAATAAGTTAAAAAAGTGTTTGAGAAACAAATTAGTGCTTTTAAAACCTCTTTTTTGAAACATTTGATAAGTCAATAAGCTAGAAGTAAAGAGGTGTAACTTATTGACTTTCGAAAAAGCTATAAGTTTGTTTTAGAACAAAATACCCTTATTTTTTACCCAAACACTTTTTTAAAAACAACTTATCAACTTTTGGTTTCTTACCACCACATAAGCTAATCCAAACACTTTTTGAAAAACTACTTTTTGAAAAGTCACAAGTTAATAAGGGCGCGTTTGGTTACAAAATTTTTTCTAGTTTTCCAAGAAAAATGAAAAGTTAGAAAATGCGTTTGGTTAATTAAATTTTCCAAAATTTTTCTAGAAAATGAAATTTTCTTTTTTCCAAAATTACATAGAATTTGGAAAAATTACATAGAATTTGGAAAACTCAAAATTGTTGTTTTCCACAGTCTTCTATTTCTGAAATTTTCCAAAAATACAAACCCTACGCACATATCCACCTACCCACCCAAAACCCCTAACCCAAACCCTACCCCACCCATCCTACCAACCCCTAACCCAACACTTACCCTACCACACTAACCCCTACCCCAACCCAGCCTAACCCCTACCCCACTCCACCCCTCCTACCCTACACACGCCGATTCTTACCCACCGACAGCCCACCCCATCCCCAATACCCCTATCCTACCCACCCAAACCCTTACCATACCCCAACCCACCCACCCTTAACCCCTATCCCACACCTTACCCCCACCCATCCACCCCTACATACCCTATCCCTATCCTACCCCACCCACCGTAACCACCCTATCCACCCTACCCACCCCTTACATAACCCACCCCACCATATCCTACCCACAGTACGGTGGGGTTAACATGTGGTAGGGGTGGGTAGGGTGGGGGTGGTAAGGTGTTGGTGGTGGGTAGGGGTAGGTAGGGTATGAGTTGGGTAGGGGTGTGAGGAGGGGGTAGGTAAGGGTGGGGTAGGGGTAAATAGGTAGGGTAGGATGCTGGGGTGGGTAGGGATATGTAGGGTGTGGGGTAGGTCGGGGTAGGTAAGGTGTGGGGGTGGGTAGGGGTAGGTAGGACTGGGGTGTAGAGGTGAGTGTGGAGGGTGGGTAGGGGTATATAGGTAGGGTAGGGTGTACGGGTGAGTAGGTAAGGCATGGGGTGGGATAGGGGTAGGTAGGGGTGGGGGTGAGTGTGGATGGTGGGGTGTAGGTGTTCAAATATGTTATATATTGTATTATTTGAAATAAAAAAATAGAGAATGGAAATTACAGAAATACACATCCAAAATGTTTTCTAATTTTCTAAAACGAAAAATAAAAAAACTCAATTAGTTAACTAAACGCGTTTTCTATTGAAAATGAAAATGAAAACTAACTCCATTTTCCGAAAATATTATTTAAAAAACTAAAAACAATTTTTCGTAACCAAACACACCTTAAACGATCCCAAACACCCCTTAGTTTTCTTTCTTTTGACATCCACTAACTAATAAAACATCATTATGCAATATCAACCTCACGTCTTCAAAAAATATCACTGTCAGGCGTCAGCTGACAATAGAGTAACCAAAAAGTCATCAACATTAAAAAAAAAAAAAAATACAATATTCAATTCAAAACATAAAAAGAAAAGAAAAATACAACAAAATTATAATGTATTTTTGCCATTTGCTTACGGCAATG
Source organism: Cichorium intybus (assembly GCA_023525715.1). Classification (NCBI taxonomy): domain Eukaryota; kingdom Viridiplantae; phylum Streptophyta; class Magnoliopsida; order Asterales; family Asteraceae; genus Cichorium; species Cichorium intybus. Next base: position 58,874,644 of record CM042014.1, read on the forward strand.
GACGATTTCTACTATTTAGTCAACGAAGTCTTTGGCGCACGGTAGAACCCGGTCCACGGCTCTGTTTAAAACCAACGAGACGCAGGTGTGTTTATGGTATGCAATATATCTATTGCAGCAGCTCAAGCTTGAAGAAGAAGAAGAAATATCAGATCCATACACACAACGATGAATTTTGATCTGGTGAAGAGTTTCCTGGAGAAAAGCACCTCTGGTGTACCATCAGATGACATCGATTCCATGCCTTTCAGGTTCTTCGAGCCCATGATCATGTCAGGCCTTAAAATAGATCTAATCGAACATGGTCGCGTGCTCTGCTCCATGAAAGTCCCTCCTCGTTTACTGGTTAGTCGTATCTTCCATCGACCGGTTCAACAAATTCAACGATATATGTAACCCTAACAAATCACTTTGGGGAAAATCAGATTCCCTTACTCGCTTTACTTACGGTCAAATTGAAAATTCAGTAACCAATTTTCGTTTTCGAAATTATGGAACGCAAGAACGTAGGTAATTCCTTGCACGGCGGAGCAACTGCGGCGCTGGTGGATGTGGTGGGTTCATCTGTTCTTATGACAATTGACGGTACAACCACCACCGGAGTTTCAGTGGAGATCAATGTTTCATACTTGGATGCTGCTTATGTTGGTGTACGTATCTTTATCCTTTCTTCGTAATCCATTACTATGATCCATTGATCCTAATTCCACCTTTGAGCTTTCTCATTAATGGTGTTGATTGCAATACAGGATGAAATTGAGATAGAAGCAAAAGCATTGCGTGTTGGGAAGGCTGTTGCTGTTGTGAGTGTAGAATTTAGGAAGAAGAAAACTGGAAAGATAATTGCACAAGGGCGACATACAAAGTACCTTGCTGTATCAAGTAAATTATGAACTACGGGTATCTTCTTATATATCTCTACATTTGAAAAAACAAATTGATACATATATATATTTTCCTGTCTTCTAAACAAAGTACAATAGTTTTGTACAATTACAACTTTTCGTATTGTGATATTGTCATAATCCCTGCTGATGATGTATAATTGTATTCGTTCATGTTTTGGCTTTTTCTGTTAAGTTGTTCTTTCTGCATTAAGTAAAAAAGAACCGCATATGTAGCTTATCGGGTTAAGTCATGTATACATTATATAAAGAGAAACAGCTAATGATGGAAACCATAGGAGAGTTTTTGATTAATAATCAAATACCTATTTGATTTGATATGACCTTTAACAAGAGTTTTTGATTGATAATCAAATACGTATATACTTCGTTGAGGCATAAAGAACATGAGTCTTTGTATAATTAGTAGCGAGTGAATATATAAACTTGGATTTAATGTGGATTTGAGATAAAATTATTATATTTTTGGAATGAGGGTGATACTAAATTTTTTTTAACCAGGTTAAATTTACTTGGAAGAAACATCGTATGTTAGAAGCAATGTTGTAAAAGTCGTTAGAGAGGGTCTGGTTGTCGACTAGCGATTAGCGAGTACTCAGTCTAGACGGGAGTATTTGGATAGGGTAAATACGTACATATTATATGATTATACATACTGAAATACCAAATATAGTCATGTTTAAATCAAATTTGATTTGAATTAAACAAAATTAAAATGAAACAACAAAATATTTATTAAATAAGTAAATATATGATATGTTTAAACTAATTACATAAAAATTATTAATTATTTATTTAAAAAAAGTTCAAAATTCTCGAGTTTGACCCATTTTTTTCCGAGTTTGACCGAATTTAAGACTGACCGAGCAACACCGAAGTTGACCGATTATGACCGAGTCCGAGTATTTTTTACCAATTTCCATAAAAACGCATTGGACAACATTCGATTCCGAATAAGCCGAGTTTCATATCACTGGTTGGAAGTTACAAAATGCTACGAAAGCAAACATAAAGTTACCGCTTTTTAATTATTAAAAAAAAAAAAGAAACAAATTGTTGGTTTTTTAGACAGATAAGATTTTTTGTTATCGTTTTCGGTTTCGCTTTTTGTGCACGTCCTAAATTTCATTTTCCAAGACCAAACAAACGTACAACACCAAATACACAATGTACAAGTTATAGAGCGCCTATGTTGCACCAGGAGAGGTACCCAAATACCTTTCTTCGAATTCATGAGTTTCTCTTTGTAGGGAAGAATGTTAACAAGTTAAAAACATATGCATATGAACTTGGTTTAAAAAAGCGCGCCTGAGGCGTGAGGCGACCTGATGCGTTTCAAAAAACGCATCCCGTAGGTGAGGCGATGCGATTTCATTGATGCGTGCCGATGCGTACGCCTCATCCGAGGCGTTATGATGCGTGATGCGTTCGCCTCCTGCACCTGATGCGAATTGGACTGATTTTTTAAAATTGGGCTTTAAATTAAATTGGACTGGGCTTATTTAAAAGAAAACCTAACCCAATTGTGTCCTAATTTTCCCATTACTGTCTCTTTCTAACTCAATCCCGCCTAACTCTTAAAAGATCACCGTTTTCCCTCTCTACACTCTCTACTCTTGCTGAACTTCAATTCTGGAAATCCACTTGAAACCTGGAAAGCGACTTCACTTCTCGAGACTGGAAATCTTATACAATCCTGGAAATCGACTTCCTATTTTTTCTATATTCTTCCTGTCGACTACAATCCTGGAAATCGACTTCCTATTTTTTCTGGAAAATGGAAATCGACTTCAATCTTGGTGATTCTTGCTATTCTTCACTGATTTTTGATATTCCTGATTTCGTATTCCTCCTGTTCTTCCCTGATTTTTTTTTTTGATTTCGTATTCTATGATTCTATCTTGGTGATTCTTGCTGATTTCTGCTTGTAAACACTAATAAGTGTTAAATTAACTGTTTTTGAATTGGATTCTGACTTTTGTAATCTGATTTTTTTGTTGGTTTTTATCAAAGTTCATCCACTTTTGTAATTGGATTCTGACTTTTGTAATCTGACTTTTGTAATCTGATTTTTTTGTTGGTTTTTATCAAAGTTTCGAGAACACGTTATGGTTTTAAAGTCATGTTTCGAACTACTTTTGGTTAACTTAGAGTAATAGTATATTTATTGTTAAGTATTTATAAGATAAAATATGTTATAGGCATATAGATGTATTTTTTTCAATATTGGACAGGTGCGTGATGCAAGCGCATCATGCATCACGCATCACGCCTCGACTTTTGGGCCCTTAGCGCATCGGATCGCCTCACGCATTTTCAAACCAAGCATATGAAAGAGAAAATAGTTAATCGGGACACCAACACCAACTGATTAATCACTCATTGGTTAGCATTATAATGTGATAATTTTGAACTAATTATACAAGTTAAATTAGGTTTTCTTTTGTTATTCAAACGTGTCGAGTAGGAAAACAGAAACTGAAAAATGGAGATGATACAGATTGATTAACTTGGTCAAACGGTTAACAGTGACGCCATATATTATGAGATTTAACAAAAATAATCGTCATAAACTTAATAGAGATGATCATATTGTCCTCGAATTAGATATTCTGGATTAGCTTTTTGTTATATCAAAGTTTTTTTTCTCTTTTAAAAACAAGGTACACCTAGCCATTCCGGATTACGAATAGAAAAAAAAAAATATCAAAGTAAAGAAAAAAACCTATTTCGGAATTTTAAGAACATGTTTTATTCCAATGGCATTGAACCTCCAAGTCATCGACAATCTAGACCCTTTCCTTAACAAAAACATTCATTATTTTTTTCTTTTGTGCTAATGAATTTTGCTTGTTTTAATTGACTAATGTGAGACACCCTCTAAAGGAAAGAGACATAACTTTCCACTAAGAGAGCCTAGATTTAAACTTATTAACCATCAGAACCCAATTTTTTGAAAGCTTTATGTTTGCCACAACCGGAAGACCAAGGTGCATAAATAGAAAAGATGAAGACTTGCACTTTAGAATGTTAGCAAGTTTTTTAATCTCTAAATCACTCAACCCAACACCAATGACTTTGCTCATGTGCAAGTTAACTTTAAGACCTGACGCAAGAAAAAACATTGAAACAATTTATAAGATTAACTATTTTAGCTCTGACCATTCACCAATAAAAGTGACGTCGCCATACATAAGATGAGAGATGATAGTACCATTGTGAGGAAGAGAAAGACATCTAAAATAATGGAGGTCACAAGTCGTCTTCAACGAGATGAGAAGCCCCTCCATAGCAATCACAAAAAGAAAATGAGCAAGAGGATCGCCTTGCCTTATTTGTCTTTTTAAATCAAATTCTTTGGTCGGATTACCATGCACCAAAACGGAGGCTCTACTTGAAGAAAGACAACCTCGAATCCAACTTCTCTATTTGCTCTAAAATCGAATTGTAGACAAATCGACTACAATAAATAATCGATAACTTCAAGATCGAAGTATAAAACCCAAATATCACGATAGCGATTCAACGGAATATAAAACTATTTGAATAATCAACCAAGAATAAATCGAACGATAAAAAGAAAGAACACACGATATTTACGTGGAAACCCAAATCGGGAAAAACCACGGGCGGAGGAAGCCGAGAACCAATTCACTATAATATTTAGTGTTTGCAGAGATAGAGGAAAGAAAAACAAATATATCAAATATATATTTGTATGAATATGAGAGAAAGATGAAGATGTAATTTGAGGTGTGGTGTTTTTAATAAGCTTGGTTTCATTTCCTTTTATAGGCAAATGAATGTATGAATTAGATTGTGTATTACCATCCAAGCTTGACAAACATGTTACCATCCATTCTTGACAAACATGCTACCATCCATTCTTGACAAACATGCTACCACCCATTCTTGACAAATTAAAACCACATGTGTAGAATGGTATTCTAGAAACCATCCAATGTTGAGGTTTGAAGGAAACTTCCACAATCTCCACCTTGACTTCAAATGAGACATGATGAAAAACTTTAACTTGCACAATGATCATGCAAAACAGTTTATCAACAGCTCATCATACTCCATATCTCTATAAGAATATGCAAACACCATATGAGAAAAAATTGATTTCGAAAAGTAAATATACTTCCTCCACCACGAGCCTATCAGGCTCAAATGCGATCTGAAACACCCACAAAATCCAAACATGCTTTGAATTTGGCTATTGGAAGACTTTTAGTGAACATATCAGCAGGATTATCATTGGTGCTGATCTTGTTTACTGTAATATCGCCTTTAGCAATAACATCTCTGATGAAGTGATAACGAACATCAATATGCTTCGTTCGATCATGGAACATTTGATCCTTCGTCAGAAATATTGCACTTTGATTGTCACAAAAAACAGTTTTAATGGATAACTTGTTTGAAAGCTCACCTATCAACCGTTTCAACCAGAGGGCTTCTTTCACTGCTTCCGTAACAGCCATGTATTCGGCTTCGGTGGTGGATAACGCTACGGTGGACTGTAACTGCGCTTTCCAGCTAATTGCGCAATCACCCAAAGTAAACACGTACCCTGTAATCGATCGTCTTTTATCCAAGTCCTTTGCATAATCGGAATCCACATAACCAAGTACTCCACTATCGGTTTTTCCAAACCGCAGACATAAAGAGGAAGTACCTCGCAAGTACCGAAAAATCCATTTAACAGCAGCCCAATGCTCTTTTCCTGGATTCGCCATGTATCTGCTCACCATGCTTACCGCATATGACAAATCTGGACGTGTACAAATCATAGCATACATAAGAGATCCTACAGCGCTGGAGTATGGTACCTTTGCCATGTATGCTATATCTTCTTCGGTGGTAGGACTTAAGGCGGATGATAGCTTGAAGTGGGCTGCGAAAGGAGTGCTGACTTCTTTTACGTCATGCATATTGAAACGGTGCAGAACCTTCTCAATGTAGCTTTGTTGAGAAAGGTATAGAGTTCTTGCACTACGGTCTCGCACTATTTCCATTCCTAGAATTTTCTTGGCAGCACCCAAGTCCTTCATATCGAACTCAGCATTCAACTGGTCTTTTATCTTTTGAATCTCCTTTATATTCTTCGCTGCAATTAACATGTCATCCACGTATAAAAGTAGATAGACCATTGAACCATCGTCACACTTCTTGTAGTAAACGCAGCTGTCGTAGGTGCACCTTTTCAGCTTGTGACTGGTCATAAATGAGTCAAACCTTTTATACCATTGTCGCGGAGATTGCTTGAGGCCATAAAGAGACTTCTTCAATTTGCACACGTAGCTTTCCTTGCCAGGAACTACGAAACCTTCAGGTTGTTGCATACATATCTCTTCCTCAAGCACACCATTTAAGAATGCTGTAGTAACATCAAGTTGCTCTAACTCATAGTCATGAGAGGCAACTAATCCCAACAAGACACGTATTGACGTGTGTTTCACAACCGGAGAGAAAATGTCGGTATAATCGATACCTGGGATTTGACTGTAGCCTTTGGCTACCAAACGAGCTTTATATCTTGGTTTGTCACCAGGGTGGATAGCCTCCTTCAACTTGTAGACCCATTTGCACTTAACTGTCTTCTTACCCTTTGGAGATGGAACGAGATCCCATGTGCCATTTTTCTGAAGAGATTCCATTTCCTCGTGCATGGCAACCATCCACTTATTAGAATGTTTGGATTGAATGGCCTCGTTGTAGCTTGTGGGCTCCAAAACAGACTCAACTTCATTGGCAACTGTAAGTGCATAAGCGACAGAATTGGCTTGAACATATCTCTTTGGAGGTACAATCTGCCTGCGAGGTCTATCTCTTGCAATGGAGGGACTGTGAGGTTGGCTTGGAGCTTCGGCTGACTCATGAGAAGAGGAATGTTGATTATTCGAGGGTTGAGAAACCTCGACACCTTCATGAGACTGGTCCTCGAAAGATGAATTTAAAGGAAGCTCCACCTCCACTCGAACTTTGTCTTTTTCCGAATTTTCATTTTCTCTGGTCTGAATGTTGGAGACAGGATGAAGCATGGCTTTTTCATCGAAGGTCACATCTTTAGAAGTCAAAACCTTGCTTAGCTCCGGGCTCCATAATTTGAACCCTTTAACACCTGTCGGATATCCGAGAAAGACGCATTTAATTGCCCTTGGTTCCAATTTACCGTTATCAACTCGGGCATATGCTGGACATCCAAATGGAATCAATTTCGTGTAATCAGCAGGTTGGCTGGTCCAAAGCTCAAATGGGGTCTTCTTTTCAATAGCACGAGAAGGGGAACAGTTGATAATGTAACATGCGGTTGAAGCGGCCTCGACCCAAAAAGACTTCGGCAACTTCGAATGAGATAGCATGCATCGGACCTTCTCCATGATGGTGCGGTTCATACGTTCCGCTACGCCGTTCTGCTGTGGTGTATGAACTACGGTGCGATGCCTCGTAATTCCTTCTCTACGGCAATAGGAGTTGAATTCTTCAGAATAGAATTCCAGTCCATTATCAGTACGAAGGTATTTCACTTCAAAACCTGATTGCTTTTCAACCAATACTTTCCAATCTCTAAAAGTTTGGAATACTTCTCCCTTTGACTTTAAGAAGAACGACCATACATTTCTTGAGAAATCGTCAATGATCGTGAGCATATAAGAGGCTCCACCTTTCGATGTAACCTTCGCCGGTCCCCATAAATCAGAGTGTATGTAGTCAAGTGGCCCTTTCGTCATATGTTTGCCACCGATAAAACTCACTCGCTTCTGCTTTCCAAATACACAATCTTCACAGAATTCAAGTTCGGTTGATTTGTGCTCCCCGAGCAACCCCCTTCGACTTAGTTCATTCATACCATGGTATGACATGTGAGCGAGCCTGAGGTGCCATAGACGAGAGCGATCAACGTTGGAGAGGGATTTAGAACATACCGAGACTTCGCCTGAGATAACTTGCCCATCCATAATGTAAAGGTTTGCGGATTTTCTAACTCCTCGGATGACCACAGAACCTTCCTTAAAACTATGGAGTTTCCCGTCTTTGCCAACAAACTCGTAACCTTTCTTCTCGAAAGTACCGAGACTTAGTAAATTTCGTCTAAGACCGGATACGTGCTTTACATCTTGAATAGTTCGAACAACGCCATCGAACATGCGGAACCTGAGTGTACCCCGTCCAATAATACGACACGAAGTGTCGTTACCCATTAGAACGTGGCCTTCGTTAACCTTTTCATATGAATGAAAAACGCTTCGGTTGGAGCTCATATGAAAAGTACACGCTGAATCAAGTACCCACTCACTCGTTGTTATTAAACCGTAGTCCGAAACGGATAGAAGCTCGCCATCGGAACCAGTTTCGGCAACATCGGCTTCAACGGTGTTATTTGTTGTTTTTCCCTTTGCGATTGCCTTCGCTTTCTCCTTGTTCTTTAACTTGAAACATTCATCAATCAGATGTCCCTTCTTGTGGCAATAATTGCAATATTTGCGATTGGCTTTGGACTTAGATCTAGATCGGTTTTGTGAAGAGCTACCTCTCTCGTTAGGTCTCCCTCTGATGTTGAGACCTTCGGCTTTAGAATCGCTGCTACTGTTCCCAACTATCTGCTTCATCTTTTCCTTTGAATCAAGAGCAGTCATTACCTCGTCAAGGATAAGAGTGTCCCGAGAATAGATAATGGTGTCACGAAAGTGATCGTAGGTGTCTGGGAGAGAAGATAATAAAAATAACGCCAAGTCTTCATCTTCGTATTTGACGTCCATATTCTCCAGATTTCCTACAAGCTCTTTAAAGGTAGAGAGGTGATCAGACAAAGAACTACCTTCACTCATCTTTAGGTTAAAAAGTCGTTGCTTCAAGTGTAGCTTGTTGGGCAAGCTTTTCGTCATAAGTAGCTGCTCGAGTTTTAGCCAGAGAGCCGCTGCGGATGTCTCTTTCAACACATCTTGGAGAACGTCGTCAGAAAGATGCAAACGGATCTGCAACGACGCCTTCAGATCTTTCATCTCCTTTTCCTCAGTCGACCAAGTTGACGACATTTTCTCCATTCCTAATAGTGCTTTGTGGAGATCCATTTGGATCAACACATCTTTCATCTTTACTTGCCAGAGAGGAAATCTTGTGTTTCTGTCAAGTAATGGAATATCGTACTTCATCGATGACATGGTTGAAAATAGTTTTTACGAATCGTTATCGGAAAACCCGGATAGCTCTGATACCAATTGTAGACAAATCGACTACAATAAATAATCGATAACTTCAAGATCGAAGTATAAAACCCAAATATCACGATAGCGATTCAACGGAATATAAAACTATTTGAATAATCAACCAAGAATAAATCGAACGATAAAAAGAAAGAACACACGATATTTACGTGGAAACCCAAATCGGGAAAAACCACGGGCGGAGGAAGCCGAGAACCAATTCACTATAATATTTAGTGTTTATAGAGATAGAGGAAAGAAAAACAAATATATCAAATATATATTTGTATGAATATGAGAGAAAGATGAAGATGTAATTTGAGGTGTGGTGTTTTTAATAAGCTTGGTTTCATTTCCTTTTATAGGCAAATGAATGTATGAATTAGATTATGTATTACCATCCAAGCTTGACAAACATGCTACCATCCATTCTTGACAAACATGCTACCACCCATTCTTGACAAATTAAAACCACATGTGTAGAATGGTATTCTAGAAACCATCCAATGTTGAGGTTTGAAGGAAACTTCCACACACGAATGTAAGAACACCCAACTCAAGGAATCAAAAGTCTTGTCAAAGTCTACCTTGAAAATGAGAGTTTTTTTCGACACCTTTTTGATCCAAGTCACAATCTCGTTTAATAAGAGCGGACCATTTGAAGTTAGGGGTTACTCAAAAGCAAGAAACTATAGACATACGTTGGTTACCAAACAACCTAATACAACAATAGTTTAAACTAAATTATATGAATGATCTCTATCATGTGGTGGCATACATTGGGAAAATTTAGTCTAACTTCTTTGTCTTCCACCATTCCTCCTTAATATGAGTTTTTGTTTCATACGTAGTCCTATTGACTAACACCTTTTTAGAGAACTGCCGTTAAAGACATATGCATTGACTAATATACCATTCTTTCCTTTTTGTCATTTTCTATATCTTATTATTAATATGTTTTTATTATTTACTGTAAAATTAAAACCCCAAAGTCGGCTTCTTCTTCTTCTTTTCCCTCCTGCAACCCATCGTCCCTCCCGTCTCTCCCATATTGCCATTCTGCTCCCGTTCAAAAGTGGTCCTTATACTTCTATCCATCTCTCTTATGCTATGTTCCCAAGTTTTAGCTAAGGAAAGAAAACTAGGGAAAGAAAAATAAAAGAGAGAAAAGAAGGTAAGAGAAATAGACAGGAAATTGTATTTTTGTGTTATCGAGTTGGAAAGAAATGAAAAGAAAATTAACATTTTACATGTTCCTGAGTTGAAAGAAAGAGAAAAAAAATTATGGTCTTATTTTCAATTGTTAATTTCTTTCTCGTTAAATAATTCCAAATTGGAGGGAAACATAGAAGAGAATATTAAACCTCCACTTGCTTTTACTTATTTCCAATTCCGTCCATTAGAAATACTCAGGAACATCAAGTTTTTATTTTTATTTATTCTCCGTTCCATCCACTTCCATTCACTTCTCTCATTAAGTTGGACTCAGGAACATAGTGTTAGATCTTCTTTCTAAATCTCAAGATCAATATTGAATGGTGGAGACTGACCAACCCCATCTTCTTCTTCAACGATTCTCGATTTAACTTACAAACCCAGAGAAAAGGGCTGGTATTCTTCGGACGTGATTTGTGTCCCTTAGTTGATGATAGTTTCATTGGTGTTGCAAAAATTGATTTTGATCACGGATCTCATGACACTCATGTCAAAAGTTTGTTGCTATTTTTCTATTGAATTCAACTCATGATCAAATTATTGAAGTTGCTACAAAGCTGTTTCTACAAATTCTCCCTCATATATACATGGGTGAAGTCAATCGCCTCTAGAAAAAAAAAAACAAAAAAAAAAAAAAAAACAGAGCATGAAGAATAAAAGAATGCCTTTACCTAAGACCATATTAGGTTTCCTTATAAGGGTTGTATGCAAGACAACCTTTTAGTCTATATCTCGTATCCCATAATGGGATATTTAATGACCAGACATACTAGAAGAAGTGGACCCTATTGCTATGACATAAGTCATTGTTTAAGGTGTACATGTCGTCAATATAGGTACTCATCGAAGAAGTCACTATAGAATTCAAATGTCGAAACTTTGCAACATGTCAGCTATTTGCAATGACATGTCATCCTTAAATATTATTGTACGAAACTAAAATAAATGCATAAAAAATAAAAATACTTTAGTTATTTTGGTTTTTGCAACCGTAAATGCCAACCAATGATCGATTTTGTTATGTTGCATTTTCCTATATAAATACCAAAAGGGAATTATTAGTAGTATTTCAAAACTACTAATAAATATCTAAATAATACTAACAAGTTTTGAATTTATTCATATATTTTCAACTGTTTTGCAGCCAAAGATGAAAATGATGTATAGACTTGAATAACACATTGTTGATCGATCTGTCTTTGAATATATTTGACCAACGAATATACTTTGGGTCTTTAACAATTTATATACTTAGGGACTCCAAACAATTCATCAACGATTTTATCCGACAATACAGTCAAAATGCAGCATTCCAAATTTCTTCTTAACATTTCGAGATTCTTGATTCCCCAATGTTCATCAAAGTCTTACCGGTGCTTAGGATGACAACTCTTGTATCTCTCCATGCATTTGCGGTTGATAGCACCTTAAACACTATGTAATTAATGGGTGTATTTAGGGCTGTAAACGAACCGAACGAACACGAACGAGGGCTTGTTCATGTTCGTTCGTTTAAGTTAGCCGAACAACGAACGAACACGAATGAATAAACGAACGCGTTTTTTTGTTCATGTTGGTTCGTTTAACAAATTATCTTGTTCATGTTCGTTCGTTTATGTTCATGAACATACTAAACGAACATAAACAGACAAACATAAACGAACAACGATAAATAAACACAATTAAACATATATGAACATAAACGAACACATAATATTGTAATGTAATCAAATACAATTAAACATATATGGACATAAAAGGAACTTAAATAAATAAACATAAACGAACAACATAAATGAACGTTCATGAACATAATTGAACGAACGAGACCATTGTTCACGTTCGTTCGCTTAACTAAATGAACGAGAATTTGTGTTCATGTTTGTTCATTTATTAAATAAATGAATATAAACAAACTTTCCGCTGAACAATTCACGAACGGTTCGTTTAAAGCCCTAAATACACCCATTAATTACAGGATAAAAACTTTACATGTTGAGTGACCTCGTTCGTGTTCGTTCGGTTCGATTACAGCCCTAAATACACCCATTAATTACAAATTATTTGAAACTTTAATTATAAATTAATAAAAATTGTATATTCACTCAAATCGTGTTCGTTCGGTTCGTTTACATGGTTGTATATTCACTCAAACAATTCATCAACGATTTCTGCAACCATGTAAATGAACCCAACGAACGAGGGCATTAATAAAAAACTATTTAAAAATTATAAATTAATAAAAAATTGTATATTCACTCAAATCTGTGGATATATGTGTATTTTCAATATATCAGGATTGTTAGACTATCTAGGATAATGATGTTGGTCCCATATAGTGAATGAACTAAAAGAATATGGTGAAACTAAATTTGTTTACTAAAATAGTTTCAATGCCGGAAGAATAAATTGAGACACAGCTCAATGTATAAACACAGTTTCTGCAACCATGAAAGCTAAAAGTTACTTTCCTCATAATAAAACCTACACACATAGAAATATGATCATTTGTAAGTCTAACATTACATTAGATACTAAACAAGAGATAATCGGGGAGACTTCAATACTTATCTTAACTTCAATCTTCTTATTATATTTTTTTAATTAGAATACTTGAACTTGACTTGATTTTTAAGTTCTTTAATCTTAAATCCAACTAAGACAAACTTAGCCTTAAGTCATTGAAACTAAAAATACATCAAACATGTTTAACCAACATATGGATAATCCTTGTATCCGATAACCGCATCAATTATTTTTGTATGTCATCTTTCTGGGCAGCACTGGTAAGGGTAACTAGATGTGCAATGCTAATTTTGTGTTAACTCATCAATTATTTGAAACTTTATCACTGCATTTGCATTCTTGTAAAAGATGCCATCAACATGTATGATATGAATAAAATTCCTCAAGGTCACTCAACATGTAAAGTTTTTATCCTAGCTAAGTCACCATGCGTTATTGAACCTTCACTAATCTACTACATATGAGTTGAGTTACTCTTTTCTCCTTCTTTTGCAAATTCTCTTTCTAGGATCTTCTTTAGCGGCTTCAATAACCCCTTGAAAAATGTGATTAAGAGTAGTTACCTTTACCAAGATCTAAGATTAGTGCAATTTTCACTTTTAGAGCCCTTAAGGAATTTTAAGTCTCAATCCATTCACTGAATTCAAAAGTCATTAGGTTACTAGCCTCGATATTGTTTCTATTTTTAACCAAGCCTTGTTGAAGATGATAAACTTGAAAACATGGTTACTAGCATGATTGGTACACCTAATTGACATAATTTTTCCACATGATGCTTTCTCTTGGCATATACATCTTCAAAACTTTGCATGTTTCTTTTTTTATTTAACTCTACCACTTTGGATATCCTAGCAACATTTAGATTATGTATGCGATCTATTTAAAAAAATAGTTGATTCTAAAGGGATTGATCCACCCTTAGTCTTTAGATCCTTTGCTAAAACAACATCTGCTTTAGCAAAAAGTATAGATTCAAGGTAATGTTGCTCTACTTAGCAATCTTCCTGGCCTTTTGTATACTCATATTCTACTACTTGGACTTCTAAAAAATCAATGTTCGAGGGGGGGGGGGGGGAGGGATTTGGAAATATACCTAATACTAATTTTGCTTAGCCTAGGCTTCATACGTAACTTAGTTTCTTAGACAACCCAACTCACTTTGGAAGCATGGAAGAAGGCTCATGCTCATTTCTTTTAAAAATGAATATGGGCATCATCTTTAGTTTGTGAACAATAAAGAACATGTAATGGAACATCTCAAATGACGTCATCTTTCATAAATATCTATGTCCATAAATCCTTCCATGTTGCTTGTGTAGTCCACCTACTAAGCTAAGCGGTATCCCCCTTTTTATATCATCAAAACAAGAGACAACAATAAGAATACAAGTAAGTAGAGGAATATGAGAAGAAAGAGTAGTGACTATGGAAGCTAACTTATATGGTGTGGCAGATATTGTAATTAAGACGCCCTATGTTCAGGTAGTTTTAAACAATGTTTTAAGGATAAGTCAAAACCTATATTAAGTAAAATTATGTGGAAAAATCCCAAAACATTTAAAACATCTTAGATTTTCAGACCTATAAATAGAGGCTTAAGCTTTCCATTCTCCTCACACATTCTATATAAACATCTTTGATCTTAAGGGTCATTTCTGAGAGTTAGTAGCGCGTTAAAGGAAGGAATCGAGGAAGATTTAAAGTAGTAACCATCTTCTCGACATTTGGAGAGTAAGTTTCCAACCCTTAATATAGTTATGCTTATACGTTGGTATGCCGAAGGGCTATTAGTATTAGATGATATAACAATCGTTGGAAGTCCATAACCGTGTTGGTAGTAGATATAGTTGTTATAGACTAAACAATGTGGAAGGTAGGTTAGCTAGTCAATATGACTTATAGCAAATGACTAAGCTAGATCTATGCGATACGTATCTCAGCCTATAAAGGATTTCTATACTAGTATGACATATGTTGATGTTATAATGTCTAATACTTAATAGATTGTATAAACAGTTATTGGAAGTCAAGATGTAAACACATAAGCCTTAAGCAGTAGTGATAGCAAGGACATGCTGATTCCATGTGAGGTGACATAACTGTTGGAGTAAGAATTCAATCAATTGTAGATATACAAGAAATAGAATATGATTCAAGCAATGATAAGATGAAGAACAACAGAATGAGTAAACATGGTGTTGAATGATTGTATTTGTTGAGTTAAGTTTGTGATGAAGTGCCACCTTATCCGAAGACCTAAAGTTTTGATAGAAGACCCCGAAGTTTGAAGACTCCGAAGGGTGTATCCTGGAGGATACGAAGAGTTAACAACTGAAACAACTTTTGGTGCACGCGTGATAGTAGACTTCGTGGTGCATGAATATTCACTCCTATTGGCTAGTACACTGATAGGATATTCCATGATCGTATTTGTACTATCGTATCTCTGATTATGTATATATATATATCAGAGATACCTTACCGTGTCGGGTGTGACTTTGATCTACCACCATTTGTAAAACCCTAATCGTAATATCAAAGCATTCGACACACTTTACTCATTGTGTTCTTGATTGTTCTTAATAATTGTGTGTGTTTCCATTGCTTCTCTTGAATCAATTCGTCATTATACTTATTATTGATTACTACTTGATCGATTTCAACACTCAACACGTGGTATCAGAGCGGGACAGCTCGAAAACCTATTTTTAGAGTCTCGTTTCATTGTTACAGTTCTAGATCTGAATTGTTTCTTAGATCTAGTTTTCCGCAACTGTTAACTATCTATATTGCTTGTTTTTCTGAAAAGATCCTGTTGAAATTCGTTCAAAATGACTGATTCTACTGCTACTTATGCTAACATGCTTAATTATGCCAATCTGATTGGATCTTCTACCAAAGCTCCAGTTCTTGTTCCAACCTACTATGATTTATGGGATGATCGTATGAGGGATTACCTTGAAGGTCTTGATGAAGAAAAGGATATCTGGAGATCTGTCAAAGATGGTCCTCATACAGACATTGAAGGAAGATTTGTAGTAGTTGATGGAGAAGATGCTGAAGTCCTGACAGCTGCTGATCTGAAGAAAGTTAGAAACGATGAAAAAGCCATGAGAGAACTCCGAAGTGGACTTGGTCCAGATGTTCGACATCACATCTCTGGTGCAAAGTCTGCTAAAGAGATTTGGGATCGTTTGGCTGTTCATTTTGCTGGTGATAACACTCTTCAATTGAGTGTTGTTCAAGAAGTGTTAGCTGACTTCAGTAACTTCAAGCAACAAGAGAATGAAACCTTGGAACAAGCCTATGAAAGATACAGCAAAATGGTGTACGAATTGGAAAAGTATGGGGAAACTCAAAGTCAACAAGATATCAACATCAAATTTCTCTATAGTTTGAGACCAGAATGGAGACCAATCATGCTGATGATCAAGTCATATGAAAACATTAACACATACTCATTGGCTGCTTTATACAATCTCATCAAACCACACGAACCTGATATTTGTGGTAGAAGAAGCGAGAAGGCTAACTCAAGTTCCTTAGCTCTAGCGTCTAGTGTTGATGAAGAAGAAGATAAGGATGAGCCTGATGGCTACATGGAAGGAGACAATGGTGAAACGATTGCTTTGTATGCTGCAAACAATCGAATATTTAGAAAACCATTTGTGAACAAGTCTAACTCAGCAAAACCCTTCGTGAAAGCCTTCAACTAAAACTCTATCACTCCGAAACCAAAGACTGAGATCTATACGCCTAAGGAGGAAACTGCGAAGTCTTCCACTCCGAAGCCCACTGAAACAAAGACTTTGGAGACTCCAAAAGATAGATCTGAAGAAAAGAAAACTTTTGGTGACTCTGGCTTTGACTATAACTGTTGCCATGGTAAAAACCATTTCGCGAAAGATTGCATGCTTCTTAAACGAAATGAAAAACAAACGCAAGTGAAAGATGAAGCTTCTTATGCAAGAAAGATAGAAAAAGTGAGAGAAAACCAAAGATCTGGCCCTGATGGCTTCGGAAGACAGAATGGGAACTTACCAAGTTTGGTCGTCTGACGCTGAAGACGAGGAAGTAAGGAAGCCAACTCATAGTGCATTTATTGCCTATGATGATGGTAAGAGCTTCCCGAAGGATACCTCAGAGGAGAGTGAAGCTGAAGGAGACTTGAAATATGAAGGATTTGAAGATTTTGGTCATGTGGGTTCAGAAGTGAAGAAAGGACTTGAAGCAGAAGTTCCGAAGACTTGGACTGATGACTCTTCGGATGATGAGGAGGATGTTTGCTTCATGGCAAAGGACTCACGCCAAACCATTCCTTAGCAGGTATCCAAATTTCTCTTATCTTTTAAAATTCCTGCATCAAAATTTTCTGCTGATATAAATAAAATAACACGTGATTGCTCTGTGATGAACAAATTGCTAATTGATGCTAAAAATAAGGGCAAAGATCAGTGAGCAGGAGATTCTACAATTGAGGGGGAGAGTTGAGAGTCTGAAGCTATCCCTAGAAAAAGCCAATTTAAGAATCTCATTGCTAGAGGAGAATAGAGAGAAACATTTGAATAATAATGATGTAATTTTGAGACAACGTAATATCTTTTGTGAAACTGCTAGACGTTTGTATGCTCATATTACTCGTATTTATCACTTTGCTGATGTTTACAATGTTGAAAATAGACAACTACTGCCTTTTATTGAGTTTAAGCTGAAAGATGTTGATAGTATTTCATATGAATGTGAATCAATAGTGTCTGGGTCCGAAGTCACCAATCCTTCGTATAAGCATGGTTTGATTTCTGTTGAAAAACACTTAACTACTGAAAACATGTTGAAATTACTACCAAAAGAAATCCCATTGTTGCAAAGAAATGTTCCTCAAATTGAAAACAAATCAGAAGTCACTGTTGAGACTGAGTGGGAAAAGGATTCTGAATGTGATTCGGATATGGAGGAGATTGATTGCTCTTCTTTGTCTAAAATAACATCATCCTCCGCATCCGCATTACCCTCCGAAGACATCTCACAATTGTCTTTGGTTGACAAAGGTAAAACTAAAATTGATTGTGAAAAGGAATCTTCTGAAATCAAGGAAACTGTTAAAAACAAAACTCAAGTTTCTGATGAATGTGTGTCTTATGAAGAATATCTTAAAGACAATTCGAAAAGACTAGTTCATGTTGCTTGAATCTATCCTAAGATCTCTTATTTCAAAAACTATATTTTTGTGAAACCTGGAGGTTTACCTTTAATTGACAATGATTTGGAGAAACTTCTTGAGGAGGATAATTCCACAGTTACCGAGGAAGGATTCTTCTCATCATAAAAAATGGTTGAAAATGACATGAATGAAAAATTGGAAGTAAAAATCAATGTGAGAAAACAAGATTTATATGGCCACAACATTTACAATCGTCTTTGCTATGAAAAAGAAAAGATTCCTAAAAACATGACTCATCTTTTAAATGTTAAAAACGATAATCATGTTTACACTAACATAAATTACAAACAAATTCAAGTTATGGAGAAACCCATAGCTCTGAAGATGGATGTTTTTCAGTTAATGGAGTCATGTGAAAGTGTTCCTCTTACACAATCTTTTGAAAATGCTGTTACAAAACCCAAGAATGTTGTTTCCAAACCCACATTACAAAAACCTCAGATTTTGAAAAGACCTCAAATTCAAAACTTTGCATCAACCTCCAAAACAAAATTGGAAGAGGGATGACCCGAAAGAAAACTTAATTCCAAATTCAAAATCTTCAAGGTCATCAAATCGCTCAAAAATTTCAAAAGCAAAGAAAACCTCAAACTCTTCTAAAACTTCAAATTCCTCTATGTCAAAATCATCAAAGAAAATATGGGTTCCGAAGACTTCTAGCACTTGAAACTCTTCTGACTCATCTTTTCTAACAAAGGGCTCTTCGGAATCAATTTCTGACTCTACATGCTCATCACATGAGAATTCTGAAAATATGATAAATTTAAATACAAATGAAATATCTAAAGACGCCGTTGAGAAGTGGATTCAAGAATCCTTTGCTTACCCTGAGGACCCAAGATTGATTGGGTACCAACTCCTTCTTGATTGATTGCAGGTTATGTCAAATTAGTGGTACTATGCAAAATGGTACATGGATAGTGGCTGCTCAAGACATATGATAGGAAAAAGGGAGTATCTCAGGGATTACAGAACATTGGATGATGCAGGAAATGTTTGCTTCGGTAACAACGAAACTTGTCCAATTCGGGGTTATGGCAAAATCACAAATGGGAAATTTACAATCAACAGAGTGACATTTGTAGAAGGATTAAAGCGCAATCTTGTAAGTATCTCTCAATTGGTGGTTGGAACTGGAAATGCAGTCACATTCAACAACCAAGGGAGTGTTATCTCAAAAGAAGCAACAAACGAAGTCTTGTTGAAATCTAAAAGAAAGGGATCGATGTTTCCCTTGAATTTAAAGCCAATGAATGGTGGGCAATCCTTGTGTCTTCTATCCAAAGCCAATTCAGATGTCAGCTGGTTATGGGACTGAAGACTTGCTCACCTAAACTTTAAAGACTTAAACAAGTTAGTGGCTATGGATTTGGTTCGTGGAATGCCTGCTCTAAAATTTGATAATGACTCACTTTGTTCTGCTTGTAAACATGGCAAGCAAACAAAACAAAGGCATCCAACTGTGATTAATCCAAAGATCACCGAACCACTTTCACTTCTTTACATGGATATTTGTGGACCATCCACAGTGGAGTCAATTGGGAAGAAAAAGTATATTCTTGTGATTGTTGATGACTATTCAAGGTTCACTTGGGTCTTATTCTTAAGAAACAAGTCTGATACAGCTGATGAAATCATCAATTTCATAAAGAAAATGGAAATAATGCTCAACAAGAAAGTCCGAACTCTACACAGTGATAACGGTTTGGAGTTCAAAAATCAAACACTTGATGGATTTCTGAAGACAAAGGGGATTAGTCACAACTTCTCAGCACCATATACTCCTCAACAAAATGGTGTTGTAGAAAGACGAAATCGCTCTTTGTGTGAAGCAGCTAGAAAAATGCTTAATTTTGCAAACTTGCCCATGTACTTCTGGGCCAAAGCCATTTCTACAGCTTGCTTCACTCAAAATAGATCGTACACCCACAAGAGGTCTCATATTACACCATACGAAGTACTCAATCGAAGAAAACCCAATGTCAAGTTTCTTCATATCTTCGGTTGCAGGTGTTTTATTTTGAACTTAAGAGATCATTTGACAAAATTCAATGATAAATCAGAAGAATGGATTTTTCTTGGTTATTCACAAAACTCAAAGGCATATAGGGTTATGAACAAGAGGACACGAAAAATTGAAGAAACCTTCAACCTCTCGTTTGATGACTATTATATCAAGATGTCTTTACATCCATTCCCAATGTCATCCATCTTTCCGAAGCCAGCTGTTGATGCATCACTAATTACAACTTTTGATACTGACTTCAGTCTTCTTTTTGATCCACCTGTGAGGGCTGTACACTCCGAAGCTAGAGCACCAGACAATCATGTGTCCGAACTGTCCAAGCTCACAGATGGCCCCAAAGACTCATCAACAAGCAGTGTTCCAAGACCCTCTTCGGCTGAGGGGGAGCCTTCAGATGGATCTGTAAGAGAATCTGGTTTCGAGGGGGAGCAAAACAACATAAATCTCAACAACCCCTCACATGAAATCTCTCATATCATGTCCATGTATCCTTCTATCCAGGGGGAGCCAGATATCTCTACTCTGAATACATCAACTTCAATCTCTTCGGATAATGGCAGAACAACCTCAACACCAACTGCTGCAGAGGGGGAGCACACTCTTAACTCTTCTTCACATTTGTACACACCTCAAATAAATGTCACAAATTCAAACAATCACTTAATAATAGATGATTTTCCATCCACTTCGGGGTATCCTTCAGACATTGAGGATATCGATGCTGAAGGACCACCTGAATATGATCCAAACTTTCCAACTTTGGAGAAGTGAACGAGAAATCATCCCCCATCACTTGTCATCGGTAATGTTCAAGATAAAGTATTGACTCGTACATAACTACACCAAAAGCAACTCGATATAAACAAAACTTTGGAGTTGTGCATGTTCAATGTATTTATCTCAAAGATTGAACCTAAGAACGTTAAGGATGCATTTGATCACCCTGATTGGATTGAAGATATGCAATTGGAATTAGAAGAGTTTGAAAGAAACAAAGTTTGGAGTTTAATTCCAAAACCTGCTAATGCTTCAATTGTTGGTCTCAAATGGGTATATAGAAATAAACTTGACACTGAAGGCAATGTAGTTCGGAATAAAGCAAGGCTGGTTGTCAAAGGTTATTGTCAACATGAGGGGATTGATTATGAAGAGACATTTGCTCCTGTTGCTAGACTCGAATCAGTTCGGATCTTTTTAGCTTATGCTGCACAAAAAACCTTTGATGTCTATCAGATGGATGTCAAATGTGCATTTTTGAATGGTGATCTCAAGGAAACCGTATTTGTTGCACAACCACCTGGCTTCGTAGACAAAGAAAATCCCAACCATTGCTATGTGTTAGATAAAGCTGTCTATGGTTTAAAACAAGCTCATTGGGTTTGATATGAGACCTTGACAAAGTTTTTAAAAGAGTCAAACTTCAAACAAGGTTCAGTGGATCCAACACTTTTTAGAAAGAAAGTTGGCTCTCATTTGATGTTAGTCCAAATTTATGTGGATGACATTATCTTCGGATCCACTGATCCAAAACTCACAAAAGATTTTGAAAAACTAATGAAAAGCAAATTTCAAATGAGTATGATGGGAAAGATTGACTTCTTTTTTGGATTACAAATAAAACAATCTAAGGAGGGGATCTTCATCAATCAACAAAAATATACGAAGAGTTTACTTGAACGCTTCGGAATGACTAACTGCTCCAAAGCAAAGGTTCCTTTACCTGCAGGAACAATGTTAAATCCATCATTGGACAAACCGAAGACTGACATCCAGACGTACCGAAGTATGACATGATCATTGCTTTTTCTCACAGCCAGTCGACCAAACATAATGTTCGCAGTGTGCAATTGTGCATGTTATCAAGCAGACCCACACGAACCTCACTTAGCTGCGGTTAAAACAATTTTTCGTTATCTTCACAATACGCCTGCGTATGGGTTATGGTATCCAGCAAACTCAGTCTTCTACATACAAGCCTACTCAGTTTCAGATTTGGGTGGATGTTCCATTGATCACAAAAGCACTTCGGAGGGTTGTCAATTCCTTGATGGAAAGCTAATCAGCTGGCAATTCGAGAAGCAAACTTGTGTTTCAATATCCACTGCAGAAGCAGAATATGTAGCAGCTGCAGCTTGCACTCCGTAGATCATCTGGATTCAAAGCCAATTAAAAGACTATGCCATCAACATGAGAAAGATACCCTTGTTTTGTGACTCACAAAGTGCTATTCGGATATGTCACAATCCAGTTCAACATTCCAAGACGAAGCACATAGGTTTTCGCTATCACTTTATCAAAAGTCATGTTGAGCAGGGGAACATAGAAGTGCACTTTGTTCACACAACCGAACAACTGGCAGATATCTTTACAAAAGCTTTGAATGAAGAAGCATTCACACGAATTGTTCGAGGACTTGGCATGATTGATGGATCCACTTTAACATAAACCTCAGATTTGCTCTTTCTTACCTTAATCTTTTAAATAACAAAATAAGAGATTATGCTGTTCCACAGCACTCGAAAGCCCTTTGACGCTTCAGAGCCCATCAAAACAAACCTTATGATGTTCCGCAGCACTCCGAAGTACTTAGTTGGTTCGGAGCCCCTCGGAACATACTTTTCAGTCAATAAAATTTCATAAATGTCCAAATTCGTTAAAACACCTTTTGCCTTTGTATCACAAGGGTAAGAATTTTTCATTCAATGTGTTTACTTCATTGGGAACACCAAAAACCAGAAAAGAACGAATTGCAAAACCTTTAACATCTCAATTCTCAAATTCTTGCATAAATGACTAAGTTTGACCTTCTTTCAATAATTAATTGATTAAAGGACAAAACTTTGATTTTAGATTCTGATAATCATACCTTATTGCAGTAAAAGGCATACCTTACTGCAGTAAAAGGTATCTGGGAATCAATTTGAAACATTGGTAAGAAAACAGACTTCGGAGTGAGGTTAAGGCTGTTTTACAATACGAAGTCTTGTTTGATTTTAATATCCTTAACGTCATGTTTATCTCTAAGCTCCCTATTGAACTTGACTTGCTTTATTATCAAATTAATCAAGTAGTTCACACACTACTCAGGATAAATCACAAGTTCCAAAGTTTTCTTCATGAGTGATACATGCATTGACTGATAAGTAAAATTAGAACTCTCTTTACTCTTGTTTCAAAATTGAACTACATGAAGTTTTTCAAACACAAAGGATTGCACAAACAACACAAAAGCACCATAAAAGGTCATCACATGGTGAATTTTTGACTCTTTGGATATAAAGCTCCAAAATGCAAGATATGTTTCAAAAATGAAAAATTGAAAATCTCAAAAGAAAAACAGAAATTCAAATTGTCAAAAGAATCAAAGTCAACAAACAAGTGAAAAGGTAATCAAGGGAGTGCAAAAATAAAGATAAATCAGCACTCAAAGGCTTATTCTTCTGTCTTAGATGACGATACAAGGAACTCCTATAACATAGTTGAGTACCATGTAGAGAATATGAACATCTCAAGTAATCTATCTTTAATGGTAATGTTGTGGTGGTGTACGAAGCTCAAAGGCTTGTCATCAGAGAAAAGTATCCAAACACCTCAACTGATGAAATGGGATAAATTTTTCAAAAAGTTCTTCAAAGTCAATCCAAATTTTCACATCATCTTCTGATGCTCAATTCAAAAGTGAAACTTTTCTGAATTTCAATGCAGTGAATGTCACCATCATTTTGTATGAAAAATTTGAAGCATAGAAGAAAAATCAAAACTTCTTGCAAAATGCAAAATTAAGTTCAACTTAGGGTGGTTAGACTTATGCATTTCATGACTGATGTTCAATCAAACAGGCTCCGAAATGAAAAACGGACTTCCAACATGATCCAAATGATTCTGAATGCAAAAATGTCAAATCTTCTTTTCATAATATTCAGGGAAACTAAAGTTAAAAGTCATAATGCATCATCAAAAGTAAAACAAAAATTTCAATAAAAGTAAAGGTCTCCAGTGTATTGATAACATCTTTAACAAAAGCTCTTTATCCGAAGTGTTATCAATACTCTTTGGAATGTCTCATAACACATGATCACTTCTCAAACTCAGAAGGATACCAGTAATTGTCACACCTGTCTTTGTTGGTCCGAAGTCAATTTAAATGTTTAAATGATTTTCACATTTATGATAACCACAGAGACAAACATTCGTTTTAATTTAATGAACGTTACTGTACAACTGTCACTCAGGAAATCTTGGAAAATCATAACAAAAAGATCGTGTGCAATATGGCGCTTCAAATTTGAACAATCATGACTGACAAACGGACGTTTCCGCTTTTGCAGAGATAGTGGAGCGTACAACTGCTGAGGTGGCATTCTCTCAGTGGACCTTTTCAAATGGGCATTAAATGCCCTTGGGACCACGAATACTATATATATCACACGCCCCTTCAGTTCATCTTTTTATGCGATCAAGACTCTCAAAATTCATCTACAGAAATTCTCTCTGAACCCTAATTTTTCTTCATCTTCTTCAATCAACCATCAATGGCGACTGAAGGATCTTCCCAAAACACTGAAGCGATGTCAATTCCAGTGCTCAAGAGCCAATCTGTGAACCTGTATTTTCGCACTGATCTAAAGCTTTATCCCCAACCCATTGTCGCTCTTGTCGAATGTATGAAATAATCGATTCTAGGTCACGCCTTGACCTACATACCCTCAATTCCTGCTACCCTTGTTCACAGAGCTCATTATACATCCAATGCTCTGTTCGAATCTGAAAACAATGTTAAATCTGTTCATTACGAGGCTATTGACGTCAAGGGCAACATCAAAAGAGTCCAACTCACCAAGATCAAGTTTGCAGAAGCCCTGCACCTTCCAATCTACGATCTAAAAGAGATTGTTGTTCCAACTGCTGAACAACTGGTAGATATGTTTAATGCTATGGGTTATGAACCTCAACTCGTTAGCATCAGCCTATTCAAAAAGAGGCATCTACCTGACTTATGGCGATTCTTCTTCGGAATCTTCTTTAGATGTCTCTCAGGAAGAACTTATGGTCTATATTCAGCAAGCCAGTCATTCTTTTCCCTTCTCTATGGAATTTATTACGATGTCAAGGTGGATTACGTCTCCATCTTGTTGGCTGATTTCTGCTCACGCATTAATCATTCCATGAAGGGGACTGAGATCTCAAATGCCAGATTCTGGGCTATGGTCGTTCACGAGCACTATCAAGAAGAAAATATCGTTTATGATCCTGTTCTTACCGAGATGAGGTACACTTATATTACTGTTCCCGCTTTAGATGAAAATTTTAGTGGTTTCTGTGTACAAATTCCTCCTGAGATGCTACGTAAAGTATCAGTAGATTGTGATGAGGTCAACATCTACCGTTCCACTCTCACAATGCCTTACCCAGTTCGTGAAATCACTCAAGCTGCACCATCCAAACCCCCTGTTAAACACAAAGCCAAAAAGAAGGCAACTGGAGGTCCCAGTGGTTCGAAGGCTACAAGAAAGAGGAAAGCTTCGGAACAAACCACTCCCAAACGAAAACAACCTGAACGAACCAAGAAACCATTAGTGGTAGATGAGTTTTCGAAGTCCAACAAATCACCCTCTGAAGACATTCAGATAGAACAGGAGGAAGAACATCAGTCTTCCCCAATACATGACACAAGACCACCCTCGCTTCCAATTATCACAACACCACCTTCTCCACCACCCACAACACCTCCTCAAACCTCCACCACTGGAACAAATACAATAACCTCAACCCTTCCTTTAACCTCAACCATACATACAACATCTTCAGATGTTCCACCTACATCCACCTCAACTAAAACACCTTCAATTTCAGCCCCTCAAACATCTGAACCAATCATTACCTCCTCCGAACCATTGTTAAACATCTCCTCTTCTGGTCTGGATACATCATTTCCTGATTATCCTTTCCATGAAGACCTGGATTTTGAAACCAACTTGCTTTCAAAACCACCTTCAGTAGAAGAGACTATGGCTGCTTTTCACATGGCGCCAATAGTGATAGAAGAAACAGACGATGACAACTTGGATGATAATGATTTCATTTTTGTCAAACAATACAAGACTTTAAACCGCAAACTAGATGCTCTTCTCCAGACAAACACTGGTTTTGATCCTTCAAGGAAGCATGAAGGAAGTGTTGAAGAGCAAATAACTGAAGCCAAGAAAGCCTTGACAGAAAAGATAGAAAAAATGGTCAAGAGCTCTGAAAAAGGAATCATGGATCAACAAGTCCATATTCAAAGCATTTTCGAAGGCAAGTTCAACACTGCGGTTGAACAAGTGGAGGAAAGACACAGGCTCCTCAAGGAGCAGACTGAAAAGAAAATTAATGCTCTTGTTGAAAGAATGGAGTTATCAAACTCCGAAGTGATGAAGGCTCTGAATGACCTTCGGGACGAAACAAAATCCTTCAACTCTCAATACCAGACTGGCTTCGTAAAACATTTGTCGGATGCCCACAAGAGAATTGAAGAGCTGACTGCGGAACCGTCACGATCCACATGCAGTAGCTGTCTTTGCTGATGAACTTAAGAAGACCAACTCTGCAATCACTTCGGACATTGTTGAAAAGTTGAAGAACATTCTTCAGCCTTTGATCAATGTTTTCATTAAAATGGAACGCACTCAAGCTGCCAAATCGAGACCCCAAGGGATTGCTCAGGGTGAACCAGGAGCTCAACCCTCACAAGGGGGAGAATCCGAAGCCTCAGGGTCTCGTGCTTTGGTCACAACAACCTCCGAACCACAAACAACTTATCAACCCACTGTCTTGAGAAGACCAAACTTTATTCCACCAATCATATCTAAAGCTGGTCCTACCTTCGGTACCACCAAAACAACTGAAGCAAGTGGTTCTGGTACGAAGGCTGAAGTAAAAGAATTAAGGATTGCTCCTCACATGGAGCAAGTCCATAAAGAAAGAGAGGAAGAATTCAACAAGATGCTTATGATCAATAATATTGCCAATGAAAACCGAACCTGGACTGAGGAATTGATCACAGCCATTGGTTTCACTGACTTCAGAGTTTTCAACCGCCTTCCTCTCAAAAGCTATGATACAAAAACTTCCATCAACCGACAAATGGATCTCCCCTACAATCCAAAAACCTTTGCTTTTCTTCAATTCGAAAGAGATGTGCCAAAAGAACTGCAGACGGCTTACAAGAAAAGAAAGGTTGCATTCCATACAAAGTTCATCCAGGCTCCAAACTATGTATGAAGTGACAAGAAAATCATGAAAATTATTTCCATCATGGAAGTAGATGTGTACGAAGGATTTCAGAACATTGAATTCTTCGTACTCCGGGGCACTAATGAAGGAGGTTCAAGATTCACTATAACAGACTTCCCAATCATGAATCCAACTGATTTTATAGTGGTTCTTGATATTATGAAATTCTCTGCTGGAAATGAAGCTGAATTGTTGATGGTCTTGACAACGCCTAGTAATATCAAGTATTTTAGTCGTTGTTGAGCCCTATTCTTGGTGAAATTATATCATATATGCTGTGGTATTCTCACTTTTTGTGTCAGTGCTTGTTTGGAAAGAAAAGATGTAAACAGGGGCTAAAAGTGTATAAAATGGAAGAAGTTTGAAGATAAAGAAAAAACAGTCGAAGACACATGTTCGTCGTGGAATGAACAAGGGCGCGACGCGGTGACTCAGCAATGAGGCGGTGGAGAAGATTCAAATGCGTAGAAAACGGGGATAAACCAACACGCGCGCCGCAGATTCTACTTGCGCGCGTCACGGTCTTTTATTTTTCACAACTATAAATAGAGGGTTTTAGGTCGAAAAATGCAGCAAAGACCTGGCATAGGAACGACTCCCAAGGCTTCTTTGACTCCGAGTTTCAGTTTTCAGCAACCATATTTGGTATTTTATGTTCTTTCTTTTAATTAGTTTAGTAGTTTTGGTACATTTGGCTAGTGTTTTTGGGTGTGACAACCATTGGCATTAGTTCTTAGTTTTTGAATTTGATGTTTTCTGTTTTGGAAAATTTGGATCTGAGTTTTTAATAATTAATCATTCGGTTAGTGTTAAATGCTCTTTTTATGGTTTTTATGCTTTTGGATGAATTTTGGATGTTTGATTGTGTTGGATGTTTTGATTTGATCTTTGTTACTTCTGAATTTAGACCTTACTTCTGATTTCAGTAAGTACTTAGGTTAGTAGTGGTTTAGTTTAGTTGATGCTTGAATTGGAATTGTTGGATGTTCATGATTTCTGGATTGTTTTGGTAAAAGTCGGAAACTAGATCCTCTGGCTGTAGAAGTGACACTACAGTTGGTAATCTGTTGCCTACGTTGACCACGTAACTCCTGTGGATCGACCCTGACTACCGCTATACTAGTGTGTGTTAGGTTTATTTTACTATTTTTGACCGCACGACGACCTAGGCGTGTCAAATTTTGGCGCCGTTGCTGGGGAGTTTTGAGCTTGAGAGTAGGCGATCTGTAGAACTTTCAGTTTCTGATTTTTGGTTTTGATATTGAGATTTCAGTTTGTTAGTAATTTTCCTTTTGGTTTTGGTGGGCGTGTTGCACTAGTGCATGCGTACCCGTCGGTGTGGACAGTTATCACGCTTGCATTTTGACTCAGAAATTGAACGAATCGCGTGCAAGAACGGTGCACATAGGCATTTAGATACAATGAGTTTTAGTAATGTTAATAGTAGTTTAGAGAATGTTGCCCAGGAACCTTCGGGTGAAGCAACAGGGATGTCATTTATCCCCCCGATTTCAGAATTTCAGTTTGGGAGCACGAGTTTTACTGGTGGTGCAGTTTCAGCCCCTGCACCAATACCATCATGCACTCTGCCTTCTGTTCCATCATTTCAACCACAATCTACAAACCCTTTCACATCTGCTATGTCCTGGGGAGCGCTGACCCGTGATGGCACCCCAGCGACTATGCAGCACACTACCCTTTCTCAACCACAATCATAACCCTCACAACCACCATTAATCTTTAAACCATAAGCCACTTTTCCACCCATACCACAACAACCATATCAACCACAACCTCCACAGTACCAGTACCAGTACCAGTACCAGTACCAGTACCAGTACCAGTACCAGTACCAGTACCAGTACCAGTACCAGTACCAGTACCAGTACCAGTACCAGTACCAGTACCAGTACCAGTACCAGTACCAGTACCAGTACCAGTACCAGTACCAGTACCAGTACCAGTACCAGTACCAGTACCAGTACCAGTACCAGTACCAGTACCAGTACCAGTACCAGTACCAGTACCAGTACCAGTACCAGTACCAGGAGGTTGAGCAGAGCTATGAGGATAAAGAAGAAGGATGGTTTCTGCAGCAGCAGCAACCGTAGCAACAATGGAACCGAGGTCGGGGACCTCCACGAAGAGCACCACAACAGCGACCACCGCAAGGTCAGCAAGGGTACAAAAATGATAATCAATACAATGGTAATTTAGTTAGACCTTTGTACTTTGCACAACCGAGAGGGCAATCGGTTGCCTCGCACTTCCAGCCACGGGAGTACGATGACTCATCGCCCATTTATATTCCAGATGATATAGATACTCAGGTAGAAATTAGACCACAACTATTAGGAGTATTGCCTGAATTTAGGGGATATAAACAGGATGATCCATACAATCACTTGTATGAGTTCATGGCGATAGCAAATACCAACACCCCCTAGGAACACGAATAACAATATTTTTTGGTTAAGGTTGTTCCCGTTCACTTTGAAAGACAAGGCCAAGTATTGGTTCATGTCTCTTCAATCCAATAGTATCACTACATGGGACCTGCTTAAAGCTAAATTCTTGCAAGAATTTTCCCCAGCCTGTAAGACTACTGAAGTTAGATGCGCAATCTAAGATTTTCAGCAAAAGCCTGGAGAAGCATTTCACGAGCCTTTCGATCGATTGAAGGAGTTGCTACGTTCCTGTCCGCATCACGAAGACCCGAAGTGGCAGTTGGTGAAATTATTTTTTGAAGGAATGAATGAGATGCATCAAGCAATGAAAAATGCTTCATCAAGTAGGACATTCATGTGGCAAGAGCCAGAAGATGCATGGAGATTTTTGGAGCAGTTGAGTTTAGGATTTAAGGTTAGCGGATCCATGAAGGATAACACAGTGTATGTGGCAAATATCGAAGCAGAAAATAAGTGGAAAAAGGAAATCCAAAATGAGCTAAGTGCTGTTACAAAAAAGTTTAATCAAATGCTCACGAGATTTCAGAAGGAGAAAGGAGCGTATGTATTGCATGGACAAAGCATATGTAATACATGTGGTGAAATAGGACATAACCACAATGAATGCTCAATGACACATGAGGAAATCAGTCAGGTGCATGGATATGGTCAATTCCATAATACACCACGACCATTCAGAAATAATCAGCAAAGGGAAGTAAGACAACCATCAGTGAGGCAGCAACATGTGCAACCAGCACCTCCAGCTGGAACTACGAACATTGGCATGCAGGAAATTTTTGGAATGTTAGTTAAGCTCAAGGAGGTGGAAGATGCCAATTCGCAAGCAATTTTGAAGTTAGGAGAATTGCTCATTAAGTTGGAAAAGGACAGAGAACAGGAAAAAGCACAGCCGCCAAAGGTGCAAGTAAATGAAGTTATCACACTCAGAAGCGGAAAGAAGGTGGACAACAAAGTTACAGCTCCACCAGCAGAAGAAGATAGTGATGTGGAGATAATTTTTGATGAAAAAGAAGAGCTGGAAAAGGAAACGAAGAGAGAAAAAGAGGAACACGCACAAAAGAAGAAACCGGCAAGTACATGGGAAAAGGGAGAAACAAGTGGGACAGCTCCTTTTCCCGTGGCTTTGGAAAAGCCTGAAAGAAGACCATACGGGAAAAAAGGACCACAAGCAGAAGATATGTGGGATCTGTTCAGTCAGATCAAAGTCAACATCCCATTGGTTAAGCTTATCAAGGAGGTCCCTGCGTATGCAAAATTTCTCAAAGACATGTGTATTCACAAGAAGCATATTCTGTCACATTTGCCCAAAAGGATTAGTTTGCCCGAAAATGTAAGTTCTTTAATTGTGGATACATTACCTCCCAAGATGAAGGACCCAGGGGTTCCTCTCATCTCAGTTGATTTAGGTGATGTGCATATCAAGAAAGCTCTGTTAGATTTGTGTGCAAGTGTGAACATTCTACCAGGACAGCTTTTTGACAAGTATGAATTCGGTACTTTAAGGCCTACTAATGTAATCTTACAGCTTGCTGATAAGTCTACAAAGATTCCTAGGGGAATGTTGTCAGATGTTATCATTAAGGTGAGAGATTTCTATTACCCAGCAGATTTCTTAGTTCTGGATACCCGTCAGGCCGCCAATGGAGAACAACCGATGATTATTTTGGGGCGACCTTTCTTGGCTACAGCTAATGCAAACATTGACTGTCGTACAGGAGAGATAGGGATTTCCTTTGGGCATCGGCAAACTAAGATTAACATTTTTAATGCCAAAGGAAGTACCATGGAGGATGAAGAATGCTACTAGGTAGACATCATAGATGAGTTAGTGCAGCAATATACACCTAAGGTGTTGCAACAAGAGGTGATGGATATTCAAGAAGAAGGAGAGGCTGAGCAGGAGAAGCAAGAAGAAGCAGTAGGAAAGGAAAAAGGCATGAAGCATGAAGAATGCGCACACATCGAGAAGCTGCCGACGGAGATCCCTAAGACATTAAAACCGTCTTTACAGGAACCGCCAACTTTAGAGTTAAAACCGTTACCAGCTCATTTAAAGTATGCCTTCTTAGGAGAAAAAGAAACTCTGCCTGTGATCTTAGCAGCTAACTTGACAATGGAACAAGAAAAGGACTTGCTTAAGGTTGTGTCCAAACACAAGGAAGCCATTGGTTGGACGATTGCAGATTTGAAAGGTATTAGTCCAACTATGTGTATGCATCGGATCATCACAGAAGAAGGAGCCAAACCTGCTAGGGATCGCAAAGAAGATTGAATCCAAATATGAAGGAAGTTGTGAAGAAGGAAGTTCTGAAATGGTTGGATGCTGGGATCATATATCCAATCTCTGACAGTGAATGGGTCAGTCCGACACAAACCGTGCCGAAGAAATCTGGTATAACTGTAGTAGATACTAAGGTTGGTGATAAGGTATCCACGAGACCCGTAACTGGATGGAGAGTATGTATTGATTACTAGAAACTCAATGCCGCTACATCTAAGGACCATTTCCCATTACCATTCATAGATCATATTGTAGAAAAGTTAGCTGGACAGAAGACCACATTCACATGTCCATATGGTACTTTTGCATTTCCCAGAATGCCAATAGGGTTGTGTAATGCTCCTGCTACGTTTCAACGGTGCATGATGGTGATATTCTCCGACATGATTGGTGATGCTTTGGAGATCTTCATGGATGACTTCTTGATTTTTGGATCAACATTTGAAGCATGCTTAAGTCAATTGGAAAAGGTGTTACAAAAATGTGTAGAATCTAATCTGGTGCTTTCTTGGGAGAAAAGCCATTTTATGGTAAGGGAAGGAATAGTCTTAGGTCATGTGGTCTCCGAGAGAGGATTTGAGGCTGATCGTGCTAAGGTCAAAGTCATTTTTACATTGCCACCTCCGACATCTGTGAAAGGGGTTAGATCTTTCTTAGGCCATGCTGGTTTTTACCGTAGATTTATTAAGGACTTTAGTACTATCTCTAAATCTCTTTGTGGGCTTCTTTTAAAGGACGTACCATTTATTTTTGATGAGGAGTGTGTAAAAGCATTCAACATTCTAAAAAATAAATTGGTCGAAGCACCCATTCTAAAACCTCCTAATTGGACCCAACCTTTCGAAATTATGTGTGATGCTAGTGATTATGCTGCTGGAGCAGTATTAGGACAAAGGATTGATAGGAAACCAGTCTTCATATGCTATGCTAGTAAAACCTTTTCTGAGGCGTAATTGAATTACACAACCACCGAAAAGGAGTTACTTGCCGTAGTATTTGCATTGGATAAGTTCAGATCCTACATCTGGGGATCAAAGGTGGTGGTCTATACCGACCACAGTGCTGTTCGACACCTGCTTGCGAAGAAGGAGTCTAAATCAAGGCTGATCAGATGGATACTTCTCTTGCAAGAGTTCGATGTGGAAATCAAGGACAAGAAAGGAGCAGAAAATGTGGTAGCAGATCATCTCTCACGACTGCCGGCAGAGGGATTAGAAGCTGGAATTAAAGATTCGTTCCCAGATGAGCAGTTGTTGGAGCTCATCGGAGCCCCATGGCACGCAAATTATGTCAACTGTTTAGCTACAGGAGCGATGCCAACACATTGGACAAAACAGAGGCAGAAGCAATTTCGTACGTATGCAAAGAGGTTTATTTGGGACGATCCTGATCTTTTTAAGGTGGGGGAGGACCAAATAATTCGTCGATGTGTGCCTGATAGTGAGATTGGTGATGTTCTGGAACAATGTCATGCTTCAGCATGTGGAGGATATTTCAGCGGCAAGAAGACAAGATAAAAGTTTTGGAAGCAGGCGTATACTGGCCGACCATCTTCAGGGATGCTCACAAAACTGCCAAGGAGTGCCTGAATTGCCAGCAACTGGGAAATATATCGAAAAGGGATCAAATGCCCTTAAATCCGATCTTGGTGGTAGATATTTTCGATGTCTGGGGAATCGACTTGATGGGACCATTTCCCACCTCTCAGGAGGACATCCTTGACATGCAGGACAGTAACAACACTGCATGGGATATGAAACCTGCTGTAAGTTGATGTTAATTTTTGGTTTAAATAATGCAGCAAATAGATATGTACTTTATTTATATGTTTGTTGTAGAATGCTACTTGCATTTTTTCCATTAGATCCATCTATTGTTTATGTCTTTCTATTACAATATCTGACTTTTGGTGTCTTCCATTGCAATTTTTTTGGCTATTTTTTAAATATTTTTCTCACTATGTCATATGATATTAGGGAAAGTAGTTTTACTTTTGTTTTTGGACATTTTATTGATAAAATGAAAATGCAAGAATTGGTGTATGTCACCCTTGGATGCACTGTTTATGGTTGCAAATGTAGATTGTCATGTGATGTCATATGTTCAACAAAATGCTTGGTAGAACATCACATAGATTTAGACGTAAAAACAATAGATGAAGCAGGATAGCCATCCTAATGGATCCTTATCAATTCCATTTTTGTGTGAATATATATATATATATATATATATATATATATATATATATATATATATATATATATATATATATATATATATATATATATATATATATATAGAGGAGAGGGACACCTTAAAGAGCTATAGTGGATCTATATATCACAAAAAATAGCAACTTAATTTTTTTTGTTACCTGAATGGATTTGACAAAGAATACTTGAAGAGAAATGAAATATCAAAAGATCCCAAGGATCACACCCTAAAAGAATGTATTCAACTACACCCTTTCTGTATTTAAGTTCCATAATTTCTTATTCCTTTGATTTGACTATCTTAATTGAGTGTTAGTGTTTGTTGAGTTAACGTCTTAGTTTTTTGTAAAATCTTGGAAACTTTGACTGCATATTTCTTATAGCTTCAATACTATAATTCTTTAATTCTGAGATTACATGTGGTCGAACATTGGAGCTGTGCAAACCACTTTCTTATCTAAAGGCAAGCATGCATCAAGAAATAAACAATTCAACACCCCCCCCCCCCCCCCCCCCCCCCACCATTCAGCGCCTGCCACATTACGCGGGTACACCACTAGTTTATATAATATAAAAGTCTAGCAAAGTTCATAACATTAGTAAAGACGACAATATACGGGCAACACTCAATTCTAAATGCAAAGGTAAAATAATTCCCTCCTATAGAAGCCGAAGTATTAAGAGGGTGTTTCACAAAAAATATTCACGAGTCTTTTTAAATTCCAATAAAAAAAACTCACAAAATTGTCTGCACATGAAAACCCAATTTTAGTTGAACAAGGTTTTATAGAATGTGCTATTATGAATACACAGAATCACATTTAAACATATATATTCTTCGATGTGGATAAGTACGACCTAAAGAGTGTGGTCTTTATTGATATTATATAAGATTGCACATGCTTATCCAAGATCTGACAATGATTAAAAGAAGCAAACACAGGTTGAACGTGATGATAGATCCACACTAGAACTTTTTTAACAAACGACTCTCTTGCTCAATAAAATGTGCCCTCAAATTCTTCGCTAAGGACGGAAATAAACGCATCCATTTGTTTAGCAGGAAGGGACACACCAATTTCAATGTCAGCCGGTGACTCTTTGGAAGCATTAACAGAAATCGAACTAAGATGATCTATTGATATGGTCTCATGCTTTTTTGGTTTCCCCCATCCAAAATCCACATCGTAGAACTTAATCTTTGGTGTTCCTGAAACAATAATTCTCGGCACTGGGGCAAAGAGTGTCTTAATCACCGTCTCCCCATCTTCGATCACTCCATTCTTCTTTTTTAATGTTTCGCTTAATGCCTTTCCAAATAACTCAGCAGCCGTAAGAAAGCCATTGTTGCCTGCTAACAGGGTGCTTTTTATTGTTTTTGTGGTAGAAGGTCCTATACAATTACCAAAATAAGTTTGAGGTAGTGGTGGATCGAGGCGGGACCTCAAACCCACAGCACAAACAAACCTTTCTACGTCATCATCTCCCATCCTTTCTCCAATATGAACATGCGATTTGGCTATGCAATGCCAGATATAAGAACATGCCACCGAAAAGGAAGATACGTATTCTAGTGTTGGCAGTTGAGTGGATAGTCGTTTCTTTAACTGAGTGATGTGTACTTGGGTCAAGATAATGGTCGCTCGAACTTTATCTGTATGGCTAACAAGCTTACGAGGCTGGTAATCCGCATTAATAGCTGGAATCCCGGGTATATTTAAAGCAATCTCATCTAAGGAGCTCGGGTATTTAATCACTCTTTCATAAAACGGTAAAGATCCACTAGCTAAGAATGACTCATCTGTACCATGCATAGAAATCGAGCTCCAAGCCTTCAGGAAATCATACCTTGTGGTCGCATCACAAAGAGAGTGGTGGTTGGTGATCCCAATCGAGATGCCTGAGTTCGGGAAAAGTGTAACTTGCACAGAAAAAACTGGGATGGTAAGGTAGTCGGAGGCTTTTGCTGCACGTCCCAATAGAGGTACAAGTGGATAAAACTTGTCACACTTACGAGGATGATTTCCTATAAGATCGTTGAAATCAAGAGTACACTCAGCAATGGTAACTGCAACAGAGTCGCCCTCTACATGACGAATTTCTGGTTTTTTTTCAACACTTCGATTAAGAAACACAATTAAGTTGCCTGCAAATGGGAAGAAGTGTTGAAGAGTGATGGATAATGAGTGTTTGAGGTTCGGAACAATTGTTTCCAAGAAATGTTCTCTAGAGTGAGGGAACTCATAAAAGAAAACCTGGTGGACCGCGTGGTATTGTATCCATATCGTGTCGAAGAAAGTAAGGGGCAGAGACCTCTGCCCCACCGTGGTAGGCGGAGGAGATACTTGGCAATTCTCGAGAACGGTCAACATACCAGTTCTGGGGTTTGATTGAATAATTACTTAATTAGTAGTTTCGATTATGCCAATGTTTCCAGCTGATGGACAATTATATATGCACGACACCCAAACGGAATGGAAAAAAACATGGAAAAAGTTAATTGCAATCCACTAGTACGAAACTTGAAAAAGTTAATTGGAGTTGACTATGAATAGTTATAATATGGGATTAATTTGTTGGAACTCGTGAACTACGTTTATGATCAATTTTATTACTCGTTTCCAATGCTGAAATCTAATTAAAACACGGAAAAAAATAATGCTTGAGATACGATCCATACAAAATGAATACTTCGTCTAGAATATTTATTCAAACGATCTTAAACATTGTGTCGTTGTGTAACCAGCTGACAATCCCGGTGTTTGATGTAGATTTTGATGTTGTCACTTGTCAATTTGTTAACTTGATCATATGTACTTGAGCAATAAAATCTTGAACAAATTAACACGTGAATCTTTGATGCAAGCCTTTGTTGGAAAATACTGCAAGACACTTGTATTCTTCTTATAAAGTCGACAATGGATGGAGACGATTCATACTAGGAAAACGCTTTTCCCACAGCATACTCCGTCGACAATCGATAGGTAAACAATTCTGGCCGAATCTATAACACTTTATAGATACACGGAATTTGTTACTGACTCGTCGCTTTTTTTTTTATAGTTTTTAGTGTCATTTTTTCCTGTCCGTCGGTAAAAAAACATTTAAAAAAAGTAGAATTTCGAAAAAAATCCATATTTTCAGCCAATATGCAGAAAAAATTCCAATATAATAAAGAATAAATCTTCTTATACAAGTTCACCAAAAGAATGATAAATACAAATCTAAAATTTGTCAAATACAAAGGCCTTAACAAAGTGTATAAACTACGGGTGTCGTGGTGTAGTTTGACGTAGTTTAAGGTCAAAATCGCAAACTGCACTGCATTATTGGTTTTAGCTTTTCTTAAACTACACACGAAAGTTCCAAAACAAATTATGCGTTGTGGTTTTGGTACCTGCAGTTTATGCGGTTTAATAAACAACTCTAATCAAATAGTATAATGTAGAAGGTTTTATCTGTTACTGTAACACAAGAAGATTTCATTATTAATGACGATCCCCACATTTTTCTCCGAGAATATAACCTTTTAGTTTCAAAATATAACATTTTTAATATTCGACATCAAGGTTATGGAAGATGACTCTGTTGTCCAGGAAATTCCATTTTCTCATAACCAAGTTCTCATATGTAGAAGTATAATGTCATAACTACTTGTAAATTATGCAACAAAATTCATACACATGATACATTTCAAATATATAGATGAGTTTGCTTTTGGTATAAGTTATTTGGTTTTTATCTAATTCGGTTTGTACCCACACAATACGATGGACGTCGGAACCGAAGAGTTGTTGGAATGGTCAGAAAAAGTTCGTTGTTTTATGTTAAAAAATAATAGTACGCTAATGTCAAGATCTGGATCCTACCTAGAATTGTTTTCAGGTTTGCAAGGTCAGATCGCAAGATCGGGATTAGGATCCTAAAATCCTACCAAAAAACGTAATTAAATGTCTAAAACATGAAAATTACTAAATACATCACCAACATTTAGGTTTCTGGTTAACTAGTTTAAATAAATAAAGAAAAAACTCAACCTAC
This sequence comes from Cichorium intybus, assembly GCA_023525715.1. Classification (NCBI taxonomy): domain Eukaryota; kingdom Viridiplantae; phylum Streptophyta; class Magnoliopsida; order Asterales; family Asteraceae; genus Cichorium; species Cichorium intybus. The sequence goes on from CM042014.1 coordinate 58,913,025, forward strand.
ATGAAAAATACAAAAAAGCATAATTAAAAGTTAAAAAAATGAAAAATACTAAAATACATGAAAATACAATCTCTTTAATTAAAAATATTACCATAATGATCAAATGACCAAAAGAAATTAAAAGAGGATTACCCAGTAGAAAACATTTTTTGTGATTTTCTTTATATTAAAAATAATGTTTGTTATTAGTTCTGTTAATCGTAATATTTCCAAGGCTTTACATCTTTACATAAAATATTTAATTTTTTCCTAATTTCAAGTATATCTCAATCAATTAATTGATCATCGGTAAAAAGAAAAAAAAGACAAACTACGATTGAAAACTTATGGTCTCATATGAAATATTATACTCAATTGGATGCTAGATTGAAGAATTTACCCACGGACAATAGCATAAATAAATTATGACACGTCGTAGTCGTTGATGCGGTGAAAGTCAAAGACAAAAACTTTACATTCTACTAGTAGTGGTAAACAAGTGTCGAACCAATGAGTTCGTGGTTAACACTCTCGTGTTGATAATAAGACCGTACTATAGTGTCACTCTATAACAGGTAAATCACTACACTTTTTGATCCAAAAAACAAACTCAAACACCCAAAAAAAACATAAATTGAAACTAAATCTAGACATAAACACTAGATCCAACATCGATGAAACCCAAAACCAAATCTCACATAAAATCAATCAAATAACAATTGTTCATAAACTGAAACTGAAACGAGAGCCGAATCATTACTCTCAATCGGAAAACTAAAACTCTGTGATTAGAGAAATTCCTAACAACAAAACACCCGTATCACATAAGCAATTGCAAAACTAAGAAACGTTGCAAATAAAGTTAATCTAACCAACTACGAGTATGAAATTAAAAAACTACGAATCTTGATTTTTTTCATCTTTACAAACATATAATTAATAAAGAAACGATTATAAAATTATAAAACTACATTGTATTTTATATTCATTTAGGATTGAAAACATATGAATAAGATAATACAAGAAAAAAAACGTAGTATTTTATTTTTTAAGAAAAAAATGAGAAACAGGAAATTTACAATCTTTTAATAAAATGGAAAAAATAAAAAATACTTTTTTTAGGTAACTATTAATCAAATCCCTAGATTTTAGGAAATTATCAATTAATTTATTCTATTATACTTTAACTAAAATACACAATTACTAATATGACTTTATAAAATGATTGATCCAGAACGGTTATCACGTTTTTGACCTTTTACCGTATATATATATATATATATATATATATATATATATATATATATATATATATATATATATATATATATATATATATATATATATATATATATATATATATATATGAAAGGTTTTATGCAAATCTATGAACTAAAACCCTAAGTTCACATGCAACCTAGATTGGATCTGTGTTTTCTATCATTGAATATATAATACAATCCCTAAAGGCCAACTGTTAGTGCTAAAAATGAGTCGTTGACCAACTCAGCGTTTGAGTGGTACTTTTGGTGGTATCTGGTGTTAGTTACTCTGATGGAATGTTTGAACAAGTATTTCTTATAAATACCTTAAGTGTTAAACAATTGTTATGTTTTGAATGTTTTAATTGTATGTTCCGAATGTATTGTTTTAATATACTTATGGTTCTAGATGAATTTGTTGGGAATTATTGTGATGAAGTGCTGACATATCCGAAGACCTTATGAAGAAGAACACATAAGCAATAAAAGAATAGAAGACTCCGAAGTCTAAAGACTCCGAAGGGTATCACCTGGAGGATCCGAAGACTTAACAGCTGTCAAACCAAAGTGCACGCGTGGTTGCAGACTACGTGTTGCATGATCCAGTCATTCTATTGGATAGTACATCTGATAGAATATTTTTTGATAAAGTAATTGTACTATGCGTATCACTGATTGAGTATAAATATTAGTGATACCATGTCGTGTTAGGATGCGAGATTGTAAGATTACATGATAGAAAAACTCATTGTAAAACCCTACATTATAATCAAGCATTCGGCACATGTTATCCACATTCACCTTGTTCATTTAACTACTTTACTTAATACTTGTGTGATTGTTAAATCCTGGTGTAATTGTCAAAGCCTTAGTCATTATTCAACTCATATTCGATTTCAACTCCCAACAAGTGGTATAAGAGCAAGTCAGCTCAAAAACCTGTTAGTAGAGCCCTTACTCCATTGCTTCAGTTCTAGATTCGAATTGTTTCTCAAATCTAGCATTCCACAACTGTTGCAAGTCTTTATTACTTGTTTTTACTGAAAAGATCCAGTTGAAATATATCAAAATGACTGATTCCACAACAACTTATGCCAATATGCTTAACTATGCAAACCTCATTGGTTCTGCAACCTCTTACTATGATTACTGGGTTGGCCGAATGAAGGATTATCTTATCGGACTTGATAAAGACTTATGGAGGTCTGTGACTGAAAGTCCACACACAGACATTGCTGGTCGTTTTGTTGTCCTTGATGGAGAAGAGGCTGTAGTTCTTAATGCAGCTGATATGAAGAAACTTGAAAACGATGAGAGGGTCATGCGTGAACTACGGAGTGGTTTGGGTCCTGATGTCAGCCATCACATTGCTGATGCGAAATCTGCTAAAGAGATGTTGGATAATCTCGAACTCCGTTTTGGAGGAGATAAAATCCTTCATACCAGCAAAGTTCAAGAAATCCTTGCGGACTTCGGGAACTTTAAGCAAGAAGAAAATGAGTCCTTAGAAGCCTGTTACGAACGTCTGAGCAACATGATTTATACCTTAGACAAGTACGGTGAAACAAGAAGCCAACAAGATATCAACATTAAGTTTCTTTACAGTCTTCGCAAGGAATGGAGACCAATCATGCTCATGGTAAAATCTTACGAAAATATTCAGAAGTACAAGTTGGCAGCTCTGTACAATCTGCTGAAATCCCATGAACCAAATGTTGTGGGTCGTAGAAGTGAAATGGCTGGTTCTGGACCACTTGCCCTTGTTTCAAAGGAGGATGAAGAAATAAGTGATGAAGACATGGCTGCTTACATGATAGATGAGAATGGTGAAACTATTGCTCTCTATGCTGCTAATAGTCGAAGGTTCAAGAAACCATTCATTAAAAACAGCTCTGGGAAGCCTCTTGTCTAGAACTTCAACAAATCAAACTTTAATCCAAAACCCAAACATGAGATGATCACTCCGAAGGATGAAAATTTAAAATCTCCAACCCCGAAGCCATCTGAAAAACAGGCTTCGGAGTCATCCAAAGAGAAAGTCGAAGAGAAAAAGATCTTCGGTGATTCAGGCTATGACTGCAACTATTGTCATGGTAAGAATCATTTTGCAAAAGATTGTATGCTTCGCAAACAAAATGAAAAGAAACCACAAGTGAAGGACGAAGTATACTATGCAAGAAAAATGGAGGAAGTTCGAGTAAGGACCAAAGACCTAGCCCTAATGGCTGCTGATGATCATCAAGGATCATATCAAATTTGCTCTTCTGACTCGGATGATGATGAAGTGAGAAAGATGGATGATGAAGAGATGCTGGAGGTTGGAACAACTGCTGGTCTTGGTTTCGTCACTTCGGAGGTACATCAAATGATTGCTGCTGGTACTCAGAAGACCTGTTTTGATGACTCTTCTGATGACGATGAGGAAGTATGCTTATGGCAAATGACACTCACCTGACCATCCCAGAACAGGTATCCAAACTCCTCTAATCTTTTAAAATTCCCATTTCTCTTATAAATGAGATAACTCGTGATTGTTCTATTATGCATAAATTACTCGTTGATGCTAAAAATAGGGAAATACTCACTGAGCAGGAGGTTCTAAGCTTGAGGGGGAGAGTTGAGAGTCTGAAGCTAGCTCTAGAAAAATCCAATCTAAGAATCTCTCTGCTAGAAGAAAATAGAGAAAATTTTTTAAACAATCATGATGTAATCTTGAAAGAGCGAAACTTATTTTGTGAAACAGCCAAACGGTTATATGCGCATATTACAAGAATTTATCATTCAGCTGATGTTTGCAATGTTCAACATAGACAACTATTGCCTTTTATTGAGTTTAAACTTAAGGAAGTCAATAGCATATCCTATGAATGTGAATTTATTGTGTCAGGGTCCGAAGTCACAAATCCCTCATACAAACATGGTTTAATATCTGTGAAAAACATCTCACTGCTGATAATTTGTTGAAACTCTTACCACAAGAAATCCCAATCTTGAAAATGGCTGTACCTCAAATTGAAACCAAGGAAAAGGAATTTGTTAATGACTTGTCTGAGAAGGATTCTGAAAGCGATTCGGACATGAAGGAAGTTGATTGTTCTTCTTTAACATTATAAAAAATTATCCTCTGTATCCGAATCACCCTCCGAAGACATCACACAACTGTCTTCGGTGGACAAAGGAAAAACAAAAATGGGTTGTGAATCTTTTGAAAATAATGAAATCGTAAAATCAAAATTACAAATATCAGATGAATGTGTTTCATATGATCAATATCTTAAGGACAATTCAAAAAGACTAGTCCATGTGGCCTGTATCTATCCTAAGATTTCATACTTCAAAAACTCAATTTTTGTAAAACCTGGTGGATTACCCTTAATTGAACACGATTTAGAAAAACTTCTTGAAAAAGATAACTCCACAGTTACAAACGAAGGATTCTTCTCATCTTCTAAAATGATTGAAAACGAAATGAATGAAAAAATAGATGTCAAAATCAACATAAGAAAACAAGATTTGTATGGTCATAACATTTACAATCGTTTATGCTATGAGAAGGAGAAAATTCCTAAGAATTTAAATCGTCTTTTGAAAATCAAAAACAGCAACCATATTTACACAAACCAAAATGACAAACCAATTCAAGTTATGGAGAAATCTGTAACTCCGAAGATGGATGTTTTTCAATTATTAGAATCAAAAGAGAGCATACCACATGCTAAATCTGATGAAAATAAATATTCAGAACTCAAACCTACAAACTCTTATCCCATGATGCAGTACCCTAACTTTCAATCTAAAAACACTTCGAAGCCTGTGGTACAAAACTTTAAAATTTTACAAAAACCTCAACTTCAAAATCAAGCATCAGCCTCCGAATCAAAACCAGCAATAGTGATTACTAAACCAATTCAAAAACCTATTGCTATGAACTTGAAATCAAAACAAACTCAAAATCTTGTGAAAAGAAAAATTCCCTTTGGAGGTCTGAAACAAAATGAAGCAATTGCTTCAACTTCTGAAACAAAACCTTTTAACTCAAAGGCTTCAGAAGTCAAAAATCAAAAGGATAAACCAACTTTTACACCAACAAAACCTAGCTTTCCAAATCCAAAATATCAAAAACCCACTAAGAAAACATTTTCAAAAGGAAACAATTTGATAGATACATTCCATCAATGGCTAGACAAAAATTTGGATCTGTTTAAAGATAAGAATCTTTCACTGAACGACTTCAAATTGGGATACGAAGAGTACCTTTGTACCTCTACGCTGTGCAGTTCAATCTCAAGGAAGTCAACAATTGAGAAATCAAAACAGAATTGGAAAAGAAATGATTTAAAAGGAGATCTCACTGTTAAAACCAAATCCTCAAGAACAACAGTGAGTTCAAAATTTTCGAGCGAAAAGCAAACATCAAAAACCTCAAAGTCGAAATCATTTATCCAAAAATGGGTTCCGAAGTCTTCCATTTTGACAGTCACTTTGGACTCATCTAATTTGACAAAAAGCTCTTCAGAATCTTGCTCAGACACTTCGGAATCATGCTCATCACATGAGGCTTCGGAGAATCTGATTAATTTAAATGCTAATGAAATTTCTGAAGACGCCGTAGAAAAATGGATTCAAGAATCCTTTGCTTACCCTGAGGACCCAAGATTGATTAGGTACCAACTCCTTCTTGATTGATTGCAGGTTATGTCAGATGAGCGGTATGATTCTAAATGGTACATGGATAGTGGCTGCTCAAGACACATGCTGGGAAGAAGGAGTATCTCAGGGACTACAGACTTTGGATGATGCTGGAAATGTTCGCTTTGTATAATGAAACATGTCCAATTCGGGGATATGGCAAAATAACCAATGGCCAATTCACAATCAGTAGAGTGGCATTTGTTGAAGGGTTAAAACACAATCTTGTGAGTATATCTCAATTGGTGGTTGGAACGGGCAATGCTGTAACATTCAACAACCAAGGGAGTGTAATCACAAAAGAAGAAACAAAAGAAGTCTTACTGAAATCTGAAAGGAAGGGATCGATGTTTCCCTTGAATCTAAAGCCTGTAACTGGAGGGCAATCTTTATGTCTTCTCTCAAAAGCCAACTCCGATGTCAGCTGGCTATGGCACCGAAGACTTGCTTATCTGAACTTCAAAGATTTAAACAAGTTAGTGGCTATGGATTTGGTTCAAGGAATGCCTGCTCTCAAATTTGATAATGACACTCTTTGTTCTGCTTGTGAGCATGGCAAGCAAACAAAACAATGGCATCCAACTGTGATCAATCCCAAAATCACCGAACCCCTTTCACTTCTCTACATGGATTTGTGTGGACCATCAGCAGTTGAGTCAATTGGAAAGAAGAAATACATTCTTGTGATAGTTGATGACTATTCAAGATTCACTTGGGTTTTATTCCTAAGAAACAAATCAGATGCTGCTGATGAAATCATTAACTTCATAAAGAAAATGGAATTGATGCTCAACAAGAAAGTCCGAGCTGTGCACAGTGACAACGGTTCGGAGTTCAAGAATCAGACTCTGGATGGATTCCTAAAAACAAAAGGAATTAGTCACAACTTCTCTGCACCCTATACTCCTCAACAAAATGGTGTTGTGGAAAGAAGAAATCGTTCCTTGTGTGAAGCAGCTAGAACTATACTAAATTTCGCAAACTTGCCTATGTACTTCTGGGCCGAAGCCATTTCTACTGCGTGCTTTACTCAAAACAGATCCTACATTCACAAGCGATTTCATATTACACCTTCACCTTACGAAGTGCTCAACCAAAGAAAACCAAATGTCAAATTTCTTCACATCTTCGGTTGTAGGTGTTTTATCTTGAACTTGAAGGATCACTTGACTAAGTTCAATGATAAGTCAGAAGAGGGAATATTCCTTGGATACTCTCAAGACTCAAAGGCTTACAGAGTCATGAACAAGAGAACTCGAAAAATCGAAGAAACCTTCAACCTAAGGTTTGATGATTACTACATCAAGAAGTCTCTGCATCCATTCTCTATGTCATCCATCTTTCCAAAAGCTGCTGTGGATGCTATACCAATCACTACATTTGATACAGACTTCACACTTCTGTTCGATCCACCTGTAAGGGCTGTAGACTCAGAAGCCAGGGCACCTGAAAACCAAGTATCTGAATTATCCAAACTTACAGATGTACCTGATGATTCATCCACAAATAGTGTACAAAGACCATCTTCTGTTGAAGGGGAGCAATCTAACCGAAGTGAAGGAAATGCTAATGTTGAGGGGGAGCCAAACAACAGTCCACGAGGAATCAACAGTCCTATCTCACCTCCTCAGACAAACTCCAATAATATGACACTGTATCCAACAGCCCAGGGGGAGCCAGAGATTGTCACTCCGAACTCAGCGACACCAGTTTCTTCGGATAGAGCTACCACTTCCTCAACACCAACACATGTCGAGGGGGAGAACATTCTAAACTCTACTTCACAATTGCACACACCACAAATAGACCCAACAAACTCAAACAATCACCTGTTAATGGGTGATTTCCCATCCACTTTGGGGTATCCTTCAGATATCGAAGACATCGATGCTGAAGGACCTCTTGACTTTGATCCAAACTATCCTCCCTTGGACAAATGGACGAGAAATCATCCACCATCACTTCTCATTGGTAATGTTCAAGATAGAGTATTGACTCGTGCACAACTTCATCAAAAACAAATTGATTTAAACAAAACTTCGGAGTTGTGCATGTTCAATGTCTTCATCTCAAAAATTGAACTTAAGAACGTTAAAGATGCATATGATCACTCAGACTGGATTGAAGCAATACAGCTGGAATTAGAGGAATTTGAAAGAAACAAAGTGTGGAGGCTAATTCCTAAACCTGCAAATGCTTCAATTGTTGGTCTCAAATGGGTGTACAGGAACAAGCTAGACACAGAAGGCAATGTGGTTCGAAACAAAGCAAGGTTGGTTGTCAAAGGTTATTGTCAACAGGAGGGGATTGACTATGAAGAAACATTTGCTCCTGTTGCCAGACTCGAATCTGTTCGAATATTTTTAGCTTATGCTGCACACAAAAACTTTGATGTCTATCAAATGGATGTGAAATGTGCCTTTCTGAATGGTGATCTCGAGGAAACCGTTTTTGTTGAACAACCACATGGCTTTGAAAGTAAAGAACATCCAAACCATTGCTATGTGCTAGACAAAGCCGTCTATGGTTTAAAACAAGCTCCAAGAGCTTGGTATGAGACCTTGACGAAATTTTTAAAAGAATCAAGTTTTAAACAAGGTTCAGTGGATCCAACACTTTTTAGAAAAAAAGTTGGCTCTCGTCTAATGTTAGTCCAAATTTATGTGGATGACATAATCTTCGGATCCACTGACCCCAATTTGTCAAAAGATTTTGAAAAATTAATGAAAAGCAAATTTTAAATGAGTATGATGGGTAAGATTAACTTCTTTCTTGGATTAGAAATAAAACAATCGAAGGAGCGGATTTTCATCAATCAACAAAAGTACACGAAGAGTTTGCTTGAACGCTTTGGAATGACTAACTGCTCAAAAGAAAAAGTTCCATACCTGTAGGTACAAGGCTAAATCCTTCAGTGGACAAACCGAAGACAGACATACAACACCGAAGTATGATCGGATCACTGCTCTATCTCACAGCCAGTCGTCCTAATATCATGTTCACAGTCTGTAATTGTGCAAGATATCAGGCTGAGCCAAGAGAACCTCATTTGGCTGTGGTTAAGACAATCTTTCGATATCTTCATGGCACTACTGCTTATGGTCTGTGGTACCCAGGAAACTCCGGCTTTTACATACAAGCTTATTCAGACTCAGATCTTGGTGGATGCTCTATTGATCGCAAGAGCACTTCAGGGGTTGTCAATTCTTAGATGGAAAGCTAATTAGCTGGCAATCCAAGAAGCAAACTTGTGTCTCTATCTCCACAGTAGAAGCAGAGTATGTAGCAGTCGCAGCATGTACCTCACAAATCATTTGGATCCAAAGCCAACTGAAAGATTATGCCATCAACATGAGAAAAATTCCTTTGTTTTGTGACTCTCAAAGTGCAATTCGTATATGCCACAATCTAGTTCAACATTCCAAGACGAAGCATATAGCTCTTCGCTATCACTTCATCAAAAGTCATGTTGAGGAGGGGAATATTGAGGTGCACTTTGTTCACACTACAGAACAATTGGCAGATATATTCACAAAGGCTCTGAATGAAGAGGCATTCACAAGAATAGTTCGTGGACTTGGAATGATAGATGGATCCACTCTTCATTGAATCTCAGATTTGCTCATTCTTACTCTTTTCTTTAGTTCAATAATTTGCAAAATCACAAAACTCCGCAGCACTCCGAAGTAAAATATCACTTCGGAACTCTGCGGAATAAATCAAGAAAAGTCACTTCAAATAACACCGCAGCACTCCGAAATAAAATATCACTTCGGACCTCTGCGGAACAAACTTTTTGTCAAAACAAACTTTTAAAACTGAAAATTTAATTGAACATATTTTGACTTCGTTTCTTAAGGATAAAAATAAAAGGTTTCTAAGTCAAAGAAAATTCAAAAACAGGAAAAATCAAGTTCTTGAGAATTCACACCAAGTTATGAGAAAAATTTGATGCAAAATGACAAAGTTTAACCTTTCATTCGTGAATTAACCAAGTAAAGGACAAAACTTTGATTTTAGATTCTGATAATCGTACCTTATTGCACTAAAAGGTATTTGAGAATCGACTTAAAACATTGGTAAGAAAACAGACTTCGAATTAATGTCTATTCCTAACCACCCTTCGGAACTTGACTCGCTTTAACTTCAAATTAATCATGTAGCCTCAAAACTATACTGGATAACTCAAGTGCTCCGAAGTATTCTTCAAAGATAGTACCAACATTGTTTGATAATCAAATTTAAATCTATTCTCATTAATGGTACAAAATTGAACTACATGAAGATTTTCACACTCAGGGATTATTTAAAACAAAACCAAAAGGCACCAAAGAAAGAAACTAAATGGTGATGTTTTGTATCTTCGAATAAATAAATCTAAAATAGAAAAGATAAATGGAGATAAATTAAAAACTCTCAAAAAGAAAAACAATAAATAAATTGTCAAAAAAATCAAAGACAAAAAGATAAACAAGGGAATGCACAAGAAAGAAAAATTAGCATTCAAAGGTTTATTCTTCTGTTTTAAATAACAATGCAAGGAACTCCTATAACATAGTTGAGTACTTTGTAGAGAATATGAACATTTCAAGTAATCGATCTTAAATGATAAAGTTGAAGTGGTGTACGAAGCTCAAAGGCTTGTCATCAGAGTCTAGTATCCAAACACTTCAGTTGATGAAAGGGAATAGATTTTTCAAAAAGGGTCTTCAAGGACAATCCAATTTCTAAAAACACTTCTGATGTTCGATTCAAGAATGAATTTTTTTTTTTAAATTTCAAATGCAAAGGATGTTATAATTGTTGTGTATGAAAAATTTGAAGCACATAAGTAAAAATCAAAACATGTTCTCAAATACAAAATCAAGTAGTGATGGGGTGATTAGACATATACATTCATGACTGATATTGAATCAAACAATCTTCGAAATGAAAAATGGACTTCCAACATGATTCGAATGATTCTGAACATTAACTTGTTAAATCTTCTTTTTATAATATTCCAGGCTATTAAGGATATGTGTCATGATTGCATCACTCAAACGAAAAACCAAAGATTCATAGAAAAACAAAATGGAAATAACGCCCTTTGGAGTTAAACATAACTTTATGCTTTCACTCCGAAGTGCACCTACAACGGTCATAATTTTACCACAAATCCGAAGTCAATTTATTGTTTAAATGATTTCTACATTTATGATATCGCTCAGAGACAAACATTCCTTAGAAATATGTGACCGTTTGTTCAAATACAGCTGTCAATAAAATATTAAAGAAAAATCTTAACCATAAAGATATAACAAAAAGGGCGGTTCAAATTTTGAATCATTGCAACTGACAGCCGTACGTTTCCCCTTTTGCAGGCATAGTGGGGATGCGCAGTTGCTTAGGTGTCTCGTTCTTACAGGACCGTTTCAATCATGCATTAAATGACATAGGGACCACGAATACTATATAAACCTCTCACCGCTTCAGTTACAATCTTTACACGAACACAACTTTCGAATTCCCTCAGCAAACTTGCTCTCAAAGAAATCCTTAACTCCTTCATCTTCTTCATCCTCTTCATTTCATCAACAATGGCAGCTGAAGCTTCATCGCAAACCACAGAGGCCATGTCAATCGCAAACCTCAAGAGCCAATCGTCTAACCTAGTGCTTCGCAATGATCTGTCTCTTTACCCTCAACCAATCGATGCATTGGTGGAATGCATGAAAAGATATGTTCTAGGTTATGCTCTAACCTGTACTCCTTAAGTCCCTGCGACTCTGGTTAACAGGGCACACTATACATGAAATGCCCTGTTCGACTCCAACAACCAGGTCAAATCAGTATTTTATGAGACTGTCGATTCAAAGGGCAAAACCAAAAAGGTGCAACTGACCAAGGAGAAGTTCGCTGAAGCTCTCCTTCTTCCAATTTACAACTCAAAGGAAATGGTGGTCCCGTCTGCTGACCAACTGGTTGGTATGTTCAACGAAATGGGGTATGAACCCCTGCTTGAAAGGATCAGCACGTTCAAGAAAAATCAACTCCCTGATCTTTGGAGGTACTTCTTCAGTATGTTAGAGCGACTAATGAGAAGATCGGAGTAATTCAAGCCAACATGAAAGCAGCACAAGACCGACAGAAAAGTTACTCCAATTTGAAGAGAAGATACCCGAATTTCACAGATTACGAAAAGATTCCGAGGACGGAATCCATTCAAGGAGGGGTGACTGTAAGAACCCGCGAAAAAGTCAAAAAGGGTAAAACCGTCTTTTGTCACGTAGTACGACTGTTATGTGTAATAATATGTATTTGTAATTTAATATAATAAGAAATAAAAGTTTATATGAAATTTGGAGTTTTGTCGCGTGAATAGTGAAATATGGCCAAAAAGGGCAAATTGGTCATTTGACATGAAAATGACCAAAAATGTCAAGTAAATGTTAAGTTGGGAGTAATGAAGCATAAATGGTAAAGTTATGATCTTTGGGCCATTTTTGAGGAAGAATTGGAAGGTTAAGGACCTAAATGTAAAGTTTTTTACAAATAATATATATATTATATATTAGTTATTATGCCCATTATTTGAGGAATTCAGAAAATACTCCAGAGGATTCTAGAGAGAGCGAGAGAGTTACGGGAGAAGAAGAAGAGGTTCAAGGGAATTGCCAAGAATCAAGACTTTAACTTTGGAATTAGTGATTCCTAAGTTAAATAAGGTATGATTTCATTTGCTTTAACCTAGGTTTTTGGGTGTATGCTTGAATTGGTTCTTGAATGGAATTGAAACTGCAATTTCAGTTAAGAATCATGTGGTTTAAGTAGCTAATGCTTCCAATAAGCCATTAGTTAAGAACTTAACTCAAGAACATGGAAGTAGATTGCTATTCTTGAGAATTTTCAAGTTTGGTCAAGAACTTCAATTCTTGCATTTGATTGATTCAAACGATTTTAATAGCTTAAAACCTTGTACTAATGGACGGTTTTAGTCAAGGAACAAACCCCATATGATTAAGACATAGATTAAGGACTTAAAATGTGAAAACTGCGTGCTACAATGCACAAATCGCGACTGATCAGGAGCCTGCCCAGGCGTTAGGCGCAGTGCGCCCAGGAGCAGGGCGGGGTGCGCCCAGGCGCAGTGCGCCCATAGCCTGGCGCAGTGCACCTCCAGACAGGGACCAAAAATGTTAGAAATTTCAAATATTCCAAACGCTAGAAACCATAGCTAGACATGTCCGATTAGTCTGAAATTTTAGCCATAATCCTAAAATGGTATAAGAACATGTCGGGAATGGTCGAATCCGCAATCCGACCTTGCGGAAAAGTCACTGTAGCGGCGGTGGCTAAAATCACTATTCATGTTAAAACTTGATTTTTGGAATTTGAGCTAGACTTGTCCCATGAATTCCAAATTTGAAACACAAGTGTAATATGGCCTAAGATTTCATGGAAAAGAGTCGGAACTGAAATACGACCCCTCGGGGGTACTGTAGCAATATACGTGTATTTCGGAGAAAACGATAAAACGAGTCTATTAATGGTTATACATTTATTATAACCTGGAGTTGTGTCATATGAGACTTTAGCATTATAGAGTAAATTATATTGAGTATTTATATATACTACTTGTATAGGTGGTGCTTCAAACGTTTTTGAGCACGAGAAGGGAAAATCCGTACGTGAAGCTTAGTAAACCGTAGTAGAACCAAGGTGAGTATATGAGGATTTCTATAGTACATAGCAAAGTTATGATATTCAGAAAATAAGACTTTCAGTTTATTTAAAATGTTAACGTTTGGAAATAGTTTTGAAAGTAGTTCTTTATATATATGAGCTAAGCGTTTTAAACAGATTTTAAAAAAGTTTAGTTTATAAAGTTATTTTGAAAGAAGCTTCACAAGTGAGATAAAGATGTTGAAGCTAGTTTGAAAGTATTTTTGATTATAAGTTAAAAGAGTTAATGAGTCTGAGTTTAAAATAAATTGTGTTCCACTTTGACCAATTCAAGAAGCAAAGTAAAGAAAGTAATGAGATAAGAAGTAAGAGCCAGTTGAGTAAGAGCCAGTTGTCCGGACTAGGATCACCCACATAATCGGGGGATCAGAAGACACTACTGGGATGGTACCTCCCGTCGCGAAGTAGTTGTCTAGCTTAGTATAGCCTTGCTTGAATCCGTTCCAAGTCACAAAGGGGAGACAGAATGAGCAAATCTAGCGGATGGATATGTTCTATCCCGCAAGGTGAGCTAGTAGAATGAATTAAAATAAATTAATTCATGAGTTTCAGTTGGTCACAAGTAAATGAGAAAGAAAGTAGTTTTAAAGAAAGAAAGATGTTTTAAATAAAGAAAGCAAAGAAAGCAGTTTTAAGAAAATGAGCAGTTTTGAGAAAGGAAATGTTTTTTTTTTAAGTTTTAAAGATATAAAAGAAAAGAGATTTGAGATATGTTATGAAAAGTATTGTTCTAGTAGCTTATTTGTGTATAATTCAAGTTTGAGCAGAAAAGTTTTGGGTCTAAAACCCATATTACTCACGAGACTTTATGTCTCACGTACTACTTCTTTTAAATGCTATGTACTTAGGTGAGTGGAGCAGGAGCTAGGTTACTTATTGTGCCTTGAAGCTGGGACTGCGTAAATTACAGATAAGTTTAAATTATGATTTCTGTATTGAGTCTGTAATACCCTTTCAGTATAAAGTTTTTAAATAAAAAAAAATTAGTGGCTTTTAGTAGTCACATGTTATAAAATGTTTTGTATTAAAATTTATGAAAATATGGTTTGAGAAAGGGGTGTTACAAAGAGGCAGAGGAAACTGGTTGCTATGGATGAGTCTTCGGACTCAGAAAGGACTCCATCCACAGTCCATGAAGAAGAACAAGAAGAAGAACAAATTGAAAATCAACCTCCTTCACCTCCACCAACAACCAGACCACCCACTCCACAACAAACCACTATTCCTCCATCTCCGCCTAAAACAACCCGACCACCCACACCACCACATACAACTACATCTCTTCCACCACCACCTACAACAGCTCAACAAACCACCACCATTCATACTACATCATCTGATGTACCACCACCACCTCCACCTACAACTGCTCCTCAAACGTCTACCATCTCTTTCTCTGGTATTGATTTCTCATTACCTGAGTTTGAAGTGCCCCTATCACCCTCAAAACAAAACCCTACTTCAGCAGCCTTCGTTGAGGCTTTTCATATAGCTCCTTTAGTTGCTGAAGGAACCTCAGATGAAGATCTGCCAGACGAAGCCTTTGTACTAATGAAACAGTACAAAATTCTGAACTCCAAGCTGGATACTCTGATTCAAGTACAAACTGGCTTTGATCCCACGAAACCAACCTTGGGAGACATCACCGAAGAGATCGAGTCTCTGGAGTTTACCATGTCCAAAGAAATAAGGGACTCAGTACAAAAGCTCGAGAAGAGACTCATGGGTCACCAGAGTATGATCCAATCCTCCTTTGAACAAAAACTGGAGTCAGCTGTAACCGGTTGTAACGCCCCAAATTTCTCAAAATATATATATTTTTAACGTAATAACATCAAAAGCGCAGTAGCTGAAAAATCTCATATTTAAAATCCCGTGTTCCTTTATAAAATAAAATGTTTCTCATGACCTCGTGTCATGTTGGAATAAAAATTCTGTTCTTTCAAAAACTTTTCTCATGACTATAATTCATGTCTTTTAAAACTTTGGTCCCAACAAAAACAAATAAATTTAAAAGTATTTAAACAACATTGGGGGTTACATAATTCATATCAACACAACCCTAGTAAACCTTAAAACATCTTAATGCTATGTCCCGTATTAAACTAACAATTCTACCGAAAATTCGGCATGACCTCTGGGCTATACGGATAAATTCATACTGACCCGACTCAACAATAAAAAGAATAGCCAACAACAATATAGGACATAGCCACACATGACAATATAACTATGAGGGTATACTAAACCATAAACAACTTGGTTCTCAACAATTCATATGGTAAGACAATGCCTTAGCTTTCTTCTAAATCCATCACTTCTATCATCCAATGCCAATAATCCCGTTCCTGAGATACATAGCATTAAAACAAAATACGTAAGACAAATATGTCTCGTGAGATACATGGGTTTTAGACTCAAAGCATTTGTAAATATAACATTTATCATTTTCTAAACCTTTGTAATCAATTCATGTAATGCCATTTTCAATAAAATATTTCTTAAACGAATCATGTCATAATACTTGTTGTCAAAACCTTTAAAAATGAAATATATTGTCATCTTGCTTGTAAAGCCTTTCCATAACAAATTAAATGAAAATCTTACAAACATAAAACTTTCATTACTTAAGCTTGCTGTTAAAACCATTATAACTCAAAGTTAAACATATCATAATTTTGCTTTTAAAGCTTTTCATATTAAGTTTGTCATCATAAAACTTTCTTTACTTAAACTTGACTGGTATTCATTCCGGTACGGATTTTTATACTTTGGGCCTTAATCACCTTTGGTGATACCCTAAGTCTATACTGAAATGGTAAGAACGTAATCAAACCATTTCAGCATCGTATCACATGCTTTGACTGGTATCTCCACATGCTTTATTTTTATACTTAGGATAGTCACACATAGTGATTTTCCCAAGTCTATACTAAGATGGAAAGAACAAGATCAGTCCATCCTAGCAACATGTGTTTTAGGACATCTACTTCGCGAAGGGGAAGGTACCACCCCAGTAGACTCCTCTATATTCCGTTACGGGAATATCATGGCCCGGGAAAAAGTGGGTAACATACTAACTTGCATTGCTGCATTCATTTATATTTCAAATACCAGTCATAAAAGAAAACATAATATGATTTGACATCAGATTACTTGTTGAAATCACATTAAGGCCAGTGCCAAACCAATATTTTCAAATTCCAATTCAATTTGATGTCAAATCATACTTTCCAAAACATGTTAGGCTTAATGCCAAAACTTGCTTTCAAACCGTTATAACTTTGTGCCAAAATATACTTTCCAAATCACGTAGGCTTAAAGCCAAAACTTTCTTTCATAAACTTTATAGGCTAAACGCCAAAACACTCTTTTAACTTATTAGGCTTGATGCCAAAACTTGCTTTTCAAAACATATCAGTAAACTTTCATAAGCATGGCACGTATGGTAAAACTTGCATATAGACTCACATTAAAAGTCATATAAAACTTTATAAATACTTGCTAATTCAAGCTTTTAAAACCATTTGAATGATCATTACTCATACAACATTTAGCATAAGATTTAATATAAAACATTCAATATTTAAAACTTGTTGCTATGTACCCAGTAAAAATCCTCATGTACTCACCTCGGTGGCTAGGTATGTCTAGCTACATTAATCCACTAGCTCTTGACTCTACTTGCTTCCAACATCCTTTAACCTCTGTTAATTTAATAAGAGGTTAGATTCAATTACACACTAAACTCATAATATATATTAAATCATATATGAACTCTTTCTAACATCATGTAATTCCATTCCAATCATTAAGTATGATTCTTAAAGTATAATAATCACTTTGTACACTTTTACCCCTTTTTGTCCCAAATTTGACTAATTGTGTATTTCTTGGGTTGCTATGTAATTTAAGCATCTTTATAGTTCTAACATGTTTATATAATAATACTAATCACTTAGATGTCAAAACATTTCTCATTTTACTCGTTTATAGCATTTTTGGCATTTTAAGTCATTAAAGTTTCTAAAAATAGAAACCGTTATGAGACATGTTATTTTCGGTTCACTTGACACTAATATATACCCAATATTTCATAAAATTCATTTCAATTCAATTCCATGTTCTATTTGTGTCATTTTAGTAAAATACCCAAAATTGTCCCCAAAGGGTTGGAATGCCCAATTCCATTCCAACATTTTACCATTATTTTCAAGAATCTCTTGTTTGTATTTCATGACTTCTTATCCTTTAGGTAAGTTACTAACTCCAATATGATTCCAAAGATAAGTTTCAGTGCTATGTTTTACGATAGATCCCATAAATTTAAAATCATGAAATTAACACATAAAGATGTTCTAAGATTCAAGTTTTAAACTTCATTATCTTTCTTTTACATATGCTTCTAGACACGTATCCAATAATAGATAATATCACACTTTTCTTATGTTTCCATACTCAATTCCATACAATGTGAAAATTTGACTTACTAAAAAGTCAATATCACTATTCATCATCTTCCACCTCAAGAACACGAAATATATGTTTATTTGATGCTCATTCACCCCATTACATCTTCTGTTCAAGGTTAACTTTCAACAAGACAAATCAAATTCATAACTTTCAACCTCAACAAGAACCTCACAAGTTCATATATTCAATCTTAAACCACATGACATAAGTGTTCAAACTGATTTGTTGCTTGATTTATGTGTTTCTTAACACATCTCATACCCTAAAATCGAACCCAATGGGTGTAAACCCCGACCACCGGCGGCTGTTCCAATTGTCTCCACCGCCGCCTCCGGCGGTATCTGCAGATTAACGAACCGACAGCAGCTAAGAGCTGTTGTCCTCCTCACTCCGACCCTCTCTATGCTCCTAAATCTCGATTTTTCCCTGCTCGATCTGTCTCTCTGTCTTCGATTTCATCTCTCAGCACTCGATCTCACTTTTCTTTTGCTCTGAATCGCTAAAAACGGGAAGTCCCGTTTTCTCTCTCTCTTTTCTTTTTCTTCTGATACGCACTCAAGAAACATGCACACAGAACACCAAACCGGGTTCTAAGTCTCCTTGTTTTTGACTGGTCAATTTTGAAAAATACCAAAATGCCCTTACTTTCATGCCTTAGATAATTTTCTCCAACTTTTATACACAAATATTCCTGATTTTGGCAAGGTCATAACTCTTATATGCAACATCCAAATTTTACAAACTCTATACCTTTAGAAAGGTGGGAATGAGCTTTACAACGTCTTCTTACTGACTTAAGTCTAATTCTAAAAGGATGTTACGTTATAAACCCTCAAACATGGCCCGCTGGTCATTTTTATCACTTTTTGGTCATCTTTGACCCGTTGTAACTTCTTCGTTATAACTCCAAATAACTCGAATCCTTTTCCTATATTTTTGTTATCTCAAATATTATGTAAGTCATATTGATGACTTTTTCCCAATTCTTTATAGATTTTGAGATATTAATTTCCAAAGTTTGCACAATAAACTTTTCACCTTTAGTCCTTTATTTCAAACTTTGCCCTTACGTCTTTAAAATTAAAATTCTAATCAAACTAATATCTCATTTTGACTAAATAAAATGTCTTAACCCATCCATTTCCATATTTGCACTTTATTCCAGACTTAAGACTAAGACGAGTCCTCTTAATCTAAGTTTTACTTGATTTTATAAGACTAAGACGAGTCTTCTTAGTCTAAAAATTTCCAGTTTTTCTCTTTATTTATTTATTTTTTGACTTTGCAGGGCATAACTTCTTCGTATGAAATCCTTATATTATCTATGTCAAAAATTTCGGTTGTCACAATTATCTACCCCTTAAACGGATTCCGTCCTCGGAATCACTAAGATAAGAATGAGATTAACTTGCAATAACATATTCTCATATGAATAAGAACTTCTCACCAAGTCCTTGATCAAGTTCTTACTTCAAGTTCCCATAGCTTAGTGAAATACCTTTAGTAGTTATCCTCTTGACATTTTCCTCTTTCACTTCTCATGCTTCGTTCACTTAACTCATTATCACTAAAATGTATTTCTACTAGAATTCTTGATGATTGCTTCTTTTATGTCATAAATCTGTTTGAGTTTCTAAAGTCATCATGTTATCCAATTACTTTCTCTTAATTCCTCAGTACTACAACATAATTGCTTTCCCAACATAGTAATTCTTCCACGATGGAGGTTACTCATATTTATATAATAGTTACCCCGACTATTTGCTCAAAGTAGTATTCTACTTTGTCGTTCCTATTCAACCGTCAGTTCTAAGACTTATATTTTCGTGTGTCTTTCTTTCCTTTCAATCCTTTTAGCTTAAGTGGCTTTGACTACTAGATTAGTCATACCATAATAGTAATTCACCATGATACACACATCGCTTACATGCTTTCTCATTCACTCATTTAGTCTTTGAACTATACTAAGTTCCAACTTTTACTTGACTGTTCCAATTGGTCATCATGTTTCCTACGACAATGATATTACTATAGATGATTAGTGAATCAACTATTTCCTTTCACTCCACGTGTACCAGTAGTTTAGTCACTATTCATGACTTTTGCATCAATCATTGCCTTTAAAACTCTTAATCACTCTTCATAACTCGAGGATTTGCAGCTACCTGAATAGCAACCTCCACAAGTCATCTTTCATCTCCTAGTATCTATGGTGATCAAGAACTTTTACTTGGACATTTTAGTATTCTAGAGCCAGCAACAGTCGACAGTAAATTTTTTTCTAGTTCACGATCACAGTCGGCTCGACCCCTAAACGTGTAAAACTCACGTGGTTTACGCGATGACTTACTTTCATATTAGGATCCAGTTCTTTGCGTCATCATTACATTAATGACATATGCGCTTCAAAGTATCCTATCATGACTTTTGTCATCTCCTGCTCTCCTGCTGCATTCCATTCATCAAATATTTAGACTTGCACTTACACTAATCCATCAGCATGATCACTCATAAAATCAACCATCATATGTCTCCTCATCTACCCCTTAAACGAAGATGAAGGGCATTTTCGTTTAAGGTCCAACACTTTACAAGATCTTTACATGATAGTAATCTATGCTCCATTTGTCTATTCTTACTTTATGTTATCCAATGATACCCTTTTGATACCATGAAGTGTCAGTTTCCATTATTTCTTAGTTAACTCCTTTTGTCGTGACATCATACTACCATGTCACTTGAATCAACTAACCTTCCAATCATGTACGACCCTTCATCTCATGATGAGGAAATACTAGCCTCATATGTATGGTCTATGAATACTCTTGTAGCTATCACTATTCTTGTGTTAAATCTAACACCACGTTCATCTTGATCTTACTTATCCATAAATAATGTCAACATTCTTTATAACCAGTGAGGTAGCCACTTTTACCCCTAACTATAGTCATTACCCATCCGGTAGCAAGTCATACCTTCACCATCTAGACTCGTTAATGCCTCAGCTTTATCTTGAATCTAGCACTTGGGAATGAAGAGTTCCTTACGAACAATCCAAGGAGCTTTTAGAAATTCACCATGCATACACGGCTATAACTTAGTATAGCCAAGGTGTCACTATCTTCCGAAGTTGCATCGCGTCCACCTAAGCGTCATGTCCTCTCTTCGTTTCAGCATCTCGTCCGTGGAGTAGCATTTTGAACATCGACTTATGCTTAATCATGGCTTCGTGACACTCACAAGCCTATTCAAATGTCAATCCCTCTGTACCCTATCCTGGGTAACCTATTTTCAATTCTATACACTAAAACAGCAACTAACTTACATCTTGAATATTGTCTTCTGCTATTGAGTATACATGTCATTATGCCTTAATAGCATAATATACACTCACCAACATTAATCATTAGCTGCTAGTATAAACTTGTAGAACTAAACAGTTCATAACGACTTCCTTATCCCAAAATACTGCATGGAAAGAATGACTTACCTTCACCACTTTAACTTATTGATTCAGAGTCTACACATGAGTCAATCTCCTTCTTGACCTTTAGAATCTAATGATTATTCTTAAACACGGCGGGAAGAATGAGCTTCAACATACTACGCCTTGCTTCGCGATCTTCAAATTCTCGTTCAAATCCTCAATCAAGATTTGACAACTTTTATCAATATTCATTATTTCATGTTGTTACAACACTTTAGCTTATTTATCCTAACTTCATGTTCTTATAATCATACATTTCTTAGTGACTTCCTTCATACGTCATTTTCATCTTATATAGATACTTTATAGGGGTAGACAACCCATGCATAGTATTTCAACTGTCTTAATTGATTCAGTTTGAGTTTTCCTAACCCCATTGAACATACTCATTATATTACCTTTAATACTTTTAGTTATACTTGATTTTTATCACATAGGTATAATACTCCTATGTCATTCAACCTTTCCTCATATATCTCTTACCAGATTCTCAAAATCCCTTTGTGATTCCACCAATCTCATATACATATCCTGTGATTATGATAATATGGGCCCATATTATCATAAACACCTATACATAATTGATTCTGGCATCACCACTAGGTCTCCTGGTTCACTGGTTCAAGTTAGCTTGATACATTACAATATATGTACTGTTAACATATATCAGTGAATCTTATTGCTCATAAGCAAATACTTGCATAACTATAAGTAATTATGGAAATTAAACACATAATTCCCTAACAGTAACCTTATCTTAGACTCAAGAGTCTAACCGTCCTATAAGTCTGCAACCTATCTTAGGTTCTTAAGTTCAACAACATATCTTACGTTGTATCTTATCATAGCATTAACTTTCTTGCTTATGGTCTTGTCTCAAGTCTATATTCTCACTTAAGCCTCACACAGTTTAAGCCTAGGTTCGAGTCTCGACACCTAATTCGCTTAAACTATGGCTCTGATACCAACTTGTAACGCCCCAAATTTCTCAATTTTTTTAACGTAATAACATCAAAAGCGCAGTAGCTGAAAAATCTCATATTTAAAATTCCGTGTTCCTTTATAAAATAAAATGTTTCTCATGACCTCGTGTAATGTTGGAATAAAAATTCTGTTCTTTCAAAAACTTTTCTCATGACTATAATTCATGTCTTTTAAAACTTTGGTCCCAACAAAAAAAAATAAGTTTAAAAGTATTTAAACAACATTGGGGGTTACATAATTCATATCAACACAACCCTAGTAAACCTTAAAACATCTTAATGCTATGTCCCGTATTAAACTAACAATTCTACCGAAAATTCGGCATGATTTCTGGGTTATATGGATAAATCCATACTGACCCGACTCAACAATAAAAAGAATAGCCCAAAAACAATACGGGACATAGCCACACATGACAATATAACTATGAGGGTAAACTAAACCATAAACAACTTGGTTCTCAACAATTCATATGGTTATACCGTCTATAGGGCAAAACTACCCTTCAATTTTAGATTCTATCTACAAAGCCTTAGCTTTCTTCTAAATCCATCACTTCTATCATCCAATGCCAATAATCCTGTTCCTAAGATACATAGCATTAAAACAAAATACTTAAGAAAAATATGTCTCGTGAGATACATGGGTTTTAGACTCAAAGCATTTGTAAATATAACATTTATCATTTTCAAAACCTTTGTAATCAATTCATGTAATGACACTTTCAATGAAATATTTCTTAAACGAATCATGTCATAATACTTGTTGTCAAAACCTTTAAAAATGAAATATATTGTCATCTTGCTTGTAAAGCCTTTCCATAACAAATTAAATGAAAATCTTACAAACATAAAACTTTCATTACTTAAGCTTGCTGTTAAAACCATTATAACTCAAAGTTAAACATATCATCATTTTGCTTTTAAAGCATTTCATATTAAGTTTGTCATCATAAAACTTTCTTTACTTAAAGTTGACTGGTATTCATTCTGGTCTGGATTTTTATACTTAGGGCCTTAATCATCTTTGGTGATACCCCAAGTCTATACTGAAATGGTAAGAACGTAATCAAACCATTTCAGCATCATATCACATGCTTTGACTGGTATCTCCACATGCTTTATTTTTATACTTAGGATAGTCACACATAGTGATTTTCCTAAGTCTATACTAAGATGGAAAGAACAAGATCAGTCCATCCTAGCATCATGTGTTTTAGGACATCTACTTCGCGAAGGGGAAGGTACCACCCCAGTAGACTCCTCTATATTCCGTTACGGGAATATCATGGCCCCGGCAAAAGTGGGTATCATACTAACTTGCATTGCTGCATTCATACATATTTCAAATACTAGTCATAAAAGAAAACATAATATGATTTGACATCAGATTACTTGCTGAAATCACATTAAGGCTAGTGCCAAACCAATATTTTCAAATTCCAATTCAATTTGATGTCAAATCACACTTTCCAAAACATGTTAGGATTAATGCCAAAACTTGCTTTCAAACCGTTATAACTTTGTGCCAAAATATACTTTCCAAATCACGTAGGCTTAAAGCCAAAACTTTATTTCATAAACTTTATAGGCTAAATGCCAAAACACTCTTTTAACTTATTAGGCTTGATGCCAAAACTTGCTTTTTAAAACATATCAGTAAACTTTCATAAGCATGGCACGTATGGTAAAACTTGCATATAGACTCACATTAAAAGTCATATAAAACTTTATAAATACTTGCTAATTCAAGCTTTTAAAACCATTTGAATGATCATTACTCATACAACGTTTAGCATAAGATTTAATATAAAACATTCAATATTTAAAACTTGTTGCTATGTACCCAGTAAAAATCCTCATGTACTCACGTCAGTGGCTAGGTATGTCTAGCTACATTAATCCACTAGCTCTTGACTCTACTTGCTTCCAACATCCTTTAACCTCTATAAAATTAATAAGAGGTTAGAATCAATTACACACTAAACACATAATATATATTAAATCATATATGAACTCTTTCTAACATCATGTAATTCCATTCCAATCATTAAGTATGATTCTTAAAGTATAATAATCACTTTGTACACTTTTACCCATTTTTGTCCCAAATTTGACTAATTGTGTATTTCTTGGGTTGCTATGTAATTTAAGCAACTTTATAGTTCTAACATGTTTATATAATAATACTAATCACTTAGATGTCAAAACATTTCTCATTTTACTCGTTTATAGCATTTTTGGCATTTTAAGTAATTAAAGTTTCTAAAAATAGAAACCATTATGAGACTTGTTATTTTCGGTTCACTTGACACTAATATATACCCAATATTTCATAAAATTCATTTCAATTCAATTCCATGCTCTATTTGTGTCATTTTAGTAAAATACCCAAAATTGTCCCCAAAGGGTTGGAATGCCCAATTCCATTCCAACATTTTACCATTATTTTCAAGAATCTCGTGTTTGTATTTCATGACTTCTTATCCTTTAGGTAAGTTACTAACTCCAATATGATTCCAAAGGTAAGTTTCAGTGCTATGTTTTACCATAGATCTCATAAATTTAAAATCATGAAATTAACACATAAAGATGTTCTAAGATTCAAGTTTTAAACTTCATTGTCTTTCTTTTACATATGCTTCTAGACACGTATCCAATAATAGATAATATCACACTTTTCTTATGTTTCCATACTCAATTCCATACAATGTGAAAATTTGACTTACTAAAAAGTCAATATCACTATTCATCATCTTCAACCTCAAGAACACGACATATATGTTAAT
Source organism: Cichorium intybus (assembly GCA_023525715.1). Classification (NCBI taxonomy): domain Eukaryota; kingdom Viridiplantae; phylum Streptophyta; class Magnoliopsida; order Asterales; family Asteraceae; genus Cichorium; species Cichorium intybus. The sequence continues at coordinate 58,938,412 of CM042014.1, forward strand.
TTGATGCTCATTCACCCCATTACATCTTCTATTCAAGGTTAACTTTCAACAAGAGAAATAAATTCATAACTTTCAACCTCAACAAGAACCTCACAAGTTCATATATTCAATCTTAAACCACATGACCTAAGTGTTCAAACTGATTTGTAGCTTGATTTATGTGTTTCTTAACACATCTCATACCAGATTCGACATGCATTTAATAATAATTAGTTCAAGTTCATAATCTGAAATTAGGTTACAAGAATACCTTCATATTGCTGTGAAATTCACGATTTTAGTAATGTTCTCGAGCTCCAAACTAAAATTCAAGTTGAAACAACCCTAAAATCGAACCCAATGGGTGTAAACCCCGACCACCGGCGGCTGTTCAAGTCGTCTCCACCGCCGCCTCCGGTGGTTTCTGCAGGTTAACGAACCGACAGCAGCTAAGAGCTGTTGTCCTCCTCACTCCGACCCTCTCTATGCTCCTAAATCTCGATTTTTCCCTGCTCGATCTGTCTCTCTGTCTTCGATTTCATCTCTCAGCACTCGATCTCACTTTTCTTTTGCTCTGAATCGCTAAAAACGGGAAGTCCCGTTTTCTCTCTTTCTATTTTCTTTTTCTTCTGATACGCACTCAAGAAACATGCACACAGAACACCAAACCGGGTTCTAAGTCTCCTTGTTTTTGACTGGTCAATTTTTAAAAATACCAAAATGCCCTTACTTTCATGCCTTAGATAATTTTCTCCAACTTTTATACACAAATATTCCTGATTTTGGCAAGGTCATAACTCTTATATGCAACATCCAAATTTTACAAACTCTATACCTTTAGAAAGGTGGGAATGAGCTTTACAACTTCTTCTTACTGACTTAAGTCTAATTCTAAAAGGAGGTTACGTTATAAACCCTCAAACATGGCCCTCTGGTCATTTTTATCACTTTTTGGTCATCTTTGACCCATTGTAACTTCTTCGTTATAACTCCAAATAACTCGAATCCTTTTCCTATATTTTTGTTATCTCAAATATTCTGTAAGTCATCTTGATGACGTTTTCCCAATTCTTTATAGATTTTGAGATATTAATTTCCAAAGTTTGCACAATAAACTTTTCACCTTTAGTCCTTTATTTCAAACTTTGCCCTTACGTCTTTAAAATTAAAATTCTAATCAAACTAATATCTCATTTTGACTAAATAAAATGTCTTAAACCATCCATTTCCATATTTGCACTTTATTCCAGACTTAAGACTAAGACGAGTCCTCTTAATCTAAGTTTTACTTGATTTTATAAGACTAAGACGAGTCTTCTTAGTCTAAAAATTTCCAGTTTTTCTCTTTATTTATTTATTTTTTGACTTTGCAGGGCATAACTTCTTAATACGAAATCCTTATATTATCTATGTCAAAAATTTCGGATGTCACACCGGTGTTGACAAGAAAATCGGAGCCCTTGCTAAAAAGTTTGAAAAATCACACTCCAAAGTCATGAAAGCTCTACAGGGAGTTCGGAGTGAATCTCAGCAAAGTACCAAGTTTGAAAAACAACTTGATGAGGCTAGAGCAAAGATTGAAGAGCTTACCGCCGCCCAAGCCGCTTCGGACATCTCGAAGTTTACAGAGGAGCTGCAAAGGACAAATGCAGTTCTTACCCAAGACATGGCTGCTCGGTTAAGAACTGTTTTACAGCCTCTGATAAACTTTGCAGATAGGTTATCTAGGCCACAAGGCAGGCCTGTACCTGCTCAGCATGCGAGCCATGCTTCACAAGGGGGAGAAAGGCCTAGGTTAACCTCCGCAGCCACAACAACCACTACTGGTCCTACAACCACAACAACCACTGCTGGTCCCACATTTTCAACCATCACAACAACTGCCATGGGAGCTAGTGGATCAGCTGGAGCTGGTAGCTCGACAGACAGGTCTCTTGAAAGCATCATTGCTCCACACATGATGGATGTCTACATGGTCAGACGTGCTGACTACAACTTGATGATCAAAATGAACAACTTTGCACATGATGATGGAAAATGGACCATAGAGGCAATCAAACTCTTCGGATTCCAAGATCAGAATGTACCCAACAGGCTACCTCTTCGGAGTTTTGACACAACCGACTCTGAAGATATTCAGCTTGACATTCCGTTCAATCCGAAGACCTTCGCTTTTCTCCAGTTCGCTCAAGATGTAACAAATGAACAGAGAGCAACCTACTGGACCAACAAAATCAACTTCCATGCCAAGTACATTCAACGTCAGAGTGTAGTATGGAGCTTGAACACGATCAAGAAAATCATATCAATCAAGGAGGCAGAGAAGTATAAAGGCTTCGAAAATTTTGAATTTCTTGTTCTTCGTGGTGCAAATGAGGTTGAGTTAAGGTTTACAATTGCCGACTTCCCAATCATGAATCCAATGGACTTCATTCAAATTCTTGATCTTCTAGGAAGTAGTGAAGCAGCTCATGCCGGAATGTCTGTGCTTACAATCAAAAACCACATTTTGGGTTTTCTGAACAATTACCTGCTGAAGTTTGCCAAGCATGACATTGAGCTATGTTCCTTCTACAAGAAACCATTAAACACTCCTCCTGTTGTAGTTCGGAACATAAGAAGATTCAAGGATCAAGAGATTCTCGATGAACCATATGGGGTAGTCTTCAAAGGACTTCTAAACAAAACCGAAGTCATGGTCAAGTTCTTTGAAATAGACTATCTTGCCCTCCATCCTTCCTCTTTTATCTCAGGCATAATTTCTCATGTGAATGCTTGTCGTGCCAATTCAGAAGAAAAGAAGAAGAAGTTCATGGATCACATGAACTGGTACTTGGCAGTGAGGAAAACTTTGAAGAGGGCGTACAAAAGAAACTTCAGTGTGTAGGCTTCGGATGCACTTCACACAAAGGGGGACATTGTTGGGAATAATTGTGATGAAGTGCTGACATATCCGAAGACCTTATGAAGAAGAGCACCGAAGCAATAAAAGAATAGAAGACCCCGAAGTCTGAAGACTCCGAAGGGTATCACCTGGAGGATCCGAAGACTTAATAACTATCAAACCAAAGTGCACACGTGGTTGCAGACTATGTGTTGCATGATCCAGTCATTCTATTGGATAGTACATCTGATAGAATATTTTTTGATAAAGTAATTATACTATGCGTATCACTGATTGAGTATAAATATCAGTGATACCATGCCATGTTAGGATGCGAGATTGTAAGATTACAAGATAGAAAAACTCATTGTAAAACACTACATTATAATCAAGCATTCGGCACATGTTATCCACATTCACCTTGTTCATTTAACTACTTTACTGAATACTTGTATGATTGTTAAATCCTGGTGTAATTGTCAAAGCCTTAGTCATTATTCAACTCATATTCGATTTCAACTCCCAACAGACTTGTGTAATGATCATTTTATATGTTCGAAATCCAGTCTTGAATTTCGGAACTCCAACTAAGTCAATACCAATCCAGTAAGCCAAATTCAGAAGATACAATGTTCGGAAGGCACTGTTCGGAAGACCATGTTCCAAACAAACTCAGAAGATTACTCAAGAACATGAAGATCAAGTTCCTAAGTTACTCTGATTCAGAAATGCCAGGACTCCGAAATCCACTCAGGATTTCGGATCAACAATATAAGAAAACTTCTGGGAACTCTCATACTTAAACATTCAACGTAGAAGACTGAAGAACTGAATACTATCTTGATGATAAGACAAAGAATAAGCACATCAACTTATAGGGAATGATTAGACTAGATCAGGCGTGGCCTTTTAGGAACATGTTGGTTGTACTTAGTGTATTATTTTATTCTAGATAAGCCACCTAGTCTTACATTGTATTATTATATTAGCTTTATCCTTCCTGTCTGACTGAAGAGAGACGTGTTGTCTGCTCTTCAGTCCATTGGTCTTTATCCGAAGGTCTTGCCTTATCCTACAAAAGGGAGACCATGTCCATCTTTAGTCCTCATGAGTTTTAGAGACAAATTGTAACACTTTGATTAATATTAATATAATCTGTCTCATTCCATCAACTCTCTTATTCTTACCTGCATTTCTTCATGTCGCTACACTTCTAGCATCTTAATCTTCCCGTCTTTATATTTCTTGTTATCTAACTGTTTATCCACTTTATTTTTTGTTGAGCTATCGATCTTTTCTAAGTACTCATTACATTTCTATCTTTACGCAAATCCATTCAAGTCTTCGGACTTGTCCTATTCCAAAATCTTCTAGTTTTGGAACTTTACTTTCCGCACATCTTATCTTTCAGCATCTTACTTAGACTAATTGGCGACAACACAATTCCATTGATTCGCTTCTTCAGTTGCTTTATATGGATCTGTTTGGCCCTGTTAATGTTCTCAGTATTAACCGAAGTTCTTATTGCTTAGTCATTATGGATGATTACTCATGTTTCATTTGGGTTTTCTTCTTAAAGAACAAAAGCGAAACTGCAACATTGGTCATGTAATTCATCACTCTCATCGAGAATTTGACAAATCTGAAGACGAAGGCGATCCGATGCGACAATGGAACGGAGTTCAAGAATGTTGTTTTAAATATGTTTTGTGCAGATATGGGAGTGCAACGTCAGTACAGTGCTGCTCGTACACCTAAACAAAATAGTGTTGCAGAGCGCCAGAACAGAACTTTAATTGATGATGCGCGTACTATGCTATGCGATCCAAAGTTACCGGTGATCTTTTGGGCTGAAACAATCAACACAGCCTGTTATGTCCAGAATCGGGTCATTATCAACAAATCTCAAATGAAGACTCCATATGAGATTCTCTATGGCTGAAAACCTAATGTTTCACATTTCCGCACTTTTGGTTGTCCTTGCACTATTCTTCATCTTGAAGCTACTCCGAAGTTCAACTCCAAAACGAATGATTGCTACTTTGTGGGATATACAAGTAAAACTGCATATCGGGTGTACAACAAGGTAACCAAACAGATCGTGGAATCGTATGACGTGAGATGGCTAGAAGAGAATGAGACGGATGCCCGTGTTGGACCTGACTGGTTGTTTAACCATGCAGAATTGTTTAAACCCTTTTATGTGCTTTCCTCTGATATTTCAGGTACACAACCAGGCTCAAGTGGAATATACAGAGATGATGAGACAAAAATTATCCATGATTCTATCAAACCATCAGTAATTCTTGAAGACCCTGTTTTAAATGACGGTGCATCTCCTGCTTCCACTATCATAACTGAAGATGCTCCTGCTGTTTCATCTCAAGTTGTTGGCAAACCTCCCGTTGTTGATCCAGTTCCTTCTCAAGAAGATGCTCTCAACTCTGACCTGGCTAATCTCTTCGACTCCACTCTAATGGATTCACTCTTTCTCGAAAGAATTCCTGATGAGTATGTTGCAAGTAGCTCTCATGACATCAGAGATTCTGACAGAGGTGCTTCAGGCTCAGGCAGTGTTGAGAACATAACCAATCTTCCAATCTCTACAGCTTCACTTGAACATGCAGTGCCTTCAAGAATACAACGAGATCATCCAATTCATAACGTGATTGGTGCTTTGGATGAAGGTGTTCAGACCAGAAGTCAAAGTGGTCCTATCAACGAATGCCGCTATTCATGCTTTATCTCACAAATAGAGCCGAAAAATGTTTCAGATGGCAGTAAATGAACCAAGTTGGGTGGATGCTATGCATGAAGAGCTAAATCAATTCGAGAAGTTGAATGTCTGGCAACTGGTGTAATTACCCGAAGGCAAGAAATCTCTAGACACAAGGTGGGTATTTCGTAACAAAAAAGATGACTCAGTGGTTATTGTGCGAAACAAGGCACGTCTGGTGGTTCGTGGATTTCGTCGAATTGAAGGTCTTGATTATACCGAAGTGTATGCCCCGGTTGCATGATTAGAAGCAATTCGAATTTTCCTCGCCCATGCCTCATACATGAACTTTACTGTATACCAAATGGACGTCAAGACTACTTTCTTGTACGGTGAAGTGAAAGAAGAGATTTATGTTGATCAACCTCCTGGTTTCGTCAACTCCAAATTTCCGAATCACGTCTACTAGCTGGATAAGGCTCTCTATGGTCTTCATCAAGCTCCCCGTGCCTGGTATGCAACATTGACGGATCATCTGTTGCAGCATGGTTACACTCGAGGCACCATTGATCAGACTCTGTTCATTAAGCGTCAAAATGATGACCAAATTATTGTCCAGATCTATGTGGACTACATTCTCTTTGGTTTTACAAGTGAGGCGTTATGTCATGAGTTTGAGCATGTGATGAAGAAACGATTCGAGATGAGTTTGTTGGGAGAGATGACAATGTTTCTTGGGTTGCAAGTTAAACAAAGCCCACAGGGTATTCTGCTTCATCAAGGCAAATATGTGGAGGATATTCTCGAGAAGTTTGAGTTCAAGGATGCAAAAGCAGCTAATACTCTGATGTATGGGCGACCTCTGCTTTCTTTAGATCCTGATGGAGAACCAGTTGATCAGACGCATTATCGTTCCTTGATTGGTTCCCTAATGTATTTGACGACAAGCAGACCGAATATCGTCTTTGCAGTCTGCCAGTGTGCTCAACATCAGGCTAATCCTAAAAACTCTCATTTAACTGCTATCAAACGGATCTTTAGATACCTTAAAGCAAGACCTAAATTAGGTCTCTGGTATCCAAAGAACTGTGAATTTGATCTCTATGAATTTTCAGATAACAATTATGGAGGTTGCGATATTGATAGAAAGTCCACCAGTGCTGGATGTCAATTCTTAGGAGACCGATTGATTTCCTGGCAATGCAAGAAGCAGCAGACTATGTCAACCTCTACAGCTAAGGCTGAATATGTTGCTGCCTCGGCCTGCTGTTCTCAAGTCATCTGGATGCAACATCAACTCCTGGACTATGGTATGAACTTTCTTGACACCCCCATATTCTGCGACAATGAGGCGGCTATCCAAATTGTGAAAAACTCGGTCCAACATTCTAAGACTAAGCACATTCACATTAAAGTTCATTTTATTCGAGATTGCTACGAGCGGAAATTGATTCATTTGGAATCAGTACATATAGATAGCAATGTGGCGGACTTGTTCACAAAACCTTTTGCAAAAGTCGGTTCTATGTGCTGGTCGAAATGCTTAAAATGATACGTTTTGATGACTGTTAAATCTGTCTCTGTATATTAATTTTTGTTTTCATTAAATCTGTTCATGATTTTACTTGATGTAATTCCTTCCCATGCACAAATTTAGGGGGAGAAGAAAAACAAAACAAAAATCAGAAAATTTCAAAAAATATAAAAATATGTCTTTATTTTTCAGAAAATTACAAAAACCAAAAAATATTATTCTTTTACTTATTTCGCACGATCGTCAATGTTCCTGATAAATACCAATCAAGAATACAGATCAAACTTCATGTCAAAGATGTGACTTAGTATTACCGTGACTCACTAAGACATTCCTTACCTACCGACGACGCACCGAGTTATACCACTCACTACTGAGGTAACACTTAAGTGCTAGTCATTCTTACTGTTACACCATAGTAAGTCTGAAGCACTGACAACCTTTCTCAACCAAATCTAAAAGTTTCTTCTGCAACACGAACTTCTAGACACTTTGAGTAAAGCCACTCAGAGTCGAGAGTTACAAAATCTATGCCGATGGTTAGATTGCGTACCATAATCTATTACACGCACAAATCCATTCTCAACCACCTTTATCTTTCTGCTACAAGAAATAGACGACTTATCCATTCTCTATGCCAGTGATCTCTGCTACAACACAAGTAATAGATGTAAGGCACCAACAACCATTCTTACCTATAAGTCTTCTAATTCAAAGGTTGGATGACTCAGTGTAATAAACCATACACTGATGACAATTCTAAAGTCTAGCCGATGGGTATGTCTAGTAACCAAGACATACTACACGCTCATACCGCTCTTGAGACCCCAACAACTTTAATGGATTCAAATTGGCACTAGGATGGTACACTCCGTAGAGTTTGGATACCATTGAACGTCTCTCCAAGAGCCAAGTCAACTTGTTGACTTGTCAACTGCATTGAGATCTTTGATCAAGGATATGCAGGGGCCAAAATCAAAACGGCCACGAGTAGTTCACCAATACTCAAACAATCGCAGTGCGTTCCCCCGGGTTCACACAGATAATGCGAGAAGTCTCATTCTGAGCGAAGGATGAATCCTTGTACAACTGTGGTGAGAGTTTGTAACACTATGGCCCACAGGATTTGCAGTCAAAAGATCGTATCAAGAAGTGTTGAAAATATTTTTGTATGTGAACATCACTGAAATACGATGAACTTTTTTATTTTATCTGACAAATATTATTAGTTTATTTCAGGTTGCTTGGTTTCGAGATTAAACGAGAAAATAATTTTTAGACAAAAAGATTGGAGTTAAATTTATCGTTTATTAAACTTTATTATTAAGGAATAATTATTTTAATTATTTTCTAAATAATTGATTTTAATAAATGATGCAATTTAATTGAAAAAGATTTTTAAAGAAAAAACAAATAAAAAATACAAAAGAAATTTAAATTAAATCTATTTAAAATGAATTATTGGAAATATAGTTTCTAAATAATTTATTTTATGAGATTTAATTAATTTAATAAATTAAAAATGAATTTTCCAAATTTGTTTTTATTATTTTCGGATTTTTAAAATAAAAAGGAAATTAAAGAAAAAAAGAGAAAAGAAACAAGCCCAAGCCTTCAGATCCGGCCCAACAGCAGCCCAGCCCAAGATCTGGAAACAAGACTCGGCCCACGCTCCAGCTCGAGATCTGCCTGCTCCGACCCGCTCCAGCGCACAGCTCCATCCGACCCGCTACACTCACAAATGCAACGCGGACCTTCTTGACCCGAGCCCGCCCCATTTTCGATCCACTTACACTCACATCAGTCCCGCGCCTTAACCCGGCTCCCCTACCCGAATCTGAACCGCTTCAACCCGCGTATTTTTAGTTTAAAACATTGCATTTCAGCCCCTTAACTTTGTAAAATTGTCAAAAATAACCCAAAATCACTTTTCAGCCAATAAACCCATGAAAATATTCCAACTTTTCCAAATTTTAACCCATTTCTTCAACCTTTTCCAATCAAATTTTCCGAAAAATTCTTTCTTTTGATTTCTTTTTATTTAGATCTTATATCTAATCTAAAAAGATCAATATTCCTTACTTTACATCACATGTTTTGGTATTTAATTCATCATTTTTACACTATAAATACCAACCCAAACTTCCCATTTTAAACACCCATTTATACCATCACACAAAAAAACCACACCAAAAATACACCAAAACCTACAAACCATCACACCCAAAACCTAAACACACTATACCCAAAAACCTACAACCATCACACCAAAACCTACAACCAAAAACACCATTTATATCATTACACCATTCTACACAAAAACCACACCATTATAAACCAATACACCAAAAACCACACCCAAAACCTACAAACACTATACCAAAAAACCTACAACCATCCTACCAAAACTTACAACCAAAACCACACCAAAAACCCATTACACCCAACACCAAAAACCTTATACCTCATCTTGCCGCAAAGAACAAGAATCGACGCATCAAGAAAAACATCATCTTCTTCCATTGTCGACAAGTTCTTTTGAAATTTTCATTTCAATTTCATTTTAAATATTTTAAATGTTTAAACATAAAATGAATGATTAATTTATTGGCTATTTATTTAAAGATCACATTTTAGTTATTATTTCGACTAAATTTATTTGTGCCGTTATTGGTTTATTTAGACCTATTATAAATCAATTGTGCCGAAATTCCAAGACATCCGAATTGAACCGTGACGACGAAAACAAATGTGGACTGTATTTAACCAAGACATTACTAATTTCTAACTTTTTATTTATTGTAAAAACTCTTTATCGTTGATAATGACCTTGATTACATCTAACATCTAACTTTTTATTTATTGTAAAAAAAACATTTATCGTTGATAATGGCGTTTATTACATCTAACTTCTAACATAACTTTAACATCTAACATTTATTTTATTTACTGATTTCTGTCTATTTTAATACTGTCTAGTTTAAATTTACCGCTTTATTTTATTTATTTAGAGCTTTCAGTAATTTAATTTTCGTCTAGTTTAATTATTATTTGTGCTTTATTTTTTTAGTTTCTTTTAAATCCCTTTCTCATCTCCCCAAATATAACTAATAAAATTAAAACGTTAATCCAAGAACCGTCAGTTTTTCAACAATTGGTATCAGAGCTCGTGTGATTTAGTTAGAAATTTTTGTCGAAAACTTTTGTGTAGTGTTTTTATAAACCACCAATAAGTTTTCTTTAAAAATTTCATTTTAATATCACTTGTTAAGAAAAAGGATATTTTTTAAAAAATTAAATTACTTGTGTGATTTATTCTGAAATTTTTGTCGAAAACTTTTGTGTAGTGTTTTTATAAACCACCAATAAGTTTTCTTTAAAAATTTCATTTTAACATCATATTTTCGTTAAAAAAATTACAAATTAAAAAAAACCAAAAATGTGTTCCGCAAACTACTCAAACATGAATTCTGTATCTATTGCTAACAGCATAGGTTCAGGTACTCGAGCACCCATTGTTATTCCTGAAGAATATAACTCATCGGTAGGTCGTATGAATCTTCATCTTAACTCTATAAGTGAAGATGTCTGGAAATGTGTAGACGGATCTCTACCAGAAAACATGATCTCTCTTACGAGTAACTTAGATATATTGAATGAAAGGAAGAAACTTGAACTTCAAGCCAAAAAGGAAATTGTGTTTGGAATACCCCACAGTATTTTAAGCCAAATGAATGATATAATCCTTTTAACTGCAAACCAAATTTGGCAAACTTTGAAAAAATGTTTTGAAGGAAATGAGAGAATCATTGGAAACAAGAAAACATATGTTTTAAACGAATTTGACAACTTCAAAATGTTTTCACATGAGATCATCCATGATGCTCATGACAAGTTCAATCTCATTACCATCAAAAAGATTAATTTGGGCATAAAAAAGTCACAGCATGAAATAAACCTCAAGTTTTTAAACAACCTTTTTGAAAGCTGGAAAATGGTCAAACACATCATTCAGGGAAATCCAGCAATTCATACTGAATCTTTGTACAATCTTTACGGAGAATTACAATGGTATGAATCCTCGATTAACCCTCCAATGTCTAATTCTTTTGGAGGACCACTTGCTCTTTTGTCAACATCTTCTCAAAACCAAACACATTTTCTTGATCAAAGTGAAAATGATTTCAATCAAATCTCTCATCAAAATCAAAACCAAGATTTTTTTAGTAATTCTTGTGACTTGTCTGATCCAAATAATGAAGCTGATTACCAACAACTGTGTGCTTTGGTAGCAAACACCAATCTTGAAAGATTTTTGCCAAATCAAGGTTAATCAAACTTATGACCAAATTTTCAACCAAGATCCTCCTTTGGTCAAAACAGTTCAGGCTTTCAACAAAGACCCGCTTTTGGACAAAGTTTTCAAAAACCTTCATTCCATAACAACCAAAACCAAGGCTTTCAAAACCAAAGATTTCAAAATAATCCTCACTCAAGCTTTCACAATAACCCAAACCAAAGCTTTCAGAATCATGGATTTCAAAATAATCCCAACTTTGGTTTTAACAATAATGCAAATCACAATTTTTGTAATCAAAACAATGGTTTTCAAAATAACCAATGTTCTGGATTTCAGCAAAACCATTCAAAACCATCTCAACAGAAACAACCCTAAGCACCTGAAAAACCACCCGTTAAGAGCCAAAAGGCTGACAGTGATGATGATGATGACGTAATCATTTGTCACAACTGCAAAGGAACAAATCATTACGCTCGAGATTTTCGAGCCAAAGCCAAGGTCAAAGGCTCAGCTTACTATGCTCAAAAAGCCGAAGAGCTGAAGAAACAAGAAAAGAAAGCAAAGCAAATAGCTTTGATGGCAATCCACGAACCAAGCATGGAACACTGGCCAACTTCTGATGATGAAGCAGATACTGAATTAGCTCAATCAAACTTCTGCTTCATGGCTGATAATGAACCAACCACAAGAGCTCCATGTGTCATCGATTAGGTATGGTCTATGATCTCTGAACTCGGTCTTTCAAGAACACCATTTGAGTCCCACATGACTAAGATTGAGAACAGTCTGAAAGCTGATCTCAGACTATATCATGACACAATAGTCAAATCTGACATCTACAAATCTGAACTACAAACCTTGCAACTCAGATTTGGAGAATCCACAAGGACTAGAGACAAACTTGAAAGAGACATTGAATGAAAATCAGAAGAATATAATCACATCTTAGAACAACTAAATGAAGCTCTAAATAAAAAGGGACTTAGAAATAAAAAATCAATATGTTTTTCCATCTGAAATAAAAGATACCTTAAAAATAGAAGTCCTTTAGTTAAAACAAAAAATTCAAGATTTAACTGACAGAAACACGAGTTTGATTCTAAAACTAGATGATTCTTCAAAACAAATCAAACTTCTTGAATCCGAAAATCAAAGATTTCAAGGAAAACTACATTCTATCAATATTGCCAGAAAATTGAGTGATGATATCTTCACTAAAGTAAACAACTTAGGAACTGGCAAAATTGGTACGAATTTTAAATCAGGAATTGGAGAATCCTTTGAAAATGAAAAGACTGAAAAGAAAAATGAGACAATTTGTGAAAACTCTAAATCGCCTCTACCAGATCTTTTCATATCTGCTAATGAGGAAGATTCAGATGATGAAACAGTATCAACTGCAGCCTAGATGATACTACTTTCAATATGTCATTCAAAAGATTTGTAAATTCTGAATCAGACTCTGCTAGTTCAGTAACTCATCAATTGAGATCTACTAAACTAACAAAGAATAATGGCACAATCAAACATGAAAAGTATTCAAAGAAACAGCAGACAAATAAACAACACATTCAAGCTGTCTTTAAACCAGAGGAACAAAGTAAGCCTAGAGTTTTCAAAGGAACCTTTGACACCAGTCTCTGTGCCACAAAAACAAACTTTCAATCCAAAACCAAAACCTTTTCAAAAACCGATTCAAAACCGCTTTCATGAGATAAACTTGAATCTCTCAAGGAACTTTCAAAAACCATCATTTCACCAAATTCCACTCCATCATCATAAAGTTTTTCAAAACCATCCAAATCCCAGATACAAAGAAAGGTTATCAAACAGATCTTCACATATAGGATACCTTTAGCAAAAGCAGAAATCATTTCAAATTACAGGTTTTCAAAAACAAATCTTACTTTGGGAAAATCCGATAAGTCAACTTAAACCTCAACCATATCGTCCATTCAACAAATACCATAATGATTCCAAATTATCAAAAACCATTAACAAATAAGGACCTACCAAGGTTTGGGTACCTAAACCTTCTATCTAATTGCAGGCACTTTGTGCTGTAGAGCCAAAGGATGACACATCGTATATCGATAGTGGCTGCTCCAAGCATATGACAGGAAACCAAAGCTTTCTACGAGACTTCAAACCCACAGAATCCAAACAAGATGTTACTTTTGGAAATAACATGACTGCAAGAATCAAAGGTTATGGAAACATAACAAATAGTCACTTCACCATCAAGAAAGTAGCCTACGTTGACGGCCTGAAACACAACCTGATCAGCATATCACAACTTTGTGACAACAATCATGAAGTTCTTTTCACCAAACAACGAAGCATAATCATAGATGCCAAGACCAAAGCCATTCTAGTTAATTCTGATCGTCTAGGCAACATGTATCCACTAGATATGGACCTTATCTATGGAAAACCAAACATATGTCTCTTATCCAAAGCTTCAGCTGATACCAGTTGGTTGTGGCATTGTCGTCTTTCCCATCTCAACTTTGGCTACATCAACAATTTGATCGCAGATGATCTTGTTCGCGGACTGCCATTTCTGAAACTTGATAATGAAACTCTTTGTGCAGCTTGTGAAGGAGGAAAACTGTCCAAATCCTCTCACAAAATCATTCTGAATCTAGTGTATCCGAACCACTAGAATTACTGCACATTGATCTTTGTGGCCCTGCAAAAACCCAAAGCATAAAAGGGAAGAAATACATCCTTGTTATTATTGATGGATATTCACGCTTTACTTGGGTTTTATTTTTAAGGCTAAAGTCAGAAGAACCTGAAGAAATGATTACCTTCATCAAACAGATTGAATTAAAGCTCAAACAACCTGTTCGTAGAATCCGAAGTGTAACACACGACTTTTTAAAACAAAAACACCCCAAAAATTTTCACTTTTAAACATAGGTTTTTAACGCACCAAACCACATAGAAATGGGTATAAGTTACTACAAACGGGTACAAGTGTATCAAGGAGTATACAATAAGAGTAAACTCCCTCTAAGCCGGGCTGCTACTAACATCATCAACAACTCAAATGTCCTTAGTTGTGGACTTTATCCTTACCCTTAACAGGGTCACGTTCACCTACAGGGACAGTTCACACAACACTGTGAGCTTTAAAGGTCAATGAGTAATCATGTAAACAATTTAACATGTATAAGAAAGATAAGTCATGTACAAATCTCAATACAAGTTATATCTACATCTTCTCTTCACTTGAACACTAAGTCCTATCTCCTAGCCACGAAGGCCGTTAACATTTGGATATCTAATCCAATCTCCTAGCCACATAGGCCGTTAGTATTTGGATATCAAATCCAGTCTCCTAGCCACATAGGCTGTCCGTTAATATTTGGATATCAAATCTAATCTCCTAGCCACATAGGCTATCCGTTAATATTTTGATATCAAATGCAATCTCCTAGTCACATAGGCTGTTAATAGTTGGATATCAAATACAATCTCCTAGCCACATAGGCCGTTTATAGTTGGATATCAAATCCAATCTCCTAGCCACATAGGTTGTCCGTTAATATTTGGATATCAAATCCAATCTCCTAGCCGCATAGGCTGTGTGTCACACCCTCAAACCGTATTGGCGGAATAGTTCAAGGGTGGATGACTTCATGAACAATATCATAACAAAGTTGACTAATAGTGATTCCAAGCAAACAACCATCATTAAGTAATTGCAAATGTTACATTGTTTAAAAAGTGGCATGTTTCAAATACAATTACAATGATATCAAAATAAACCAAAAATGACGTCGTAACGTCCCTTCGAATAGCGCTGGAGAATTACCTTATCAATTTCCTATGAATACAAGTAGTTGAAAAAGTGTCAACAATTAAGTTGGCGAGTTCATAAGATTTTTGTATAAGAAATGTCCTTTGTTTGTAATCGATAATGTTGAAAACCAAGAAAATCCAATATTTTCTCATAAAAATGTCCAAGTCTTTAAGTCCCAAAGACTAAAATGTAATATGTAAACTGTAGTGTACTTTCTTTGAAATGTGTATTTCCACGTAAACAATTTATAAAAAAATATTAAGTTGATTATTTTCCCATGTGAGATACCATATAACCATACTGTGACTAGTTGGCCTGCTGCGACGTTCTTCAGGCGTCATAATGTTAGACATTTGGACACCTCAGACCTGCCAGTCAAGCTGTAGCTAGCAGCTCAGGTGCGGGGTTGTCAAGCCCCGTATAGATCTATACTCAAATATCGCGCTCTCTTACCGAGACTCTGGTTATATAAATTCAGGACTTATAGTAGGTACTTATAAAAGTACTGAGAAGATTCATCTCACAAAAATGTATGTATTTCAATCAACTTGTTTACGTACGTTTTGTATATAAAAACTCTTATAATCATCCATTATCATTTTTTCCATGATAATGTAGTATTGTTTAATAATTATATAATTTTATATAATTATTTCTGTCATGTTCAAACGTCATAATAACCTTGTGTTCATAAACTATTCCAATAATAGTCTATTTTTAGTAATTGCGTCGTAATAATCATATTTTTGTGAATAATAGCGAAATAACTTATTCAAATGATTGTAAATATCATCATTTGAGATATTTCTCACAAAAATAGTGTAATATCTTGATTATAACCATTTTTGCTAGAAAATAGTGCTTTTATTTATAAAACGTAGTTTTTACTAGTTTTCGTTTTTATAACGTTTTTATCCAAGATCTAGTGTTTTTGTATACTCTATTTGTAGTTTTGAACTTTTACACAACTTAATATGTTAAAGTGTTCATAATACATGGATCTACTCATATTTCATGCCAAGTTCATCTTTATAACATTTTTGTCCAAGATCTAACATTTTTACACACTTTAATTATTGTCTAGTAACTTTTATACAAACATATTATGCATAATTATGAACATCTTACAAAGATCTATCCATATTTCATGTCAAAGGTATTTTTACACAAATACTAACTTTATGAACTTGTGTAAAACATCATATATATAGCATTTAACATATATAACTTGAATAAAACAACATTTATAGTAAAGGAACTTGTATTCTCCCCCAAAAAGGTTTGAAAACATGAAAATGAGGGGTATGAACTCACCTTGAGTGTGGATCTTAAGATTCCTTGGAAGAAGATTGAAGATTTTGGTTCTAAGACCCGGAGGACCCTTGGACAAAGCTATTATCCAATGGATTTTCGTGAGTATGTGTGTGTAAAAGAGTATATGAAGGTATTTAGAACTTAAATCACTAGATGATCATAACTTACAAAGAGAGCTTGAAAGATCTTTGAAGATGTTGAAGATTTGAGCTCAAAGACCCTTGGACAAATCTAATATCCAATGGATTTTGATGGATGTTAGTGTGTGTAAAAGGTGTAAAACTTGTGTTATGTTGTTTAGAATCAAAAGGGGAATGAAACTTACTACTTAATCTTGTGAAGAGAGCTTGGAATTGAAACTTGGAAGTGAAGATGGTGATGGTGATGGTGTGGCCGACAGCAAGAGAAGAGAGGAAGAGAAGAGGATGAGTTGGTGGTTTGATTCAAATGAGATGACATGGTTCCTTTTGGTAGATTTGGTCTTGATTTTCTTTATTATAAAATTCTAGGCTTTCAATTTTCCCTAGATTGTGAATAGTACCTAGATGATTTGGGAATTGATATTATTGCTCATGGTCCAGCCGATGGGGGGTAGGGGGGTGGGGTAGGTTAGTTTTTATAAAATAGCAATATACTTTATAAAAATAAGTGATTTTTATAAAATAGTAAGTCGTTTTATTGAAATTTTGTGTGTTTTTGACGAAACGAATTTCTAAATAATTATTTTGTATAAAAACATTGCCAAACATTTATTTTGATTGAATTATAACTCGTTGGGTGCCGAAATACGCGTTTCAGCGCAGTATACTTCCGATTTCGCGATTTTCGGTATTTTACCGGAAAATGCATTTAGCTTTGAAATTAAGTACTAGATATTATTACGTTACTTATCATATGAATTGTTATTTCATATTTGATGTTTAAGGCACCTCATTTTGTATTTTGAGTCCAAACCCTGTGTACATTTATCCGTTCACAGCGATTTAATGGTTGTAACTTCCACATACGAACTCCGTTTTCGACGTTCTATATATCCACAGGTTCGTATTTACGAGTAGATCGTTTTATGAATATTATTATTCTCAAAATAATAATTGTACGATTATCGAATTTTTCCCCTACAGTAGTCTGATGTCCGTATTTTCGTCTTTTAACAGATAATTGTTTTGATTTAGCATACGTAATACTATAATATTAATAATTCATCGCAAAAGTTATGGAAAATAACTTTTCAACATATAAATTAACGTACGCTTCGTTTGATTACAGTTGACTTTTGTTGACCAAATTTACAATTGTTACATCATCTACCCCTTAGAGAGAATTTCGTCCCGAAATTTAACTCTTGAGTGGATCCTCAAGGGTTTTTGGAAGAGATATGGATACTTCTGCTTCATCTGGTCTTCGCGCTCCCAAGTAAATTCTGGTCCGCGCTTGGCACTCCAACGGACCTTAACTATTGGTATGCGGCTCTGTTTCGTCCTCTTGATTTCTCTGTCCATGATCTCTACGGGTTCTTCCACAAAATGAAGGTTCTCGTTCACTTCGATTTCGTCAAGCGGGATGATAAGGGTTTCATCGGACATGCATTTGTTTAAGTTGGATACGTGAAAGGTGGGATGGACATTGCTGAGCTCCTGCGGTAGTTGAAGTTTGTAGGCTACTAGGCCGATCCTAGCAAGGATCTCGAAGGGCCCAATGTATCTGGGGTTCAGCTTCCCACGCTTTCCAAAGCGTATCATTCTTTTCCATGGTGAGACCTTCAACAACACTCGGTCACCAACCTGGAATTCCAAAGGTTTGCGTCGCTTATTTGCATAGCTCTTTTGTCGGTCACGAGATGCTTTCAATCGTTCACGGATCTGAACAATTTTCTCCGTTTCTCTCGTATGATCTCCGGACCGATGAGAGTGCTGTTAGGTACTTGGCCTCTGGCTAGTTGAGTATCTCCTACTTCAGCCCAGCACAGAGGGGATCAGCACTTGCGTCCATATAAAGCTTCAAATGGAGCGGCTTTGATGCTAGTGTGATACCTGTTGTTGTATGAAAACTCAATGAGCGGTAAGTGGGTGTCCCACGCCTTACCGAAGTCGATCACACAGGCTCTCAACATGTCTTCCAGCGTTTGGATGGTTCTTTCACTTTGGCCATCCGTCTGCGGATGGTAAGCTGTGCTCATATCGAGTCTGGTCCCCATAGCCTTTTGTAATGATTGCGAAAAGTGTGAAGTGAACCGGCTATCTCTATCCGAGATAATTGATCTTGGCACACCGTGCAATTTTACAATTTCTTTGAGGTAGAGCCTTGCCAGCTTATCCATCCTATCAGTCTCCTTGATTGGCAGGAAGTGAGCGGATTTGGTTAACCTATCAACAATTACCCATATAGTATCTAATCCACCGGTTGTCTTTGGTAATTTGGTTATGAAGTCCATTGTTATCCGCTCCCACTTCCACTCGGGTATTTCTGGTTGGATTAGCAAACCTGAGGGCTTTTGGTATTCTACTTTAACTTTGGCGCAAGTCAGGCACTTGCCCACGTAAGTAGCAATTTCTGCCTTCATGTTTGGCCACCAATACAGTTTCTTGAGATCCAGGTACATTTTGACGGACCCAGGGTGAATGGAGTATCTAGTCTTGTGAGCCTCATTCATGACAATATCTCTGTATCCGCCGAACTTCGGGGTCCAAATTCGGTTTATGAGATAACAAGCTCCGTCTTCCTTAACTTCGAGGTTTTTATCCATCCCTCGCAAGGCTTCATTCGCGACATTCTCTGGTTTTAAGGCTTCTAACTGTGCCTCTTTGATCTGAGTGGCCAAATGGGAATGGATTGTTATCGACAAGGACTTTACTCGGCGGCCCGAGTACTCTTTCCGACTAAGGGCATCAGCCACCACATCGGCCTTCCCTGGGTGATAACGAATTTCACATTCATTGTCACTTAGTAGCTCCATCCATCGTCGTTGCCTCATATTGAGTTCTTTTTGGTTGAGGATATGCTGGAGACTCTTATGGTCGGTGTATACTGTACATTCTGTGTCGTACAGGTAGTGTCTCCAGATCTTCAATGCGAACACTACTGCTCCCAACTCGAGGTCATGTGTAGTGTAGTTGACCTCGTGAGTTTTAAGTTGTCTTGAAGCTTAAGCAATGTCCTTTCCTCTTTGCATGAGTACACAGCCCAGACCTTGGTTAGATGCATCACAATAGACCACAAAGTCTTTTGTTCCTTCTGGAAGGGACAGAATAGGAGCGCTGCACAAAGCTTTCTTTAAGGTCTGGAAGGCGGCGTCTTGTTTATCTCCCCACTTGAATGTTACACCCTTCTGTGTCAGGGTGGTAAGTGGCTTTGCAATTTTGGAGAAGTTCTGTATGAATCTTCGGTAATAGCCAGCATGGCCCAAAAACTGACGGATTTCTGTCGGAGTTCTTGGTGCTTCCCAGCTTTCGATGGCTTTGATTTTGGAGGGATCCACATGTATCCCTTCTTTGCTGACTATGTGGACTAGGAAGTCCACTTTTCGAAGCCAAAATTCGCATTTCGAAAATTTCGCATACAGCTTCTCTGCTCTTAATGTTTCTAAAACTTGTCGTAAGTGCTGAGTGTGTTCCTCCTTACTTCGTGAATAGATAAGTATGTCGTCGATGAATACTATCACGAATTTATCTAGGTAAGGTCGGCATACACGGTTCATCAGATCCATGAACACTGCGGGCGCATTGGTCAATCCGAAGGGCATCACAACGAATTCATAATGACCGTAGCGAGTTCTGAATGCCGTTTTAGGAACATCTTCTTCTTGAACCTTGAGTTGGTGATATCCCGACCTCAGATCGATCTTTGAGAAATAACTCGATCCTTGGAGTTGATCGAACAGGTCGTCAATTCGAGGTAGCGGGTATCGGTTCTTGATGGTGAGCTTGTTCAACTCCCGATAGTCAATGCACATACGGAATGATCCATCCTTCTTCTTCATGAACAAGACCGGCGCTCCCCAAGGTGAGAAGCTGGGCCTGATGAACCCTTTACTTAGCAGTTCGTTTAGTTGGCTGGATAATTCTTGCATTTCTGCCGGGGTTAATCGGTAAGGTGCTTTTGCTACCGGGGTGGCTCCTGGAATCAAATTGATTCTGAACTCGACTTGTCGTGCGGGTGGTACTCCTGGAAGGTATTCTGGGAACACATCGGAAAAGTCGCAGACTTCGGGGATTTCTTTGATGTACTTTACTTCTTTCTTTTCGTCAACAACGTGGGCTAGGAAGGCATGGTATCTTTTCTGTAGGTATTTTCGAGCTTTGATGCAAGACACGAATCGGAGGCTGGTGCTGGGTTTATCACCGTAGACAACAAAGGTCTTGTCATCCGGCAGATGAAGTCGGATTCCTCGTTCGTAACACATGATGTCGGCATGATGGGGAATTAGCCAATCCATACCAACAATCACGTCAAAACTTCCTATTTTAACATGCATTAATTCGATTTGAAAGGAGTGATCGTCCAGAGTAAGTGTACAGCCTATGTATATGTCGTTTGTGCTTTCTGTTTTGCCATTAGCCATTTCTACTATAAATGTTTCATTGAGTGGTTGAGGTTTTTGTTTTAGTATGTATTTAAACTCGTGGCTTACGAAACTTCTCTCCGCACCGTTATCGAATAGTACACAAGCATATGAATTATTGACGAGGAACGTACCGGTAACCACGGTAGGATCCTCTACCGCTTCCGCGCGTCCCATAGCTAGGACTCTTCCATTTCTCCCCACATTCTTTGTGTTCAGGCAATCACGCTTATGATGTCCCGTCTCGCCACAACCATAGCAAGCTTGACTCACCCCGACATTAGTGGCTTGGGTGGCTTGTAGGGTTGGCGTCCTGCAGAATCGGGCAGTGTGGCCCTTCTTGTTACAGTTCAAGCAGTGCATTTCCCTACAGGCTCCAGTATGGTGGAAATTGCACTTGTTGCACTTGGGTAGCATCCCAATGTATTGCTTGGTGGTGGTTGGGGCGTTCGGGACAGTGGCTGCACGAACTGCCACAATCTGTTGTCTTTTCGCACCATCTTGATTTGGTTGGTTTCTCCCCCTGTTCCAGGGTTTCCTCTTGTGATCCTTTTCTCTTGGTTGTTCGGTCTTTTGGGTCATGGTTCCCTGGCGCACCCCGTGGTCGACCAATCGTTGGGCCAATCGTTTGGCGGTGTCAAAAGTGGCGGGGCTTGCGGCTTCCACATTCCCTTGGATCTGGGATGATAGTCCCCAGATGTAACGTTCCACTTTTACAGACTCCGGTGTGACCGGGCAGAGGGTCGCCAGATCGTTGAATCGGTTTGTGTAAGCGTTTAGATCCGAACCTTTCATTGTGAGGTTCCACAGCTCTTGTTCCAACTTCTGGATTTCCCTTCGGGGGCAGTACTCCTTCATCAACATTGTATTTAATTCCTCCCAGCCCATCGAGTTTGCCACTGGGAGTGTCAGAGACTTGACATGGCCCTTCCACCAAGACATAGTCGTCTCAGCGAAAGTGCAGGCAGCGAACTTTACTTTCATCTCTTCTGGACACGCAGTGATATCGAAGATCGACTCGGTTTTCTCGATCCACCTTGTGAGGGTAAGGACACCACCGGTGCCGTGGAAAGTTATCGGCTTGCAGCTGACAAAATCTTTGTAAGTACACGTTCGAGAATGGTTTGATGTTTCCCCATTGGTGGAATCGTTGGTGCCGTTTCCACTTCCATTTCCATTTATCCCGTTGGTGTTAATATGGGCAACAGCTGCGGTCACGGCTGCCGTGACAGTGGCTTGGAATGTCACCGAGTCCATCATAGGTGCTTCGGGTGTCTCGACGGGTGTGCATCTGTTATTTCTTCGGCGAGGTGGCATGATTCTGCCACAAGGATTTATGATTTGACGTTGGTTAGTTCTTGGTAAGGGTTATCAAAGTACGGCGTTTCTATTATACGTTTATGTCGACTATGTAGTGATAGGGGTATAATAGGTGCATAAAGAATCTAGATGTATGGTCCTATCGTATCACAAAATACTCGTATAGTATTTTTGTTTTATGTTTTGTTCTAGTGTTTTTCTTTGTACATGGTTCTTGGTAAGTCTTTAGAAGTTGTTATAAGTAAGGTGATTTCTAAGGGGTATGAGAGGTATGTAAGAGAAAATTCTAAGTGTACGACTTCGTAGTATTCATGAAGTACTCCTGTAGTATTTTAATTTCATGTTTAGTTCTATAACGTCATAAAATACTCCTATAGTATTTTAACTCTATGTTTAGTTCTATAGCGTCTTAAAATACTCCCATAGTATTTTAACTTTATGTTTAGTTATTTGGTTATTGGTAAGTGTTCGGAGTTGTTGTTCGCCACGACTATTCCTAAGTATACGTTAATCATATCTTGGACCAATACAGTTGATCAGGCTCTATTTATCCATGATATAATTACCAAACACTTAGCCCTATCCGTAGTGTTCAACTCATCATACCACTTTTGTATGTTTTCGTTATGATATCGTTCTAGTGTGTATGTATGTACTTATACTATTATAAAAATTATCGTTGTAATTTTAAAAGTATACTTGTACGAAAATATTTCCGAGAGTTTTAGTCCCACTGTATTTATAGTTGTATATCTTTAAATGGATTGATATACTTAGTTCACTATAAACAATGCTCTGATACCAATCTGTCACACCCTCAAACCGTATTAGCGGAATAGTTCAAGGGTGGATGACTTCATGAACAATATCATAACAAAGTTGAATAATAGTGATTCCAAGCAAACAACCATCATTAAGTAATTGCAAATGTTACATTGTTTAAAAAGTGGCATGTTTCAAATACAATTACAATGATATCAAAATAAACCAAAAATGACATCGTAACGTCCCTTCGAATAGCGCTGGAGAATTACCTTATCAATTTCCTGAGAATACAAGTAGTTGAAAAAGTGTCAACAATTAAGTTGGTGAGTTCATAAGATTTTTGTATAAGAAATGTCCTTTGTTTGTAATCGATAATGTTGAAAACCAAGAAAATCCAATATTTTCTCATAAAAATGTCCAAGTCTTTAAGTCACAAAGACTAAAATGTAATATGTAAACTGTAGTGTACTTTCTTTGAAATGTGTATTTCCACGTAAACAATTTATAAAAAAATATTAAGTTGATTATTTTCCCATGTGAGATACCATATAACCATACTGTGACTAGTTGGCCTGCTGCGACGTTCTTCAGGCGTCGGAATGTTAGACATTTGGACACCTCAGACCTGCCGGTCAAGCTGTAGCTAGCAGCTCAGGTGCGGGGTTGTCAAGCCCCGTATAGATCTATACTCAAATATCTCGCTCTCTTACCGAGACTCTGGTTATATAAATTCAGGACTTATAATAGGTACTTATAAAAGTACTGAGAAGATTCATCTCACAAAAATGTATGTATTCCAATCAACTTGTTCACGTACGTTTTGTATATAAAAACTCTTATAATCATCCATTATCATTTTTCCCATGATAATGTAGTATTGTTTAATAATTATATAATTTTATATAATTATTTCTGTCATGTTCAAACGTCATAATAACCTTGTGTTCATAAACTATTCCAATAATAGTCTATTTTTAGTAATTGCGTCGTAATAATCATATTTTTGTGAATAATAGCGAAATAACTTATTCAAATGATTGTAAATATCATCTTTTGAGATATTTCTCACAAAAATAGTGTAATATCTTGATTATAACCATTTTTGATAGAAAATAGTGCTTTTATTTATAAAACGTAGTTTTTACTAGTTTTTGTTTTTATAACGTTTTTATCCAAGATCTAGTGTTTTTGTGTACTTTATTTGTAGTTTTGGTAACTTTTACACAACTTAATATGTTAAAGAGTTCATAATACATGGATCTACTCATATTTCATGCCAAGTTCATCTTTATAACATTTTTGTCCAAGATCTAACATTTTTACACACTTTAATTATAGTCTAGTAACTTTTATACAAACATATTATGCATCATTATGAACATCTTACAAAGATCTATCCATATTTCACGTCAAAGGTATTTTTACCCAAATACTAACTTTATGAACTTGTGTAAAACATCATATATATAGCATTTAACATATATAACTTGAATAAAACAACATTTATAGTAAAAGAACTTGTATTCTCCCCCAAAAAGGTTTGAAAACATGAACATGAGGGGTATGAACTCACCTTGAGTGTGGATCTTAAGATTCCTTGGAAGAAGATTGAAGATTTTGGTTTTAAGACCCGGAGGACCCTTGGCCAAAGCTATTATCCAATGGATTTTCGCGAGTATGTGTGTGTAAAAGAGTATATGAAGGTATTTAGAACTTAAATCACTAGATGATCATAACTTACTAAGAGAGCTTGAAAGATCTTTGAAGATGATGAAGATTTGAGCTCAAAGACCCTTGGACAAATCTAATACCCAATGGATTTTGATGGATGTTAGTGTGTGTAAAATGTGTAAAACTTGTGTTATGTTGTTTAGAATCAAAAGGGGAATGAAACTTACTACTTAATCTTGTGAAGAGAGCGTGGAATTGAAACTTGGAAGTGAAGATGGTGATGGTGATGGTGTGGCAGAGAGCAAGAGAAGAGAGGAAGAGAAGATGATGAGTTGGTGGTTTGATTCAAATGAGATGGCATGGTTCCTTTTGGTAGATTTGGTCTTGATTTTCTTTATTATAAAATTCTAGGGTTTCAATTTTCCCTAGATTGTGAATAGTACCTAGATGATTTGGGAATTGATATTATTGATCATGGTCCAGCCGATGGGGGGTTGGGGGGGGGGGGGTGGGGTAGGTTAGTTATTATAAAATAGCAATATACTTTATAAAAATAAGTGATTTTTATAAAATAGTGAGTCGTTTTAGTGAAATTTTGTGCGTTTTTGACGAAAAGAATTTCTAATTAATTATTTTGTATAAAAACATTGCCAAACATTTATTTTGATTGAATTATAACTCGTTGGGTGCCGAAATACGCGTTTAAGCGCAGTATACTTCCGATTTCGCGATTTTCGGCATTTTACCGGAAAATGCATTTAGCTTTGAAATTAAATACTAGATATTATTACGTTACTTATCATATGAATTGTTATTTCATATTTGATGTTTAAGGCACCTCATTTTGTATTTTGAGTCCAAACCCTGTGTACATTTATCCGTTCACAGCGATTTAATGGTTGTAACTTCCACATACAAACTCCGTTTTCGACGTTCTATATATCCACAGGTTCGTATTTACGAGTAGATCGTTTTATGAATATTATTATTCTCAAAATAATAATTATACGATTATCGAATTTTTACGCTACAATAGTCTGCTGTCCGTATTTTCGACTTTTAACCGATAATTGTTTTGATTTAGCATACGTAATACTATAATATTAATAATTCATCGCAAAAGTTATGGAAAATAACTTTTCAACATATAAATTAACGTACGCTTCGTTTGATTACAGTTGACTTTTGTTGACCAAATTTACAATTGTCACACTGTGCGTTAATATATGGATATCAAATCGAATCTCCTAGCCGCATAGGCTGTTAATAGTTGGATATCAAATCAAATCTCCTAGCCATATAGGGCATATAATATTTGGATATCAAATCCAATCTCCTAGCCACAAAGGCCATTTATGGTTGGATATCAAATCCAATCTCCTAGCCACAAAGGCCGTTTATAACCACATAGGTTTCTACTAATTAATTTGGGTACTCAACCCAATGTCCAAACTACCAAATTTAACTCCAAAACCTGCTTTAAGTTACAAGAGTTCAACCAACACATATCATATTTGATATTGTTTAGATTACTCACCTGGTTTGAAGTTCTAGCTAACACCACAGTAGGTACAAACACTTCTTCAACACTTTCCAACACCTACACATCCATATACATACCAAATAGAGGTGAATACCTTGTATCTCCACCATAAAAGCTTAAAAATTGAACCCAACAGTTAGGGTTCGAGATTAGAAACTCTTCATCCAACCAAACAAGTGTTATATACACAAACTTCGACTAATCATAGGTGGTTCATCATAACCACTCGAAATCCACCCAAATGAACCGTTCAATTGAACTATAACGGTAAACCTTACCTTCACGAAGCAAAATACCGAAGATTACTTCAATCCATCGAGTTCTAGCATTCCGATTTGGTTCTAAGATTATTTGGGAACGTTTTCTAGGGTTTTGGAGGTTTTTAGTTCGAGAAATAAACCCCAAATGATTGAAAATCGCGTCTTTAAAAAGTTGGTCTGCACACGTAACACGACCCGTGCTAAATTTACACCGCCCGTGTTCTGCTACAGTAACCAGGAAACACGAAATTACCGAAGGTTACACAACCCGTGTAACATTTACACGACCCGTGTAAGCCATTTTTGGCGTTTTTCGTGCGAAAACTCTACCCGAAATGTATTCTAACCATCCAAACACTTATAACATCGTATTAAATCATAATTACCCTATAATTAACTTATAAATAATTAAAGAAAATAACATGGTGTTACAAATTCTTCTCCCCTTCAAAAGATTCCGTTCTCGGAATCATACAAAGAGTTGTGGGTATTCTCCCTCATTTCATTTTCGGCTTCCCATGTCATATCGGAACCTCTATGCTGTCGCCAAAGCACTTTAACCATACTAATCTTCTTGTTCCGCAACTATCTCACTTTCCGGTCTAACACTTTCTCGGGTTGTTCCGGGTATATTAGTTTTTCATCTACTTCAATTTATCCAGCGGTATTCGTTGGGACTCATCAAACAATGTTTTCCGCAAGTGGGACACATGGAAAACATTATGAATACCTTGAAGCTCTTCAGGTAACTTCAATCGATACGCCACTACTCCTACTCTTTTGGATATCCGGAATGGTCTGATAAAACGAGGGCTTAATTTCCCTTTCTTCCCAAAGCGAATTAATCCTTTCCAAGGATATACTTTAAGCATCACCATCTCCCCCACTCGGAATTCTAATGGTTTCACCAGCTTATCAGCATATTGTTTTTGTCGGTTCTGGGCCATTTTCAAATTTTCGAGAATTTGTCTTATCTTCTCTTCGGTTTGGGCTACTATCTCGGGTCCAGCCAATGACTTTTCCCCTACTTCAGTCCAGCAAGTCGGAGTACGACACAATGGTCCATACAATGTTTCATACGGGGCCATCTGAATGCTGAAATGAAACTGTTATTGTATGAAAACTCTTCCAAAGGTAGATGATCTTCCCAAGTCCCACGAAAGTCTATCACACAAGTTCGAAGCATATCTTCCAAAGTTTGAATAGTTCTCTCACTTTGCCCATCTGTCTGTGGATGATACGTGGTACTCATTAGCACTTTCGAATCCAATTACTCTTGGAGACTCTGCCAAAATCGAGAAGTAAATCAGCTATCTTTATCAGACACAATTGACACCGATAACCCATGTCGACAAATTAACTCATCAATGTAATTTTTCGCTAACTTTTTGATCTTGAATTTTTCACTAATCGGTATGAATTACGTCAACCGATCAACCACTACCCATACGGTATCATGTCCTCGTGGTGTTCGAGGAAGCTTTGTTACAAAATCCATTGTGATATCGTGCCACTTCTTCACTGGAATCGGTAACGATTGGATCTCTCCGTATGGCTTCTGATGGTTCGACTTCACTTGAAAACAAGTCAAACACTTTTCTACATATCTTCCAACGTCTCTCTTCATTCCTGGCCACCAATACACAGGTTTCAGCGTCCGATACATTTTGGTACTTCCCAGGTGTACTGCAAATCTACTACAATGTGCATCTTCTAAGATCAAACTCCGTGCCTCACCTTGTTTAGGCACCTACACATGGCCTCTAAAGGTTTTCAATCGTTGAGAGTTTTCAACTAAATGCTTCAAATATCCAACCATTCGCTCACTTTTCACATGTTCAGGATTACACGCTTCTTATTGTGCCACCCGAATCAGTTCAGGTAATCGGCTCGCCACACCAATACACGCGGATGTGATCTTCAAGGGATACTCTTTTCGACTCAAGGCATCTGCAACCACATTCTCCTTACCAGGATGATACGCGATTTCACAATCGAAATCTTTAAGTAAATCCATCCATCTTTGCTGTCTCATGTTTAGTTCTTTTTGATCAAATAAGTACTTCAAGCTTTTATGATCCGTATACACAACAAATTTCACGCCATATAAATACTGTCTCCAAAGCTTCAATGCCAAGATCACAGCTGCCAATTCAAGATCATGTACCAGGTATTTATTCTCAGCCTCTTTTAGTTGACAGGATGCATAAGCGATTACTCGACCTTTCTGCATCAACACACCCGAGGCCGACTCTGGAAGCATCACTATAAACCACATAGTCTTCTCCACCTTGCGGTAAAGCTAACACCGGGGCTTCACATAAGGCTTGCTTCAGTCTTTGAAAGGCTTCACATAAGGTTTGCTTCGGTCTTTGAAAGGCTGCTTGTTGTTTTTCCGCCCATTCAAACTTTTCACCCTTCTTGGTCAAATTTGTCAATCGAGGCGGGGTAGCAATCAATGAGAAATTTTCTACAAATCTTCTATAATAACCCGCCAATCCAAGAAAACTACGTATTTCAGTCGGACTTTGAGGCAGTTCCCACTTCATCACGTCTTCAATCTTCGTTGGATCAACTTTAACGCCTTCGCCATTAATAACACGCCCGAGAAATTGTACTTCTCTCAGCAAAAATTCACACTTGGAAAACTTCACGTATAACTTTTCTCGGTGAAGTAACTCTAATATTTGGCGCAAATGAACACCATGCTCAGCCTGGCTTCGAGAATACACCGTAATATCGTCTATAAACACAATTACAGAAGTATCAAGGAACGGCCGACATACTCCGTTCATAAGATCCATAAATGCGGCCGGAGCATTGGGTAACCCGAAAGGCATAACCAAAAACTCATAATGGCCATAACGAGTGCGAAAAGCCGTCTTCGGAATATCAGATTCTCGAATATTTAACTGGTGATACCCCGACCTCAAATCAATTTTAGAAAAATAAGACGCCCCCTGCAGTTGATCGAACAAATCATCGATTCTCGGTAATGGATATTTGTTCTTCACTGTGATCTTATTCAGTTCTCGGTAGTCAATGTACATACGCATCGACCCGTCTTTCTTCTTTACAAACAAAATAGGTGCTCCCCACTGTGACGAACTCGGTCTTATGAAACCCCAATCCAAAAGTTCTTCCAGTTGTTTTCTCAATTCCACCATCTCTGAGGGTGCTAATCGGTAAGGAGCCAGAG
Organism: Cichorium intybus; assembly: GCA_023525715.1. NCBI lineage: Eukaryota > Viridiplantae > Streptophyta > Magnoliopsida > Asterales > Asteraceae > Cichorium > Cichorium intybus. Next base: position 58,968,269 of record CM042014.1, read on the forward strand.
CAATAGGAGCGGCTCCCAGAACCAATTCAATCGTAAACTCTATTTGCCGATCTACCGGTAATCTAGGAAGCTCTTCTGAAAATACATCCAAAAATTCATTTACAACCTTTTTACACTTTCCATTCTCACTTTATTCGGTTTAGCCAAAGCTACGTAGGCCAAATAAGACACCCTTCCTTTACTAACACTTCTCCAAGCTTGAGCAAAGGAAATAACCGACATTTTCAATGGCGGTCGTTCACCCTGAATTTTAATCCACGCTCCATCCGGTGTTAGAACCGTAATGTTCTTGTTTCTACAATCCATGTTGGCATAATTTGTTGCTAACCAATCCATACCCACTATTACTCCAAACTCATTGGCAGTCATCGGCTTCAGATCTATAGGGAAAGTGATCCCATAGATTTTAAGCTGACAACCTTCCAGATGTTCGGAAACCCAAACATATCTTCCATCTGCTATAGCTACTTCCAAACTTTCATCCATAGGAGTTAGGGGAATATTCAACCGAGGAATCAAATACGTTAATATAAAACATTACATATACGTCAGTCTTTTCACGAGCCTCTTCCATAGTCATCTGGAATGCCCGTGATGCCACTGGTCCTCCTCGACCCTTCTTTTCTTCCTTCTTTCCCACCCGCTCCTCTCTGGTTTTATCACCAAATGCTCCATATTTAACCTGGGGACATTTCGGACGCATGTGATCTGTAGCCCCGCACTGAAAACACCTTCGTTCTGCCCAATAGCCTCAAGCTATGTGCCCCAGTTTTCCACAATTCCAACAACCGACGATAGAGTATCAACTCGACAACTTCCTGAGTGCTTTTTCCTGCACTTCTCACACCACTTTGCTTCTTATTTTTTGCTTGTACCCTTAAAGTTAGACCCAGATTGTTGTAACTTCTTCTAAGGCGTCCACAATTGTTCTTCCTCCTTTTTTTGTTTCATTTAATTTCTTTTCCTCTTGACTTTCTTTTTCGGGCTGCTTATCAAGAACTGATTTGGGAACCCCTTCACCTTGAATATTAATCAATGTTGGTAGTAATTATTTTACCACATCAGTAAGTATGGTTCGTAAATCCGATGGATTTTCTGCTGGTTGTTCCCTTGTCCCTCTTCCAACCGAGCCTTGTGAACGGGCTCGACCACCTCTCAAGGCTCTACGCCCCGAATTACCCCATATAGAATTACTTCTCGTACTTCTCATACTTCAAAATTCAATAAACAATTAGGTTATATATAATAACAGACTTATATACACCCAACTGTACAACATGTCTACTATCTCTCAAGGTTTAAGTACATGGATCTATTCTACAGACACCTAGTTTACTTAAACTACGGCTCTGATACCAACTTGTAACACCCGACTTTTTAAAACAAAAACACCCCAAAAAATTTCACTTTTAAACATAGGTTTTAACACACCAAACCGAATAGAAAACTCCATCTAAGCCGGGCTGCTACTAACATCATCGACAAGTCTAATGTCCTTAGTCGTGGACTTTATCTTTACCCTTAGCAGGGTCATGTTCACCAGCAGGGACATTTCACACAACACTGTGAGCTATAAAGCTCAATGAGTAATCATATAAACAATTTAACATGTATAAGAAAGATAAGTCATGTACAAATCTCAATACAAGTTATATCTACATCTGCTCTTCAATTGGACACTAAGTCCCATCTCCTAGCCACGAAGGCCGTTAACATTTGGATATCGAATCCAATCTCCTAGCCATATAGGTCCTTAGTATTTGGATATCAAATCCAATCTCCTAGCCACATAGGCTGTCCGTTAATATTTGGATATCAAATCCAATCTCCTAGCCACATAGGTTGTCCGTTAATATTTGGATATCAAATCCAATCACCTAGCCGCATAGGCTGTTAATAGTTGGATATCAAATCCAATCTCCTAGCCACATAGGCCGTTTATAGTTGGATATCAAATCCAATCTCCTAGCCACATAGGCTGTCCGTTGATATTTGGATATCAAATCCAATCTCCTAGCCACATAGGCTGTCCGTTGATATTTGGATATCAAATCCAATCTCCTAGCCGCATAGGCTGTCCGTTCATATTTGGATATCAAATCCAATCTCCTAGCCGCGTAGGCTGTTAATAGTTGAATATCAAATCCAATATCCTAGCCATATAGGCTGTATAATATTTGGATATCAAATCCAATCTCCTAGCTACAAAGGCCGTTTATAATTGGATATCAAATCAAATCTCCTAGCCACAAAGGCCGTTTATAACTACATATGTTTCTACTAATTAATTTGGGTACTCAACCCAATGTCCAAACTACCAAATTCAACTCCAAAACCTGCTTTAAGTTGTAGAGTTCAACCAACACATATCATATTTGATATAGTGTAGATTACTCACCTGGTTTGAAGTTCTAGCTAACACCACAGTAGCTACAAACACTTCTTCAACACTTTCCAGCACCTACACAACCATATACATACCAAATAGAGGTGAATACCATGTATTTGTTGGATTAGGTGTCTAAGCCATGACTAATAATTAGTATTTATCTAATTAATAGTAGCATAGTCTATTTGGGTTGCCCTCATAGTTGGAGGATTGGTAGAAAGTCCGGTAGAGAGAAAGATTGATTTATTGTGTGATTAATAAATCAATAGAAATTAAATAAAAAGTTTATTAATATATTTAAGTGATAATATATTAATTAGAAACTATAATAATTAATTAGAAAATTTTCTGGAATTAATTAGAATTAATTTGGCAGTTAAATTAATTAATTAAATGTGCAGGGACTAAAACTGTAATTATTCAATAGTTGAGTAAGTGACAGTTTTAAGTGAGTGTGGTGTTGGCCGAAAAAATATATATATAGATATATATATTTTCGAAAGATATATATATTTAAATATAAATATGGTTTGAATGATTAAAATAAAGGTTTTATATTAATTCGAATTCAAAAAGGTTTATCTGTAACGATTATCTGATAACCACATGGAGCCTATAAATAGGGAGGCTCACAAACCCTATACCTGCGATTTTGACTCTCTCTCTCCCAAGGATTTTCGGCCAAGACTACCAGCTAGGGTGTGACTGCATTTGAGGCAAGAGATTTCTGTTGTTTTGCTTCCAAGATTCACTAAAGGTTGGTTTTTCTTATTCTCTTATTTTAGTTTATATTTTCTGGGACGTTTAGGATTTGTTATATGTTTAACTAGAAGAAAACTTAGATCTATATAGGTTTCATGTGAACTTAGGAATTTTAGTTCATAGTTGCAGAAAGCCTTTCAGTGGTATTAGAGCTATTTGGTTTGTTTTCATGTTAAATTGCTATAATTGTATCCTGTAAATTAGGGTTTATTGTTTCTAAACCTCTTATCCTAAAATTCGAAAATTAGGGGATAAGGATAGGTTTAAATTAATTTGATTATTTTGTGACACCTATCTGCAAAATTAATTAATTTATTTAATTGTTTAATTAAAAGATAATTAAAAGGATTTAATTAATTTCGATTTAATTGTTTTAAATTCCGAAAATTAATAGATAAAATCTAGAAATATTTTAAAAGGTTTAAAATATCAAATTTAATTAATTTAATTAATTGGTTAATTTAAAGATAATTAAATCGGCTTTTAATGGTTTAATTTAATTTTAAATTTAATAGCTTAAATCGACAATAAATTAAAAGATAAACCAGAAACAATTTTTTAAAGGTTTAAAAAATTACATCTTATATATATTATAACTAGGAAGTTATTTTTTATATGTATGAGATTAAATGGTTAGTCAAATCATTAGTAGGCCTCATTCACGAAGCTAGTCTATAAAGTGGGTATAAGGAGACTGCCTATAAAATGACGGTCTAATGGGTGAACACTCTCACCCATCGCTCGCCTGATCAGTGGAGGGTCGTTAGCGGAACAGGTTTGATAGGACCGCCTAATAATCACTAAAAGTATAATGATTCAAAGTACTATAACACTTAATAAAATCCCAATCTAGTTACTTTAGGAAAAATGTGAATTGGTGCTAATCCATGAAATTGCACATTGCACTTTATGAAACATTGGTGGAGCGTGTGTGGTTTACCGGCACGCCAATTGGGGTTCATAAAGAGTTGCATTGGGTTTCTCGAGTGTTGTCATGGTTGATGGAGCGTGTGTGGTTTACCGGCACATCAACTAGAGATGACAACTGACCCCAAGAGTACCAAGCTAATTTGCATGGTTATTCACACCCGGTTTGTGATCCTCGGTATCCCAGTCACAAACAGTGGGGCACATTCGAGATTAAAGCATTCTATTGAACAGTTCAATAAATCTCAAAGAATCTAGGAATTCCATTGTAATATGATTATCTTTCTGCGGTGGAATTGGTTGAATCGTCATTCGCCTACCTTATAAAATTTACAATATTGATTACGGCATCCCTATTCGAGATTGTAAATTGTTATTGTAGCATCCTAGCCTTATAATTATTATTGGGTTATTATAAGGATTATTATTAATATCTAATTAAAACTATCTTCTTTTATAGATGTCTTCTGCTGATCAAACCGCCTCCCAATCAAATTCCAATGTTACCTCTATCTTGTCATTATGCTCCAAAGTTACGTTGGATGGTACCAACTATAATGACTAGATCCGTAACATCAAGATGGCTCTAAGGTTTGAACATAAAGAGTATATTCTGGAAACCGAGCTAGTCGAAATTGACCCTGATAATGCTACTCCCGAAGAAATCGCTCAATACTCAAAACATTCTGATGATGCAACCAAAGTGGCTTGCATCATGATAGCTACAATGAACCTGGAATTGCAAAGAATATATGAAGACTACTGGCCCTATGAAATGCACAAAGAGCTGGCAGAAAAGTTCCGCAAGCAGGAGCGCATAGAGAGGCGCGAAGTAGTCAAATCTTTCACAAATGCAAAGCCAAAGGATGGAGAGTCTATCTGTAACCACGTGCAGAGGATGCAAGGATACATGGAAAGGCTTAGGAAGCTTGAGATGCCAGTTCACGAGGATTTAGCAGTAGACATAGTGCTAAATTCTCTGCCTAGTTCATATGACCAATTCACGCTGGCGTATCATCTGAACAACTCTCAGGCCACTCTGGCAGAACTGCATCGCATGCTTCGCACCGCTGAGGACGGAATGAAGGGTAAGAGTGTACCCGCAGCTAATAAAGTCGTCTTGGGCATTACTAGTGGAAAGGGGAAGAAGAGAAAGGGCCCTCCTAAGCAAAATTGGAGGGAAAAGGTCCATGTTGGGTCATCCAGCAGTGGGACAAAACCCAAGACTTCTGCCATTCCTCACCATGCCGACCCCAAGGAAGCTGAATGCTTCTATTGCAAAGTGCGAGGCCATTGGAAGAGAAGTTGCCGAACATACTTGCAAGACTTGAAGTATGGCAAGGTCAAGCCGTCTTCGGCAGATATTTACACTATCCATAAAAACTCACCATCTTCCAGTTCTTGGGTCCTTGATACAGGATGTGGTTTTCACATTTGTTCTGATTTGCAGGGCCTAAGGGAAAGCAGGGAGGTGGAGAACGGTAGACTCAACCTGATCATGGGGAATAGGAGATCGTCGCATGTGACCAAGATCGGGACTTATAGTTTAGTGCTCATTAGTGGTGTTTGTTTAAAACTATTAAATTGTTGCTATTCGCCAGAAATGGAAAGGAATATTATTTCATTTCATGCATTGTTTAAACAAGGTATACAGTTTTCGTTTGATAATAGTAATGGTTCTATTTCTGTTTTTCAAAATGGCATTTCTGTATTTACTGCTTTACCTTGTGATGGTGTGTATGAAACTATGCAATGTGTAGACAATTTAGGTCATAGTGTAAAATTTATTGATTCTTCTAGTGGTGTAGAAAAGGCGTGCTTGTTGCACTGTCGTCTTGGGCACATTAACAAGAAATGCATCGCCCAACTCCAAAAGGATGGAGTGTTGGAATCATTCGACCTCAAATCGGATGATGTATGCGAATCTTGTCTTTTGGGCAAGATGACAAAATCACTTTTCAAGGGTTCCTTTGAAAGAGGTGAAGGTCTTTTGGACATCATACACAGAGATGTGTGTGGTCCCTTTAGATCTACCACAAAAGACGGCACACGGTTCTACGTGACATTCACTGACGATTTTAGTAGATACGGGTATATCTACTTAATCAAACACAAGTCAGACACCTTTGAAAAGTTCAAAGAGTTCAAAAATGAAGTTGAGAATCAATTGGGCAGGAAGATAAAGATGCTCAGGTCCGACAGAGGCGGAGAGTATCTTAGTATCGAGTTCCTAGACTATCTGAAGGAATGTAGAATAGTTTCACAGTTATCGCCTCCTCGGACACCACAGTTGAACGGTGTAGCCGAGAGACGTAACCGAACCTTGTTAGACATGGTTCGTTCCATGATGAGTCGAGCTTCACTTCCCGTTCACTTCTGGGGGTATGCCTTAGAGACTGCCGCCTACATCCTCAATCTTGTTCCTACTAAGAAGGTTGCTAAAACACCTCATGAGATGTGGACGGGGAAAGTTCCCTCGTTGGCACATATCAAAGTTTGGGGTTGTGAGGCTTTCGTTAGACGAGAAACTCACGATAAACTCGCAGAGAGAAGCGAGAAATGTTTTTTCATTAGATATCCCAAACAGTCCTTTGGATACCTATTCTATAGTCCGAGCGATGACGTGGTCTTTGTAGCGAGATGAGGAGTCTTTCGAGAGAGAGAACTCATATTGAAAGAGGACAGTGGGAGTACCATTGACCTTGAAGAAATTCAAGAGTCACCCGATAATGCAACCTTAGGAGAAACTAGCAACCAACAAGAGGAAGAAGTTCCTGTTGATCCGACTGACATATCCTTACCTCTTAGACACTCTAGTAGAGTTAGCATGCCACCCGAGTTTTATGGATTCCATATAACTACGGACGGAGATATGTTTGTCAGTGATAGGACACTGATAAATTTGGATGAACCTGCTAACTATCGGGAAGCGGTGGTGGGCGCTGAGTCTGCCAAGTGGAAAGAGGCAATGGACAGCGAGATGAAGTCCATATATGACAATCAAGTTTGGAACTTGGTTGACAATGTACCGGGTCGAAAGACAGTCGGGTGCAAATGGATCTTCAAGAAGAAGACCGACATGGACGGAAAGGTACACACATTCAAAGCAAGACTGGTTGCGAAGGGCTTTACTCAAACCCCAGGGATCGACTATGATGAGACCTTCTCACCAGTGGCTAAGATAAAGTCAATTAGGATTATGCTGGCCATAGCTGCATTTCATGACTATGAAATTTGGCAGATGGACATCAAAACTGCTTTCCTTAATGGAAAGTTGACTGAGGACGTTTACATAAATCAGCCAGAGGGTTTTGTTGATGCAAAGTATCTGACAAAGTGTGTAAGCTTGAGAAATCTATCTATGGATTAAAACAAGCTTCTCGCAGCTGGAATCTTTGTTTCCATAAGAAAGTCAAAGAATTTGGTTTCTCTAGGAGCGAGGATGAGTCTTGCGTATATGTCAAAGCTAGTGGGAGTATTGTCACTTTCCTGGTGCTGTATGTAGATGACATACTGCTCATGGGAAACGACGTTCCGACTTTGCAAGATGTCAAGTCTTGGCTCGGGAAGTGTTTCACCATGAAAGACCTAGGAGAGGCAGCCTATATTCTCGGGATAAGAATATTAAGAGATAGGAAGAAGAGACTAATTGGACTTAGTCAGAGTACATACTTGGAAAAGGTACTAAAAAGATTTAGTATGGAAAATTCCAAGAAGGGAGAGCTACCAATGCAAAGTAATGCTAAGCTGAGTAAGACTCAGAGTCCAAGTACAGACGAGGAAATTGCGGACATGAGTCGGGTACCTTACGCTTCGGCTGTGGGGTCAATCATGTATGCCATGACGTGTACTCGTCCCGACGTGGCTTTTGCCTTGAGCATTGTCAGTCGATACCAGGGAAACCCTGGTAGGGCACATTGGACAACGGTCAAAAACATACTCAAGTATCTGCGAAGGACGAAGAACTTTGTTTTAGTCCTTGGTGGCAGTGATACCTTGAGAGTTAACGGGTATACTGATGCCAGCTTTCAGATAGATAGAGACAACGGTCGGTCTTAGTCAGGCTGGATATTCGTGTTAAATGGGGGAGCAGTGACTTGGAAAAGTTCCAAGCAAGAGACGGTGGCTGATTCAACGTGCGAATCAGAGTACATCGCAGCGAGTGAAGCGGCAAAGGAAGCGGCTTGGCTGAAGAACTTCATCGGTGACCTTGGAGTAGTCCCGAGTATTCAGGAGCCTGTGGAACTATTCTGCGATAACGAAGGAGCGGTTGCTTTGATGAAGGAACCGAGAGATCATGGAAAGTCCAGACACATCGACAGAAAGTACCACTACATAAGACATAAGGTAGAAGAAGGTCACCTCATAGTGAAGAGGGTATCATCAGAAGATAATCCTGCAGATCCCTTGACAAAGGCTCTGAGTAGGGTTAAGCACTATCAGCATGCATGACGCATAGGATTAACAGATGATATTAGTTTTTGTAATTAGATAGGATTTGAAACTTGTTGCAATATAAATATAATTAACTTTGGTGAATTAATAATATAGTTTTGTTGATGAGTATTTGATACTACCATTTGTTGATTGTTTATTATTGTGTTTCAATTTTGCATGTTTACTTCCTGAGTAATTTAATTATTATTCAAATATCCACAGTCACTCATACTTTTTAGGGAGTAAGTTTGAATGAAGACTGTCATGAAGAGTTTTGTAGATTGTCTAATGAGTTAGACATAGCAATAAGATTGCTACAATATTCATGAGTACTTAGAAATAGGGATTTAAGTATTGGATAAACCCACGCTCAACAGATTGATTCATGGATTTCATCATAAGCAATGTTGAGACGATAATATCTTTTGATCTTTAAGTAGAGACATATGAGTTATGTTTTACCAAGCGGTTGTTCATTGACAATGCAAAAACGCATCGGTAACACAGTGTTATAAAACGTGTTGTTGTGAATGATTTGACTTGTAAAGGACATAAGAATATGAGTCAAAACTTATTCGTCCCTTGACACTTTCGGGAAAACAGATATCTGTAGGCCTCTCGATGATTTTGAAGTTGACTGAAAGGGTTGGCCAACCAGGACTAAATTGATATGATCAATTTGTAGTCTTAAAGTCATATGCAAATCAGAAATCGGGAAACAGAGAACCAGACCAGGATTGATCTTAATCAGTGTCCTGAGTCTGAAAAATATCTTGTTGGACGGAGGATCATCTAATCACTTATCTTTGGACAGAACTGACTAGGTCAGAGTTCGGCAGCAGTTTCTAGGAAGCTACAGTTGCTAAATTAATTAGAGGGTAAATTGGTAATTTTAGTCATAGACTTTTCCAAGTGGGAGACTGTTGGATTAGGTGTCTAAGCCATGACTAATAATTAGTATTTATCTAATTAATAGTAGCATAGTCTATTTGGGTTGCCCTCATAGTTGGAGGATTGGTAGAAAGTCCGGTAGAGAGAAAGATTGATTTATTATGTGATTAATAAATCAATAGAAATTAAATAAATAGTTTATTAATATATTTAAGTGATAATATATTAATTAGAAACTATAATAATTAATTAGAAATTTTTCTGGAATTAATTGGAATTAATTTGGCAGTTAAATTAATTAATTAAAGGTGCAGGGACTAAAACTGTAATTATTCAATACTTGAGTAAGTGACAGTTTTAAGTGAGTGTGGTGTTGGCCGAAAATATATATATATATATATATATATATATATATATATATATATATATATATATATATATATATATAGATATATATATATATATTCGAAAGATATATATATATATTTACAGATAAATATGGTTTGAATGATTAAAATAAAGGTTTTATCTTAATTCGAATTCAAAAAGGTTTATCTATAACGATTATCTGATAACCACATGGAGCCTATAAATAGGGAGGCTCACAAACACTAAACCTGCGATTTTGACTCTCTCTCTCCCAAGGATTTTTCGGCCAAGACTACCAGCTAGGGTGTGACTGCATTTGAGGCAAGAGATTTCTGTTGCTTTGCTTCCAAGATTCACTAAAGGTTGGTTTTTCTTATTCTCTTCTTTTAGTTTATATTTTCTGGGCGTTTTAGGATTTGTTATATGTTTAACTAGAAGAAAACTTAGATCTATATAGGTTGCATGTGAACTTAGGAATTTTAGTTCATATTTGTAGAAAAACCTTTCAGTATTTCCACCATCAAAGCTTAAAACTTGACCCCAACAGTTAGGGTTCGAGATTAGAAACTCTTCATCCAACCAAACAAGTTTTATATATACAAACTTCGACTAATCATAGGTGGTTCATCATAACCACTCGAAATCCACCCAAATCAACCATATCAACCGTTCAATTGAACTATAACGGTAAACCTTACCTTCACGAAGCAAAATACCGAAGATTAATTCAATCCACCGAGTTCTAGCCTTCCGATTTGGTTCGAAGATGATTTGGGAATGTTTTCTAGGGTTTTGGAGGTTTTTAGTTCGAGAAATAAACCCAAAAGACTGAAATCGCGTCTTTAAAAAGTAGGTCTGCGCACGTAACACGACGCGTGTTAAATTTACAAGGCCCGTGTTCCGCTACAGTGCCCGTGTTAAATTTACACCGCCAGTTTTCTGCTACAGTAACTAGGAAACACGAAATTACCGAAGGTTACACGACCCGTGTAAGCCATTTTTGGCGTTTTTCGTGAGAAAACTCTACCCAAAAGGTATTCTAACCATCCAAACACTTATAACATCGTATTAAATCATAATTACCCTATAATTAACTTATAAATACTTAGCAAAAATAACATGGTGTTACACGAAGTGATAATGGATCTGAGTTTAAAAACATAACTCAAGATTCATTTCTCATAAACAAGGGAATTAAACACAATCAGTCAGCTCCATACACTCCACAACAGAACGGAGGTGTTGAAAGAAGGAACATAACTCTGTGTGAAGCTGCAAGATCAATGCTTATCGTTGCTGATCTACCACAGTACTTCTGGGCAGAAGCAATAGCCACAGCTTGCTAGACTCAAAATCGTTCCTTCATCCATAAACATCTTAATAAAACACCATATGAAGTCATTAACAACCGAAAACCAAACATCAAATTCTTTCATATTTTTGGTTGTCGATGCTTCATAAAGAATAACAAAGATCACCTTTCAAAATTTGAATCAAGATCGGACAAAGGAATTTTCCTTGGTTACTCTTTTACCTCAGCTGCTTATCGAGTACTGAACAAACGTACCAGAGTAATTAAAGAAAGTACCGATGTTCATTTCGATGAATTTTGTGTCAGGAAATTGGATCGTGAACATTTTGGTTCTAAAATGATTGATAATATTTTTCAAAATCCAATTCAGCAAATGCCTTCTATGGACATAGAAATCAATCTTGATTTACTATTTGAACAACCGAAAACCGCTTATAATTCTGAGTTTCTAACCTCTTCTACTATTTCTACAGGTACATCCGATGCAGAAACTTCACAATCAAACCAAGAAAATGCAGATCAAATCGAGGGGGAACCACCAACACTAAATCCCTCTTTGACCACTCGCAATCCACCGGTCCAAAATAATCCTAGTGCATCATCTATGGGGGAACTTTCATTACCCCATTCTCACTCTACAATCCAAAAATACATGTCTGACAATACCCAAAATCTATTCCTAATAGAATCACTTGGCCAAGAAGAACAATGGGACATAGAAACACCAATCGAAATATCTTAAAAAACTCGCCTGATCAAATGGACCAGAAATCATCCTACACAACAAATAACAGGAGATCCCAATTTTGGTATTCAAACAAGAGCCACTACCTCAAAAGAATGTTTATACGGAGCATTCTTATCCATGACTGAACCCAAAACCATCAATTCAGCTCTCAAAGATCCAGACTGGGTCAAAGCCATTCAAGAAGAACTAGCTTAATTCGAAATAAACCAAGTATGGGATCTTGTACCTACTCCTCCCGATGTTACTGTAGTAGGTTCAAGATGGGTTTTTAGAAACAAAACTGATGATCAAGGAATAGTTTGTCGAAACAAAGCAAGACTTGTCGTCAAAGGCTATTCACAATAAGAAGGAATAGACTACAATGAAACTTATACTCCAGTTGCTAGACTCGAAGCCATTCGTATCTTTCTAGCATATACAGCACACAAGAACTTCAAAGTATTCCAAATGGATGTAAAATGTGCAATTTTTACATGGAGAGATTGATCGCGATGTGTATATTCAACAAACTCTAGGTTTTGAAGATCCACAGTTCCCAAATCACAGTTTTAAGTTACAAAAAGCAGTTTATGGCTTGAAACGAGAACCTCGAGCCTGGTATTCAACTTTGTCAACCTTTCTAGAAGAATCAAGATTCAAAAGAGGTTCAATTGATCAAACTCTATTTCGTAAAATCTTTAATAAACATCTGTTAATCGTTCAAATATATGTTGATGACATTATTTTCGATTCTACTAATGAATCTTTGAGTACCAAGTTTGCAGATTTAATGAAGAGCAAATTTGAGATAAGCATGATAAGAGAAATGACTACTTTTCTTGGACTTCAAGTCAAACAATCATCAGATGGAATTTTCATCAATCAAGAAAATTATGTCAAAAACCTTCTAACTCGTGTTTCTCTTGATAAACCCAATATAGCAAAAACCCCAATGGCCTTTGGTTACAAATTAGACACAGACTTAGATGGCAAGCCTGTTGATCAAAAGAAATATCGAGGAATGATAGGATCACCCCTATACCTCACAGCTAGCAGACCCGACATCATGTTTTCTACATGTGTCTGTGCTAGATACCAAGCCAATCCAATGAAATCTCATATAGTAGCTGTGAAAAGAATTTTCAAATACCTTAAAGGAACTCCATCTCTTGGCCTTTGGTATCCAGCTAATTCTAATTTTTAGCTTAATGCCTTCACCTACTTCGACTATGGAGGATGCAAACTAGACAGAAAAAGTATATCTGGTTCTTGCCAATTTCTAGGAGGCAGACTGGTAAGTTGGACTTCAAAGAAACAATCATACGTGCCCACTTCAACCACAGAAGCTGAATATATAGCCGCCGCAAGCTGTTGTTCACAAGTCATGTAGATGCAAACTCAATTACGTGACTATGGCTACAAAGTCTCACAAATTCCCATATTTTATGACTCATCCAGTGTCATTTCCATTTCTCACAATCCTGTTCACCATTCCATGACCAAGCACATATACATTAGATACCATTTCATCAAAGACAACATTCAAAAAGGACATATCAAATTGCACTTCATCAACACAAAAGAACAAATTGCTGATATATTCACCAAAGCACTTGATGAAATGAAGTTTCAACACTTTCTAGAACGTCTAGGAATGTCGAATCCAGATAACACCCTCTCTTAATCCTTACTTTTGTTTGTTTCTCTTTGTTTATTTCCTTCAAATAACCAAAATTTACCAAAAACATTCAAATAACCAAAATTTACCAAAAACATTCAAATAACCAAAATTTTCCAAAAACATCCACATAATCAAAAATCACAAAAAAATTAAAATAAAGTTTTATCTTTTGAAAAGTCTTTATAAAACCATGTGATTAACATCTTCTTGACTAAATTTTCAGATACTTATGCTCGATGAATGTTCTCAGTCATATTGCTTCTTAATTAAATTAAAGGTTCAATTATAACGATTTTATCTATTAAGAGACTTAAGATTAGGAGATTCAGATGAAAACCAAACCCATGTGAGAATTTGTGCCTCGTCTTCAGCTGCTAAGTGGAATTCATTTCTGTGAGCAAAAGTGTTTCCATTGTGACTTATAGGATTTATACTTTTATACCGTGATGCTAGTCTCATTTTTTCTTAGTTATCAAAATGACCAGGGATGATACAATCATTTTCTTATATATTAGACAAACTGTCTTTTATATCACCTATCCCTATCCTCAATCAAACCACATCAAGAAAAGATTTATCATCTAGCATAGCAAATGTGACAATTGAAGAAACGACAAGTCATATCCAAGAAAACCAGAAGAAAACATGGAAATCAAATCTCATAGTGCAAAGTCATCTCCAACCAATGCTATCAACAAATCAGTATTTTTAAATACTTACAGCATTTTAAAGTACTGATTTTCAAACACTTGATGTCAAACATTTGACAAATGGTATACTGCAAACTCAATATCACCAAAAAGAAATTGGTAACCACATCGGATATCTTCTACACAATGTGTATTCGCACAAATCAAGAAAAGATAAAGACAAAGGCGAATACTTTACCAAAGCAAAATAAGATTTACTACAACAATCCATCAAGACAGACATATCTCAAAATCTTCCAAACAACGGATTCTCAAATGCTTTATCAAATATAGCTGTCAAAACCGAAGATTTACCGGGATAATGTAGCCTTCATAATTGAAGATTCTTAGTTGCAAACTGCACTATGAAAATTGCTAAACCCCTCTACATGTATTTCCTGACAGAGAGAGAGAGAGAGAGTGAACATCAATGACATGAATGAAGAAACCCTCTGAGTAATGCCGAAACCAGTCTTATGTGATTGATGATCTAATTTGAAGACCAAGTGACTAACGTATATAGGTATAAATCCACATTAAGCATAAGTTAACACCTTCAAACTGAGAGATATTACTCATCTTTAGTGATTATATACCAGTCCTGCACCCATAACAAACAAACACCTCAGTCAAGTATGAGCTATACCTATGAGCGTTCATCTGAATCGACCTATTAATATCACTTGTCGTCTTTATAAATGCTATAAAATCTTAGGGAATATTATGAAAATGCATATACAGAATTTTTTTGATAATCGAACTCGAGACTTTGATTCGGAATCAAATATTATTGACAAATATTTTTCAAAACATAAGTAAAATCTAGTCATACTTTTTCAAAACAAGTGATATGGCTTTATAAATGTCTTATCCAATTTTCAAGAATTTTCAATCTAACCTATTAATATGTCCTTATTTCAGTAATGATAACATAGGGGGAAATTATTGAAAATATTTTTGTATGTGAACATCACTGAAATAAGATGAACTAATTTTATTTTATCTGACAAATATTATCAGTTTATTTCAGGTTGCGTGGTTTCGAGATTAAACGAGAAAATAATTCTTAGACAAAAAGATTGGAGTTAAATTTATCGTTTATTAAACTTGATTATTAAGGAATAATTATTTTAATTATTTTCTAAATAATTGATTTTAATAAATGATGCAAATTAATTGAAAAATATTTTTAAAGCAAAAAAAAATAAAAAAATATAAAAGAAATTTAAATTAAATCTATTTAAAATGAACTATTGGAAATATAGTTTGGAAATAATTTATTTTATGAGATTTAATTAATTTAATAAATTAAAAATGAATTCTCCGAAATAATTTTAATTATTTTCGGATTTTTAAAATAAAAAGGAAATTAAAGAAAAAAAGAGAAAAGAAACAAGCCCAAGCCTTCAGATCAGGCCTAACAACAGCCCAGCCCAAGATCCGGAAACAAGACTCGGCCCACGCTCCAGCTCGGGATCCGCCTGCTCCGACCCGCTCCAGCGCACAGCTCCATCCGACCCGCTACACTTACAAATGCAACGCGGACCTTCTTGACCCGAGCCCGCCCCATTTCCGATCCACTTACACTCACATCAGACCCACGCCTTAACCCGCCTTCCCGACCCGAATCCAAACCGCTTCAACCCACATGTTTTTAGTTTAAAACATTGCATTTTAGCCCCTGAACTTTGTAAAATTGTCAAAAATAACCCAAAATCACTTTTCAGCCAATAAACCCACGAAAATATTTTAACTTTTCTAAATTTTAACCCATTTCTTCAACCTTTTCCAATCAAATATTCCGAAAAATTCTTTCTTTTGATTTCTTTTTATTTAGATCTTAGATCTAATATAAAAAGATCAATATTCCTTACTTTACATCACATGTTTTGTTATTTAATTCATCCATTTTACACTATAAATATCAACCCAAACTTCCCATTTTAAACACCCATTTATACCATCACACAAAAAAATCACACCAAAAATACACCAAAACCTACAAACCATCACACCCAAAACCTACAAACACTATACCCAAAAACCTACAACCATCACACCAAAACCTACAACCAAAAACACCATTTATACCATTACACTATTCTACACATAAACCACACCATTATAAACCAATACACCAAAAACCACACCCAAAACCTAAAAAACTATACCAAAAATCCTACAACCATCATACCAAAACTTACAACCAAAACCACACCAAAAACCCATTACACCCAACACCAAAAACCTTATATCACATTTTGCCGCAAAGAACAAGAATCGACGCATCAAGAAAAAACATCATCTTCTTCCGTTGTCGAGAAGTTCTTTTGAAATTTTCATTTCAATTTCATTTTAAATATTTTAAATGTTTAAATATAAAATGAATGATTAATTTCTTATGTTATTTATTTAAATATCATATTTTAGTTATTATTTCGACTAATTTTATTTGTGCCGTTATTGGTTTTTTTAGACCTATTATAAATCAACTGTGCTGAAATTCTAAGACATCCGAATTGAATCGTGACGACGAAAACAAATGTGGACTTTATTTAACCAAGACATTACTAATTTCTAACTTTTTATTTATTGTAAAAACCTTTTATCGTTGATAATGGCGTTGATTACATCTAACTTCTAACTTTTTATTTATTGTAAAAAACCCTTTATCGTTGATAATGGTGTTTATTACATCTAACTTCTAACATAACTTTAACTTCTAACATTTATTTTATTTACTATCTTTTATCTATTTAAATACTGTCTAGTTTAAATTTACCGCTTTATTTTATTTATTTATAGTTTTCAGTAATTTAATTTTCGTCTAGTTTAATTATTATTTGTGCTTTATTTTTTGAGTTTATTTTAAATCTCTTTCTCATCTCCCCAAATATAACTGATAAAATTAAAACGTTAATCTAAGGACCGTCGGTTTTTCGACAAGAAGCGCCAGTTAGAGTTGATGTTCAAGAATTTCAACACAATTTCCTGTTCCAGAGAAGGTGAAAGCTCAATTCAATGTGATAGGCTGCTTGAATTCCTCCTCAGTCAGTTCTATTACTACATCTACACCTACAAGTGATCAAGAAGTGATGAAAAGTCAGCCTCTAGTCTAAGTCAAAGTCAATTTATAAGGCTGGATGTGCTGATTCCTTAACTATGCAGAAGACCAGATCGCTCAATGATCTTACAATGTTAAATAGGAAGACCGCTCAATCCAAAGATGAAGTTGTTGCTGCAATTATGCTGAATACTACCAACATCTACTCCTATCACCTGCTAAGGGGGAGATTGTCATGCAAAGGGAGAGATCGTTGAAAAGTTCTGCAGTGTACAACTGATTCAAATCCAAGACAGACCTCGAGAATTAATGAAAGCATTAACCAATGGGGAGATTGTTAGGACTTAATTTGTGGTTTAATCTTTACATTTATAGGGCTTTATTTAGAAAATATGAACTTTTTAGGGTCTGATGGAGGATTTCGGTCTGGGACCAAAATCCATTAGGTTTTCGGTTATGATGACCAAAATCAGGCCATGAGGATTTCGGTCAGGTGGGCTTAGGATTTCGGTCTGGTCTGTTTCAGTATATATATATATATATATATATATATATATATATATATATATATATATATATATATATATATATATATATATATATATATATATATATATATATATATATATATATATATATATATATATATATGTCGTGTGTTTCATAGTGTTGGTTGGTTGTTTTGGAGCATTAGGCTAGCATAGAAAATTTCATTGTGTTCAAGCAACCTTGAAGATCTTATGTACTAGACGATTTCTTAATAGCATCGTGTGCATTGAAGATCGATTTGATTGTGTGTTTGATTAATTGATTGATACTTGTTTAGATCTAGAATTGTTTGGGACCTACATTAATTAGTCATAACAATAGTTAAAAGTAACATTAAATCAAGAATTATGCTTAACTTAATTAATATACAAGCTGTGGATAAACTTATTAAGTAATTTTAATAAAAATAGTTGTAACTTTATACATCAAATTAGTGTTCGAATTATTCTTTTATAGTTAATGTCAATGACATAATCATTTTCAACAATGTATTTTTAAAAAATTTAACTACATAACTTTCACTTGTGCAACACGCGAGCATTCACCTAGTATATTATAAAGGAAACATTTGTCCTTACACCACATGCATTTGAAACCCCCAACTCTTCAACTTGCAAACTAATATATATTATTTAAATACATTAGTAATGTAAGATGCTATCATATTAATGATATATTTTTTGAATTATCAATATAGTATATATTATTTAAATACACTTTTATTAAATCTAAAAATCAAAAAAACTAAAAAATATCAAAATATTATTTTCTAATATAGTTAAAAATGTTTAAATGTTTTAAATGTAAAAGCTAAATAGGGTCATTCAAATCAATGTGCTTCAAGATAAATGATTTATCTTTTACCACATTAATTTGAACTTTTGTTGTCCCACATTGCTTGACAGTTGATACACAAATATGACAATTTCTCTTTCACTTATATAATACCACTTATTTTCATTCATTGTGCATCAATCATCATCATAATATGACTTTCAAGTCTATTATTGTTTAGTGGTCCTTTTTGTTAGATTAGGTGTCTAAGCCATGACTAATAAGTTGTATTTACCTAATTGATAGTAGCAAAGTCCATTTGGGTTGCCCTCATGGCTAGAGGTTTAGTAGAAAATCCAGGAGAGAGAAAGATTGATTTATTATATGATTAATAAATCAATAGAAATAAAATAAATAGTTTATTAATATATTATGGAGATAATATATTAACTAGAAACTATATTAATTAATTAGAAATTAATATGGAATTAATTGGAATTAATTTGGTGATTAATTTGATTAATTAAAGGTGTAGGGGCTTAATTGTAATTATTCAATAGTTGAGTAAGTAACAATTATAGTAGTTTAAGTGGCCAACGAAATTATGGAGGGAGTATCCATAATTTCGATTATTATATGTTAGGATAAATAGATTTGAATTGATAGATAAAGGTTTATCTTATTTGAATTCAAAAAGGTTTATCTCTAAAGGCTTATCTGGTGGCAACTTGGAAACTATAAATAGAGACCCCTAGGCACCATAAAAGCCACGACTTTTCCACTCTTCCCTCTCTCTGGAACTTTCGAAAACCCTAGTTTTGGGTGTGACTTCATTAGAGGCAAGGCACTTGTGTTGCTTAGCTTGCAAGAAACAACTAAAAGGTTAGTTTTCTGATTTTATTCTTTAGTAATTTTTCTTGTGGCCTTTTAGGAAATATTTATATGTTCAATATTAGAAAACATAGATCCTCATAGGTTGCATGTGAACTTAGGGTTTTAGTTCATAAATTTGCATAAAACCCTTCAGTGGTATTAGAGCTTTTTGGTTGTTTTCTTGTTGAATTGCTATAATTGTTTTCCTAAAAAATCAGGGTTTAAAGCTTATAAACCCTAATTTAGCCTAAGCGATTTTAGGGTTAAGGTTTTGGAAACCCTAGCCCCTACCCTCTATGATTTTCGATTTTCTCCTTAGCGTTTTAGAAGACTTTCTATTTTTGGTAACTTTAATTATTTAAATGGATAACCTTAAACCCATTATTTGTTAGTTTCGAAAATTAGGGGGTTTAAAATAGGTTGAAATTAATTTGATTAAATTGTGATACCTATCTAGTTTTAATTAATTTAATTAATTTTTTAATTAAAAGATAATTAATGGTTTAATTTAATTTTAAATTTAATAGTTTTAAATTTCGAAAATTAAAAGATAAAACTAGGAATATTTTAAAAGTCTAAAATATTTGGATTTAATTAATTCTTTAATTAAAAGATGAATTAAATCTTTTAAAGGTTTAATTTAATTTTAAATTTAATAGTTTAAATTTCCAATAAATTAAAAGATAAACCAAGAATATTTTAAAAGGTTTAAAATTCATCTTATGTACTGCCTATAAAATGGCGGTCCAATGGGTGTCCACTCTCACCCACCGCTCTCCTGACCAGTGGAGGGTCGTTAGCCGAACGGGTTTGATAGGACCGCCTAATCTCATTAAAAGTATAATGATATTATTCAAAGTATTGGAACATCTTAATAAAACCCAAATCTAGTTACTTTAGGAAAAATGTGAATTGGTGCTAATCCATAAAATTACACATTGCACTTTATGAAACATTGGTGGAGCGTCTGTGGTTTACGGCACACCAATAGGGGTTCATAAAGAGTTGCAATGGGTTTCCCGGGTGTTATCATTGTTGATGGAGCGTGTGTGGTTTACCGGCACATCAATTAGAGATGATAATTAACCCGAGAGTACCAAGCTAATTTGCATGGTTATTCACATCCAGTTTGTGATCCTCGGCATCCCAGTCACAAACAGTGGAGCACATCCGAGATTAAACATGCCATTGAAAAGTTCAATGAATCTCAACAGATCTAGGAATTTCATAAGATGAAATTGATAAGTGTTTATCTACCTTGATGACCATTATGTTGTGATTACAGCATCCCTCTTCACACCATAGTTGGGGTATTTTAGATCCTAGCCTTATTAAATAAGATATTGGGTAATTATTTAAAAGGATCAATTAAACTAATAAATTATGTTTCTTTTATAGATGTCAAGTGTCAATTCTCCTCATTCTCCTCCTTCACCCATTTCTGAAAGTATCAGAATACACCTGCCAAATATGGAAAGGCTGACTGGCCTCAACTATAAGGAATTGCTTCGTAATTGGAGACTGGTTCTCGGTATTGCTGGCAAGCTACATCTCACCGAGTATCCGATCCCGGTCCCACCGGAACAAGTCATCATAAAAGGTTCTTATGATAAGCATAACTTCTTAGTTGATGAATCCGAAAAGATTCGTGACCTCATGCTGTTGACTATTGACCCCCGAGTTCCACAAGGATTTTGAATCCTCAAGGCCATATGAGTTAATGCAACTAGTTGAGGAAAGTTTCCAAAACCCAGTTGAAAAGGAACGAGCTAGGATCTTCAAAAGACTTGCAGAGTGCAAGCTAAAAGAAGGAAGTAGCATCAATTCGCATGTTCTTCAGATTGAAGCGTACATAGGCGAATTGTACAAACTTGGTTATTCCATAAGTCAGGACATGAGTGTTAAATTTTCACTCACCTCGTTGACTAGCAAGTACGATCTGTTCATTCAGACGTATAGAAAGGAAGACAAGAAAAGGACCCTCATGGAAATGCATCCACTTTTGACTTTATATGAGTCACTCTTGGACAGGCATAGCTCCAATGGCTCAGCTACTTCTGGATTAAGTCCAGTGAAGAGACGTAACAAGAAACGGTCGAGATCGTCTGGACAAGTCTCAAACTGGGAATCCACTAAATCAGATACAGTCACGGAAAGATTGGAAGACGCTCCAAATCTTTTGAAAGCTCAGGTATATCTAAAACCTCAAAACTCATGTTCCAAGATTTCTTGATACATAATGTGATAGTCACATTTTGGTTTGTATGCAGGGAATCAATAAGGCACGGGACTCTAGCGCATAGGAGCACATTTGGATTGGATCTTCAGCTCGTGTAGTTTTGAAGTTTAGAGAGATATTAAAATATTGTTATTAGCCTTTAGATGCATTTTGACATTGTCTATCATATATTATATTGTTCAAGGATTTTTGTTTTTAATAAAATTGTCAATTTTCTTTTAACACATGTTGTCTAAAATTGTCCTTGAAATGTTATATGAATGTGTTGAATATATGATTAGTAATAACTTGAATGTTGATGCATCCAAAATGTTTGGATTCAAGAATTGTGTCATTTATGATTGTTAATACAAATGTTATAATAATCAATTAAACCTAAGGTCCAGTTGGACAGGACTTTGGAATCATTTGACTTAAAGTCACTTGATGAATTGAGTTCTTAATGTGTCAAGAAATGAATCAACCAAAGGTCCAGTTGGACACGGACTTTGGAATCATCTGACTTAGAGTCAGATGATGATTAAGTTCTTTATAAAGCACATGTGGCAAGAAATGAATCACCTAAAGATCCAGAGGATAAGATTTTTGAATCAGTTGACTTATAGTCAACTGAAGATTGCAAGTCTTGAACAAAGTTAACAAAGTCATAAGTTTACATAGATATGTAAAAGACATTGAGATTAAGAGAAACGGACACACCTGTTGCTGTGTATTGCTCGAATCATGATATAGAACACAATTGTTTGTACTTCACGATATTTATCATTAGGTATGACGAATATGACTTCGCTTATCGGGATAAGCGATTGAATTGAAACCTTGAACAGTTCAAGGACTTCAAAGTAAGTACAAGTTCCACAAAACCTGAGCGATAACATAAAATGTTTCACAGTTCATTCTCTTCCAAGAACATTAATAGTTATAGTGTGTCTTAGGGAAGATAATGGAGCATTGATCGAAACAGTCCGATCCTCGATGTATGAGATACATTAGTTTCCAATAAGTTGAATACTATACCAGTCAGTCCATATAAACCATATTCCGACCACATCCTAGACTAAGTATGTCTTGCAGACACTGTCTGAAATGTAAAGCTGGGATTATCCCACTTATACATAGGAAGTCCAGGGTCTTGTAGTGTTCATCCGAACCTCATGACTAGCCTGAACATGATCAGCATTGTCATTTCATTGGCTATCCCACTGTAACTGTAAAAGAAGAGCTCTTTTAGAAAGAACTCATGGTCTAAGGAAACAGTGGGAGTTGGGACAGTCTTGAATGAGTTTAGGATTAGCCAAATGAAAGAACCTTTAGTCATCACTAGGCTTGGAGTAGAAATCAGATTTCTGTTTTACAACTGACATAATATCCTCTTGACCAGTAGTATTGATCACCATCATAAGTAGTTATGATCGGGGTGACATACCGATTGGTGGTAAAACACTATAGTTGGTGTGGATTTACAATCCGACTACTTGGAAGCATTGGTGAGCCCGGTTGCTGCCAAACAAGAGAACCTTAGGGCGAGACACGGTCTATGTGATTGATTGATTTTTACACCTGGTCTAAAAACCAGTGGGAGTAACTGAATCATCAAAAAAAGCGACATGGATAGACACATACCTTCAGAACATCTGGTTGAGTGAGACGATACTCAGAGTCAAGTAATTGATTCCGGGAACAGCACTCTCTATAGAAGATGAAATCCGAAAGGAAACTGCATGGCACATTGTGAATCGTTAGTGGAGCGTGTATGGATCACCGTCACACTAATAGGGACTCACAAAGAGTATCCCAGTACAAAGGTATATGAGCCCGAGATTACCCCACAGGCATCTCGCAAGATAGGATATTCAGATTCTCAAAAATATGCCAAAGGATTGGATTTTTGAGAAAGGGCTGAAAGATTTCCATTAAGATGTCAGGAGGTTTGGAATCTCAAAATGTGCCAAAAGTACTGGATTTTGTGAATAGTCCATAATTGTGTCGAAGCCAGTGGGAGTGTCGCTGTTATCTACTATCACCATATGGGGGTTACATACTGTTTCTAGGAAATGTCTCTTTTCATTACAAAATGTAATGACTTGGTGTTAAGAGACGGATCGCTATGAAAGACTTAATAGAAATACGGCATACTCAGGTGGTTGTAAACGTCTGTGAGACAGATCCAGACTCTGCCAAGATGATCTTGATGAGATTCAAGATGCATAAAACCAGGAAAGGGTTTGTTATTATTGCAAAGTGTGATGACTTGGCATGAAAGAAATAAAGAAGGTGCAACATACTCACATAATTCACAGTCATCTATTGGATAGATGAAATTGTCAGCATAGACCTAGCCATTGTAAGCATGATCTTGATAAGATTCAAGACGCATGAGAAGAGTCTCCGAAAGGAAATAGTTTTTCAAAAATCATGACACAAGGATTATAAATAATCTTTGGATTCCAAAAGGGTTTGGAATAAGATTGGATCGGGTTCCACAAGTTTCTTGGATCGATCATAATGTCATGAACATGTCCTGATGACTTGATGCTTAGGGCATAGTAAGTTGGATTCAGGACATTGTCTGGCTGGGAATACTGGATGGATTGTTTGAACTCAAGTGATAATTCATTAGGAAATGATTGGGGTGAAAGTGATAGGGTTCATTTGAATGATTTTCCAAAGTGGTAATTATTAACGTCAGGACATAATGTTAAAGGACTTCATGGTTAAAGAATCTCCTTGGTATTCTGATGGAGCAAGTGTGGTTCACCAGCACATCATAACACCTCGAAATAGTCTGAGGGTGTAGTCAAGTAGACTAAAGACCTCAGAACCATAGGAAGTCACAGTACACATTACCAGGATGGAGTTAGGAGAGAAATTGACATGACAACATATTGAGATGTTATCGGATGAGCATCCGATTGGATCATCTGCAATAAAGTGTATAAGTATAAGATATTTTGGATACATAAGAAGAGTGTAAGATTCATAAAGACATAGCTATAAAATTAGAATTGAAAGTTTAAAAGAAATCTTGAAACCGATAATAGTTTATGACAATATCTGACTTGGTGATTACCTTGTGGAGACTTGGTAATAAGCAGGAGTAGCTGCCAGTCAGATCTTTATGTTTCGCTTTCTCATGTTTTACTTCCCGAATAATTTAATTATTCAGAAAGGTCCACAGTCATTCATACTTTGGGAAGTAAGTATTGAATCAAGACTGTCATGAATTGGTTTGTAGACTGTTTAAGGAGTTAGACATAGCAATAGGATTGCTACAACATTCATGAGTACTTAGAAATAGAGATTTGAGTATTGGATAAACCCACGCTCAATAGATTGCTTCATGGATTATATCACAAGCAATGTTGAGACGATAATATCTTATGATCTTGAAGTAGAGAGATATGAATTATAATTTACAAGGCAGTTGTTCATTGATAATATGAAAACGCATCGGTAACTCGATGTTATAAAATGTGTTGTTGTGAATAATGTGACTGGTAAAAGATGTAAGCATATGAGTCGAAGCTTATTCGTTCCTTGACCCTGATGGGAAACAAATATCTGTAGGCCTCTCGATGATTTTGAAGTTGACTAAAGTGCTGGCCAGCCTGGACTAAATTGATGTGTTCAATTAAAAGTTCTAAAGTCATAAGCAGAATCGGAAATCGGGAAACAGAGTATCGGACAGAGATTGATCTTAATCCATGTCTCGTGTCTGAAAATATCTTGTTGGATGAAGGATCATATGATCACTTATCTATGGACAGAACTAACTGGGTGAGAGTTCGGCAGCAGTTTCTAGGAAGCTATAGTTTGCTGATCAATTAGAGGATAAATTAGTAAATATAGTCAGAGACTTATCCTAGTAGGAGATTGTTGGATTAGGTGTCTAAACCATGACTAATAATTTGTATTTACCTAATTGATAGTAACAAAGTCCATTTGGGTTGCCCTCATGGCTAGAGGTTTATCAGAAAATCCAGGAGAGAGAAAGATTGATTTATTATATGATTAATAAATCAATAGAAATAAAATAAATAGTTTATTAATTTATTATGGAGATAATATATTAATTAGAAACTATATTAATTAATTAGAAATTAATCTGGAATTAATTGGACTTAATTTGGTGATTAATTTGATTAATTAAAGGTGTAGGGCTGAATTGTAATTATTCAATAGTTGAGTAAGTAACAATTATAGTAGTTTAAGTGGCCAACGAAATTATGGAGGGAGTATCCATAATTTCGATTATTATATGTTAGGATAAATAGATTTGAATTGATAGATAAAGGTTTATGGTATTTGAATTCAAAAATGTTTATCTCTAAGGGCTTATCTGGTGGCCACTTGGAAACTATAAATAGAGACCCCTACTCTGGAACTTTCGAAAACCCTAGTTTTGGGTGTGACTTCATTTCAGGCAAGGCACTTGCGTTGCTTAGCTTGCAAGAAACAACTAAAATGTTAGTTTTCTGATTTTATTCTTTAGTAATTTTTCTTGTGGCCTTTTAGGAAATATTTATATGTTCAATAGTAGAAAACATAGATCCTCATAGGTTGCATGTGAACTTAGGGTTTTAGTTCATAAATTTGCATAAAACCCTTCACTATTATCATTCAAACATGTTTTTATCAAAAAGTTTTAAAGGATTATATTATTTAGATTCAATTTATAGAAGTGTTGAGACTTAAAAGTGAAATTAAAATTACTTAAAATTTTAAAAATCAAGTTAGGTTGGAAGTTCATAGTATGTCGTAGTAAAAAACTGACAACGATGCTGACTTCTTTTTATCCACCATGATATATGTACGTAAACGTTTTCAAGAACAAATGTTTGTGCATTGCTCAAATAAATTAAATTAAACCATTATCTATATAACAAAAAATATACATATGTGTATCTATATCTATATATTTCTTATAAGAAAGGTCACCAAAACAATATGTTTTATCTTTTGTCATATTAATTTTTAGTTTTTTTTTAATTTGTCGTATATTGATTCACACATCTATATAACTTTCAATCTTTCCATTATATAATATCACCCATTAGGTTGTCTATAACGACCCAATTTTTCCAACCAAAAATTTTCATTTATTCCCAAGAATCAAACATATCTTTTATTAAATGTAAAATCGTTTCAACATAAATCTTAAACCAACAGAATGAAGTATTTCCAAAGCATAACATAAAACATCAAAATCAGGTCCCGTGAATGCGATGCGCTGCCGTCAAGCCTTGCCCTTCCCTTTGTCATTAGAAATACCTGAAATGTTTTAAAATGAACAGGTAAGGACAAAGCTTAGTGAGTCCACAAATTACCATGCATGCTCACACATTCAACAACCCGTGCTCAGTAACGACTCGACCCTACCCGTCATACAACAGCTACAGGCGCCCATCATACAACAGCTATGGACACGGGGCGGTTCTACCCATCATACAACAACTATGGGTTCCCGGTTTTGGTCCTGCCCATGATACAACACCGATGGGACAAGGCGATAGTCCAACTCGTGATACAACACCGACGAGTGAACACACATCAGTACTAAGCCCAACAACAGATGATCACAATTATAGAACAAATCATATAACTGTAAATAACACACAAGTTGCCTAACATGCAACATCGTAAAGTAAGGTGAGGATACTCACTTGTCTAACAATCAGATCGGAAACCGCTACAATCAACACTTAAAACTTCGAAACCCGACTAAAGGTATGCAACCCAGATCTCAAAATGCGCACCTCGGCCCTCAAAACCTTCAAAAATATGCCTTGAACACACACCAGGTCGTGAGAGAAAATTAGGGTTTCTGAACCTCTTGAAATGCGGAAATGAGCACGGATATATAGGGTTGGAGGAAGTTAGCACCGCTAACTTTAAAGTTAGCATCGCTAACTTTGGTCTTCCTCGAGAATCGGTCCGGTCAACCCTTAAACACGCAACAACCTAGATTTCTGGTACCAAAAAAGTTAGCGCCGCTAACTTATAAGTTAGCGCCACTAACTTATAAGTTAGCACCGCTAACTGGGAATTTTGTACATTTTCTCGCTTTAATCCCCCTTCTTCCATATCATGCCATTTTTCACCCCGTTTTCCCAAAAGTTAAAAGCGTTAGGGCCCGATGAGGCTCTAATCAGCCCTGGAAAGAACTCCTTGCTCGTTTGTCAATTCCTTTTCGGGAACGGGTCTTACAATTCTCCCCTACTTGTTTGGATTTTGTCCCCAAAATCCCTGCCTTCAAACAACTCTGGGTACTGCCTTCGCATTTCCTCCTCGGGTTCCCAAGTCTATTCGGACCCTTTACGATGCTGCCACTACACCTTAACTATCCATATCGTCTTATTTCGTAAAGTCTTGGTTTTTCTTTCAATGATTGCAACTGGTCACTCCACATAATTCAGACGTTCCTGTACTTGAATATCTTCCAACGGCACAATCGTAGTTTCGTTGGTAATACACTTCCTTAGTTGAGAAACGTGGAACGTGTCGTGAATCTGACTAAGCAGCTCGGGCAACTCCAACCGGTAAGTCACGTTACCCACTCGCGCAATAACTCGATATGGAGCAATGTACCTAGGGCCAAGCTTGCCCCATTTCCTAAAACGAATAACTCCTTTCTAAGGCGACACCTTCAGGAGGACATAATCCCCAACTTGAAACTCAAGATCGGACCGTCGCATATGCGCATAGCTTTTCTGCCAACTCTGAGCCGTTAACAACCTCTCACGAACCTTCAGAATCAATTCTGTTGTCTTGAGTACTACCTTAGTACTTCCCAACGCAGGTTGACCAACCTCGCCCCAGCAAATAGGAGTCTGACATTTCCTTCCATACAACATCTCAAATGGAGCCTTGTCGATGCTCGCATGATAACTGTTATTATAGGAAAATTCAGCTAAAGGGAGATGTGAATCCCAACTCCGACCAAAGTCAATAACGCATGCCCTAAGCATATCCTCCAATGTTTGAATAATCCTTTCAAGAACGCATGTCGTGCTAAAATGAAGGCAAGTTCCTAACTCCTTGACGGCATTGTAGTCGTTGATACGGTCAAAAATACTAGATTTATACCTTACAAGCACATTAGCTAAGTGGAAGTAAGGGTCGATCCGTGGAGTCCGTGGTTGAAGTATTGTGTTAAGAATTAACCAACTTTAGTGTCACTCTATAGCCAGTGGTGTTCCATACACTTCGCAAAACTCGAATAAATCACAAATATTGAAAACACAAACTATCATTAACGAACTAAACAATTCCAAATCTCAATCCAAACCAACTACACAAGTACTAGACACGAAAAGTGAGTAATATCAAACTGGAAATGGACTTTATCTCAAACTTCTGCATTTTGTACGCGTTTAACCCCAGTTTTTATCATTTTTCACAGACAAGCACTAGACACGAAAAGTGAGTAATATAACAGTTTATGAGATATAATTCACTTAGAATAGGGCTCAACGACGACTAAAATACTTTATATTACTAGACGTCGTCAAACACCCCACACTTATGTCTTGCTTGTCCCCAAGTAAGAGTGTTTTTTTAACAAATTTTAACTAAGACTCAAACATTTTTGAATGCTTTCAGTTTCAAATTTTATTGTATCCAGGAGTTAGATTGAAACTCATATAACATGATAAACTTGCACATCATGATTGACTGTCCGGAGTTGTGGCGTAATAGTGAACACGCCAGTAAATGACAAGTGTAGGGGTATGGTGACCCCACACTTGTGTAATACAACTCCTCGGTGGATTTTGTTGGTACTCGCATACAAAAACACTCACAAACACATTAAACATAAAAAGAAAAAGTAAATAAAGAAGAATATACAACATAAATGAGCTACAGTTAGCCGCGGCACGTGGGTTTTATGTGCGCGTCGTGGTAATTACGAAATTGTGTTTCTATGTGATGTTAGAAATGACCGCGGCGCATCTCCTAATTGGTACCGCGTCGCGGTAATTTCAGAATCTTCTACCATTTTCAAACATCAATTTAACTCATTCTAAACACCATTAACCTAAATTCTACTACTTTTATTACTGTCAATTGACTTATTTATTTCCTAAAACATGAACTACTAAAAATTTACCAAAGAATAACCTAGAAACCTAAAAATTAAAAGAATGCCATAATTACACACGAAATCCCTCAATTGTGAGCCGTGTCCTCGTCATCGTCGTGGTTTGTTGGCTCATACTCCTCTTCCTCCTTCGGGTATTCCTCCGGCTCATCCTCGATCAACGGTACTTTTTCTTCATCTTCTCGTTCAAAGTCGGTGGCTCGTGGCGGAGAACCAGGAATGGCGTCATCAATGTATACAACCTCCCTCGAGGTTGTAGTGGGAGGGCTGAATGGGACAGCCGGGATCTCAGTTAAGGGACGGGTGTCAGAATGTGATAACAACCCGTAAGAACGCACGAGGTGCGTCACATAGTGAAATCCCCCAACTGCCACGAACTCCATGGGCACATCAGATACTCTTTTAAAGTAATCCGCAAGAAGATATGGCACGTTGCAGACCTTCAACTTTGCAATCAATGACCACATAAAGTGTAGGTCGTGATAGGTAACTCGATCAACATCAGCCCACGGCCAGAACACGTAGAAATAAGACGGTGTAGCATACGGTGTGATGGCAAATGCATTCGACCCTCGGTAACAGTGTTCGTGTGACAGCGTGTGGATGAAATCGTCTTCCAAAAATTGGCATATGAGAGAGATTCGCTCGGGGCCTTAGCAGCCGACCTCAAGAAGGGCGCGAAGCTGTCCCCATCAACTTCCGTCTGCATATAAATACCAAGACGGACCCCGAACTCCACAATGCTACATGTCCGATGCATATTCCCTAGCCGGAATATAATAATGTTAGGATCATCGATACCCAGCGGTTCCCGATCGAAGTTGAATGTCGCGAGAAACTCGAGTAGCGACGCGCGGTACATCGGCTCATCCATGTGGAACACCGCGTGAAATGCCCGGCAAGTGAATGTGAGTGCATTGTCTTCATACCCTTGTTGAGTTAACCAAGGACCAAGGGTTTCCAGAATTCCAGATTCACGGGTCAACTCCCAATTGACCACTTGTGATGGTAAAATTCGTTTGCGAGAGAGAACCGCCACCCGATCGAGGAACCGGTGGCGTTCGATGTTTGTGGTGTATACTGGCATTGCGAGCCATTCAATGTCAGTTGAGCTATCGTGGGAAGAAATAATCCTACAAAAAGCAGCGAAAAATTTCGTAATTAGCTACTGTTTAGCGTCACCCGGGCGCGGTAATTGCTACCCACGTCGCTACTTTTTGGAAGTTCAACCCCACTTCGCGTGTGATGATACGACGCGGCGCGGGGTATAAAACTCAGAACATAATCGATAAATTGACGCTCTAACAGCCTAAATTCGCAATTCTAACTACTGGGTTCGGTTGCAATTAGTACTATAGATCATTTAACAGTGCACATTATCAACCAGAGGCATTAATTCGAAAAATCAGAAGTGATTCTATGAAACTCAAGAAAAGTAGAAAGGAAGAGAAAAATTGGAGTACTTACTTGGATTGAAGACTAAGGGATTGATGCAATTACGATCGAGAACTTGAAACGAATCAAATTACGGTGAAAAGTCTCAGAAATTTAGCAACTTATTTTTATACAAGTATTGGGAATTTGGGTAGCTTTCAAACTCTGTTCGTAATTATCTTGAAATTCAAATCTTGATAAGCCCTCAGCACAGTTTTCGACATCCGTGACGCGAGTACTAGTTTCAGACTTATCTCAAATCACGAATTAAAATCTCGCGCGACACGGATTTAAGAGTGTCGCGTCGTGTATTTATAAAATTCCAAAAATGAGCCATCACTTGTTCTTTTCTTACCATAACTGATTACCCACATTTTACGATTAAGATACAGAATTTTAAAATAATCGGGTTGCCTCTCGACAATGTTAAGTTTAACGTCTTCAACCAGACATAGCTTCCTTTTCATTCCTTCTTTGGCACAGGCTTTCCCATTTCTGGTGTAATGTCATGAACAATTGTAGCCATCAATGTTGTCAGCTGTGTCATCCTATCACCTACCTGGTTTATCCATTGCTATTGTGCATTCAGAAGCTGAAACAGCTTAAATTCCCTATTCCTTGTGTGTCTTGCATATTCCTGGTGCTTCCGTTCCATAGCTTCCATCATGACGAAGAGTTGCTGCTTATCAACTGTTGCTAGCAGACGTCCCTACGTTTTTGACTTGCCTAGGTTGTCGTGCGGTCAAAAATAAGAGAAATGCCTAACACACACTAGCACAGTGGTAGTCAAGGTCGATCCGCAGGAGTTATGTGGTCAAGACAGGTGACATATTACCAACTATAGTGTCACGCTATAGTCAGAGGACCTAGTTCCTAACTTTTTGACAATTAATCCCAAAAATCATAAACTAAAACAATTCCAAACAAACATATAGACTAAACTAAACTATCAACCAAACCTAGTCACTTACTGAAATCAGAAGTACATCTCTAATTCAGAAGCAAGCAAAGGCAATCAACATCAAACACAAACCAAGCACAAACTAAACCAATAACTAAATTCCAAATGACAGTTACTGGCTAAGTTCAAACCAAAAAGCTAACCCTAGTTGGTCATTGAAATCAGCAAGGGAAATCAGTCCAATCAAGGTCATACATGCATCCAAACACAAACAAACATTCACAATCCAATAACAATCATAAATACCGAAAAACGAACACTTAACATAAACTGAATGATTATTATTAACCAAAACAGATTCCAAGTGTTCAAAAACAGTAACCAAACATCCAAAACAGAAACTAGAACTAGATATCAATGGTTGTCACACCCAAAGATACTAGCCTATGATTTCTAACTATTGAACTTAAATGAAAATTAAAGCTAAAAACATAGAAATACCAATTAATGGTTCTTGAAGCAGAATCTCGGAGTCAAAGAGCCTTGGGGGTCGATTCTACACCAGGTCTTCGCTCGTTTTTTCGACCTAAATGGCTCTATTTATAGTTGCAAAAATCTCGAGGCCGCGCCGCGCTTTTATGGATCCTGCGTCGTGCGTAGTGATCTATTCCCGTTTTCTCGGAATTTGAATTCTCTACACCGCCTCAAACCCGCATCGTGCATTGGTAATTTCCGCGGCGCGCGTACGTATTTTCCTGATTTTGCCTTGATTTCAAACTTCTTCCAAATTGCACGCTTTTAGTCCCTGTTTTCATTATCTCTTTCCAAACAAGTGCTGGCACGAAAAGTGAGAATACCACGATATGTATGATATAATTTCACTAAGAATAGGGTTGAACAATGACTAAAATAAGTGATATTACTAGGCGTTGTCAAACACCCCACACTAGTGCCTTGCTTGTCCCCAAGCAAGAGAGTTTTTAATAGATTTTAACTAAGACTCGAACAATTTTTTACTATGTTCAGTTTCAAAGCTTATTGCCTTATGAGTTAGAGTGGAATAGTTCTTGAAAACATAATCAGAATGTTCTTTGGAATTCATGGCTTTCTAGAGAACCCTTGATTACAAATTTTCTATCCACAATGAAGTGTACGTACTCATTCAGATTCTAAAGGCCATAAAAGAACTATCCATGACTTTCGATGTTGTTCGTGTAACGAGCTTTTAGAAATACCATCCCAGACCAGACGATCTTAGGTGGTAAGGTGCATAAATGCCTCTTCGAGGCCACCCTTTTCGGACCTACCGGCTCGAACAACAAAGGCCACTGATTGATAATTCCTTCCTAAATTCCAATCCTAAAACAATCCAATTTTCTAACTCCTAAAACTCAACTTGTTTGACTTAACTAATAGCATGATCACAACTAAATAGTATTTCTCGAAAAATACTAATGCTATAAACAATCACAAACTATTCATTTCAAAATTACAATCTAGTAAAAGTTTTGAAAAAGTTGCTAAAATTTTGAAAATTGGTCACTTCTGCAAAATATTTTCAAAAATATACTCTTTCGACCGTCCACACCCCACACTTAAAATCGTACAACGTCCCCGTTGTAGAAAAAAATATTTAGAACACGGGAGAAAGAGTTACCCCTTTGGTCGGTGAATCGCTTGGTTGGTACTCGGTATCACAGGTACGAATTACGAACAAAAAGGTCCTCGATTTCGCGTTCTGGAGTTGTAGCGCAACAGTGAACACGACGGTAGTCAAGACAAGTGGAGGGGGCACGGTGACCCCACACTTGCTTGAAACAACTCCTCCCATTTTGGTATAACATGCATAAATTAAATGCAAACAGACAAACACATAAAATATAAACAAACAAAAGATAGTAATGTCCTAAGTACAGTACAAATATCTAAAAATGAATAAGAAAAGTACATCAATCGCCACCTGGTGGCCTGGAAGAACCAGCCTCATGATCATGGGCTCGGGCTGGGAATGGTTGGGGGCGGTGTTCCTACTGTGTGGCCAACTACAAAAGTACTCCCCGATCCACTCCAGCTGCTCCTCCATCCTGTCGACTCGATCTTGCAGTCGCCTCATCTCTGTTGCCTCATCTTGCTGTGGCTGTGGTGCTGGACCTGCTGGTGCCGCCACTCTAGCGTCTCCTGCCTGGCTGGGCGTAAGCTGGCTGGAGGTCCTGGGGTGCCTCAGTCGCCACCCTCACAAACTGGCCCGGGCGCTGCTGCTCAATGAGCCCCATCTTCTCCAGAGCTCGCGCCGTAGTGCGAATTGGAGGTAAAGCGGTCAACGATGCCACAACTGGAGCAGTAAGAATCCGGTATGAACGGGTCAACCGGGTGATGAAGTACCCACGGCCCAAAGGACTGCTGGCGGATGCACCTGTCGCACGGGTGGACGGGCGACGGCTAGGGCAAATGGAAGGTGAAGGAACCTGGAAGGGTCAAGGAGAACCCAGAGATAAGTCATGTCATCGCCGGACACCTTCTCGCCCCCCTCCCTATGCATGATGGAGCTAGAGACGATGCGGTGCATGAGTCTGTGAAGTGGATCACGAAGATGGCTCTCTCTGGATGTCCCCGCTTCGTAAAATACATTGGACAATGGTGCCCAAACCTCCATATTGGTAGCCCTCTCGGGCTGCCCCTGAATGCACGCACTCATGAACTGCGTGAAGTGGCGGTGTTGAAGGTCTGCCTCGGTGTATATGCCGGTGCGCCTCCCAAACTCCCGGAGACTGCACTCCCTCTGTGCTCCCCCCAATATAAACCGTATCAACCTGGAACAAGGATCTATCGAGCCCGGTGCAAACTGGACGGTTGATAAGAACTCCAAGAGAAGCTCTATGTAGACTGTGTCCTCCTCAGTGGCCATCAGCCTGTCCCAGCCTCGACATGTGAATGAGGCATCCCCGTGGGTCCATGCGCGGTGGAGGAATGGCTCGATCTCTCCCCAAAGCCCAAGACATTTATAATGTTTTCCATGAGCTACATTTCTGGATAACATTGATTGATGAATTCCAACGCATACCTCGTGTTGAAATGGAGGTAGATGAGGAATTAGGTACCTAGGAAAACCCGAGAAAGTGTTAAATGAAAAGTGAGACAGCTGCGAAACAAGAAGACTAGTATGGTTGAAGTGTCTCAGAAATACCATAGAGGTTTCCATATGATGTGGGAGACCGAAATTGAAATGAGAGAGATATACCCTCACCTGTTTGTATGATTCCGAGGACGGAATCTTTTGAAGGAGGGGAGAATTTGTAACACCGCGATACTTTTGTTAAGAATTTATACGTTAATCATAGTATATTTATGATTTAATATGGTGTTCTAAGTATTAGAAAGTTAATACTAGAAAAAAGGGTAATTTGGTCATTTTACCATAAAAGGGTAATTTGGTCATTTGACCATGGGAAGGACCAAATATGTTAAAATATTGTTTGCTTGTGGTAAAAATATAAGAAATGAAAGTCTTATATCATAAAACTTGATTATTGTGGCCAAAGTTCGAGAAATGGAACTTCAGGGGCTAAATTGTAAATTCTGGAAGTATAAATAGGAGAGTTGACTCTCCTATGCGTGGCTGAACATTTGAGAACTCACGGGAAGGATTTTTGAGAGCAAATTCTGGGAATCCACAAGAATTGAAGCAAGAAATCAGAAGCAAGCTTGGAATTGAAGATTTCTAAGCCAAATAAGGTTAGTAGATTGACTTTTTAGTCAAGTTCTTGAAAGTGTTCTTGGTGGGTTTTTATGGGATGAACTGAAATCTGTAATTTCAGTATGATCCATGATGTTTATATGACTTCTAAGTTTGAAACATGTTCATATGATAAGAACATGAAATTGAAACAAAAGAATTTGATGATTTGGTGGATTTTGGGGTTTTTGGCTCAAGAACCCTAATTTTTGCAATTGATTGATTGAGTTGATTTCAAGGAGTTAAAACCTTGTATAAATGAATGGTTTTAGTCTTGAAATAAACCCAAAATGATTAAGAACTGGAATAAGAACTTAATGGCTGAAAACAGGACGCTACAGTGAAAAATCGGAATGAAACTGGAGCTGCCCAGTAAGTGCACGAGTCGTGCACTATATGCATGAGTCGTGCATGTCCTGCAAATCCAAAGTAAGTTGCTATTTTATGCTTACACGAGTCGTGCTCTTATAGAGCAATATTTTGCACGAGTCGTGCATCTATTCAGGGGGTTTTAAAGTTTGAATTTGATGCTAGACATGTCCAAATGACTTCAAACTTTAATTACAAGCCCATGATTGTTTGAAAAGTATTGGAAAAATATTAAATTGAGAATACGACTCTCCGGGGGCACTGTAGAACAATACGTATGCCTCGGGGAAGTGTATAATTTGTAAAGATGGTAAGTGCAAGTTATCATCTAGAAATGGTCCCCAATTGTGTTATATTGGACTCTTGTATATTAGAGTCAACTGAAATGGTGATTAACCTATGATCATTTGGTATATAAATGAATATATAGGTATGGGACAAATGGTTGTGGTGGATGCAAAGGCAAGAAACAACAGGAATTAAGTGCAACAAGTATCCAGGTGAGTAATCTCACTTATATCATATATGATATGTATTGATTGGACTGTTACAGATTGAAACAGATTTGGGGGACGAAATTTGACAGTTTACAGATGCATTGGAAAGACAATACCAGATAAGCCGTGAGTCTGCGATAGACAAGAACGGAGCTGTGAGTCAATGATATGACAATACCAGATAAGCCGTGAGTCTGTGATAGACAAGAACGGAGCTGTGAGTCAACTTTATAAAGGCAATACCGGGTAAGCCGTGAGTCAATGAAATGACAAGAACGGAGCTTTGAGTCTAGGCAAAAGCGGGGCAAACTCGTGAGCCATAAATGATTATGATATTAGATGTTATATCCAACTGGTGCGGCCTATATGGCTATGATATTGAATGTTATATCCAACTGGTGCGGCCTATATGGCTATGATATTGTTATATGAAAATGGTGCTACCTTATGGCTATGATATTGGATGTATATCCAACTGGTGCGGCCTAGTTGGCTATGATAATAATGATGAAACTGTTTGGTGCGGCTTATATGGCAATGAAATACGGTGCGGTCAATTGTGACTAAGAAATATGGGACAGAAATGTATGCAAATAACAACCTGTAAGACTATGAAGTAGGATGTGAAATCCTAAAGAGATATACGATCAGCCAGTAAGGCTAAGAGTCTGGATCCGATATCCAAATATACATACGTTTAGCCGGAAGAGGCTATAGAATGGGCCCTTGTGTTGAAAAGATGAGTTAAAAGAGAATTGTCATATATAGGAAATTATATATGAATGTATTCTTATACGTGTTATTTGCAGATATGATTACTCACTGAGCTTTATAGCTCACGTTATCTGTTAAATGTCCCTGCAGGTTAGCATGATCCTGATAGGGGAAAAGTTACAGACTGTGACTAAAGAAGTGAGACTTTTATATGCTGTCAGTAGCAGCCCGACTTCAAAGGAGATTATGACATTTTATACTCTCCTTGATACACTTGTACCCGTTTTTAATAAAATATACCCGTCTTGTTATGGTTTTACGTATTGAAACCTTTGTTTTAAATGAAACATTTTCAGGGGTGTTTTGTTTTAAAAGTCGGGTGTTACAAGTTGGTATCAAAGTCGTGGTTTAAGTGAACTAGGTGTCTATAGAGTAGATTCCTGGACTTAAACCTTGAGATAGTAGATATGATGAATAGTTAGGTGTATATAAGTTGTTATATTATACATATATAACCTAACTGTTGCTGACTTCTGACTTATAAGAAATATGAGCAGTAATCCTATTGGGAGACATTCAGGGCGTGGAGCTTTAAGTGGTAGACCAGCCCTTTCTCAAGGCTCCATTGAACGAGGGGCAAAGAGACGAGTAGTATAAAATCCACATGACATGCAATAGTAGCTGATGTGGTCAGAAAAAGAAATTGGTTGCTCACCCTGACTGATATTCAAGGTGAAAGAAAAGTAGTTGAGACTACAAAAAAAGCAGAAAAATATTAGTAGACGCTTCAGAGGAAGTTAACACGATTTAGGTCTAACCTAAAAGGGAAGGGACCAAAACGAAAAAGGTGATGTGGTGTAAGAAGTACAGGAAAAGCACTAAGAAAATTGTAGAGTTGAGACTCTACCATTGAAATGCTGAAATTGCAGAAAATAGGAGCAGATTGCTCGAGCTTGTTGGATGGAATGGAAGTGTTTCAAGCGCGGAGCTATAGATCACTTTCCTACGAAATGTTCACATGTTAAATGTGG
Organism: Cichorium intybus; assembly: GCA_023525715.1. Taxonomy (NCBI): domain Eukaryota; kingdom Viridiplantae; phylum Streptophyta; class Magnoliopsida; order Asterales; family Asteraceae; genus Cichorium; species Cichorium intybus. The sequence continues at coordinate 59,006,732 of CM042014.1, forward strand.
AGTAACGAGTGATAAACCCAGGAAAGAACGGGGAGGAAAGAAAAAAGAAATGAACGGCCGAAAAGGACCAGTGGTACCATGAGCATTTCAGCAGACTGTGGAAGAAGCTCGTGAGTAGGCTGATATGGTCTTATATATGATTGTTTTGAATATAATCCCCGTAAACGTTATATTTGATCCATGAAGCTATGCTCTGGATCGGTGACTTTGATGTTTTGTCTGAATATTTCATCAATGATTATGGATGAAATTTTGGAAGAAGCTATAGCAGTTAGCAAATATGTTCGAGATATTGAACACCTGGAAGGTAGTCTGCCTAGGATTTACGGGACCATTTTTCCCTATAAATCTGAAGCCGATGACTACCAATGAATCTGAAGTAATTGTGCGTATGAATTGGTTAGCAATGAATGATGCTAACATGAAGTGTAGAAATATGAACATTATGGTTCTAAAGTCAGAAATGAAATGGAGGAAAATCCACGGTAAATAACCGATGTTGAGAATACCGGTTACTTCACTTTGCTTAAACTCGGAAAAGAGTTAGTAAAGGGAGGATGTTTTAGTTAGCATATGCAGTATTGGCCAAGCTAAATAAAGTGGCGGTAGAAGTGAAAAACTTTAAATAAATTCTCGGATGTTTCTTTCAAAGAACTTCCAGAATTTCCGCCAGACCGATGAGAAGAGTTTATGATTAAACTGGTTTTGGGAGTCGTCTCTGTTATTTAGGCTCCGTACCAATTAGCATCTGCAGAGATGGCAGAGTTGAGAAAGCAATTAGAAATTCTCGAATCGGGGTCTCATACGACCGAATGTGTCATCGTGTAGAGCCCCGTCGTGTCTAAAAAAAGAAAGATAAGTTGATGTGTATGTGCATTGACTATCGAGAATCTGATATTCTCGAAACTAGACTGAGTATGATGTACATTTGTACCAGATATTGGAGTTACTTCGCTGAGTAAAGTAATATGTGAAGTTCTCCAAATATGAAAATTTGGCTAAAAGAAGTTTTAATTCTTCTGGCATGTTAACAGTACCGAAGATGATAAAGTGGTCCAGTGGAAATAATGTTGTGATAAAACGGGAACCGCCTGAGGAATCTGACTAAAATTGTAGTGCCTTGGATTGGCGGGTTATTATAGGAGAGTTGTAGAAAACAGCTCCTTGATTGCTGTCTAGTTGACTCAAGAAAAGTGAAAAGTTTGAGTGGGTAGAAAGACCACAAATATCTTTTCAAAGTTTGAGACAAACCTTATGTGAAGCTCCGGTGTTAGCATTATCGCTAAGCGGAGAAGATAATTTGTTTTACAGAAATGTATCCAGAGTTAACTTTGGGTACATAACATTGCAGTAGCAATTATGATTTTGGCATTGAAGTTTTAAAGACACTACTTATGTGGTGTAAAGCTTACTGTTTATACGGATCATAAAAGTTTGAAGTACTTAGTTGATCAAAAAGAAGCTAAATATAAGATAGAAAAGATAGATTGGTTACTTAAAGATTTTGGTTGTGAAATCTTGTACCCTCTCGGTAAAACAAATGTGGTTATAGATGTCTTGAGTTGAAAAGAGTATCTTTTGAAAGATACAACCACATGCGTGAGTGTGGCGAATTGATTACCTGAGTTGATTCGGGTAGCACAGAAAGAAGTGTGCAAGTCTGAAAATGTGAAAAGAGAATGAATGAATGATTGGATATTGAAAGAAGCTAGTTGGAAAATCACAGCGATTTAAACCCCTGGTGGTTGTGTATGTGGATTCCAAAGTAAAGCGAAACATGAGATTTATTTTGAGAAGATGCATATTGTAGTAAGTATGCAATAAATCTGGGGTAGTGCCAATTGGTATAGGATGATAAAACCAATGCATTGGTGGCCGGTAGTGAAGAAAGATGTTGAAAGATACGTGAAAAATGTTTGACTTATTCACAAGTAAAGTCAAACTATTAGTAACATACGGAGAAAATTAAATGATGCAGATTATAGCGAAGAAAAATGGACGATATTATTATAGACTTTGTAATAAAGTCTCCGCAAGTACCGCATGGGTATGACACCACATGGGTAATAGTTAACCAGATGATGAAACCAGCGTAAATTTATACCGACTAGGGAAGAAATTAAGATCGAAACGTAGTGAAAAACTACATAGAAAGAGTAATTTGTCGACGTGAGTTACCGGTGTCGATTGTATCGGGTCGAGATAATAGAATTATTCGCAGATTTTGGCATAGTTTTCAAGAATAATTAGTTCAAAAGTACTAATAAGTACCGTATCTTGATGGGTGAGATGAGATAATGATGCAGACTTTAGAAGATATACATTGAACTTGCATAATAGACCTTGGCGGAAGACAAGAAGATTGTCCATTTTGGGTGGAATCTGTAGATAATAACAGTTTTCGTACCAGTTTTCTGATGACTCGTATGAAACACCGTATGGAGTACCGTGTCATGCTCCGATTTGCTAGACAGAAGTTGGAGATAAGCAGTTGGCTAGACTCGAGATAGTAGTACAAACTGAAGAGAAACTAGATGAATACGAGAAAAATTTGAAAATGGCTAAGAGTTAGCAAAAGTGGTATGTGGATCACTGAGCAAAAACCATTGAAATTTCAAGTGGGAAAGATGGTGGTACTCAAAGTAATCCTTCGGAAAGACTAGAAATTGATTTGGGACAAAAAGGAAAGTTGAGTCCTTGTTTATTGGACCTTTTCGGGTATCCCAAAGAGTAAGAAATGTGATGTATTGATTAAAGTTTCTTTATGAACTCCAAGACATTTATAATGTTTTCCATGAGCTACATTTCTGGATAACATTGATTGATGAATTCCAACGCATACCTCGTGTTGAAATGGAGGTAGATGAGGAATTAGGTACCCGAGAAAACCCGAGAAAGTGTTAAATGAAAAGTGAGACAGCTGCGAAACAAGAAGACTAGTATGGTTAAAGTGTCTCAGAAATACCATAGAGGTTTCCATATGATGTGGGAGACCGAAATTGAAATGAGAGAGATATACCCTCACCTGTTTGTATGATTCCGAGGACAGAATCTTTTGAAGGAGGGGAGAATTTGTAACACCACGATACATTTGTTAAGTATTTATACGTTAATCATAGTATATTTATGATTTAATATGGTGTTCTAAGTATTAGAAAGTTAATACTAGAAAAAAGGGTAATTTGGTCATTTTACCATAAAAGGGTAATTTGGTCATTTGACCATGGGAAGGACTAAATATGTTAAAATATTGTTTGCTTGTGGCAAAAATATAAGAAATGAAAGTCTTATGTCATAAAACTTGATTATTGTGGCTAAAGTTCAAGAAATGGAACTTCAGGGGCTAAATTGTAAATTCTAGAAGTATAAGTAGGAGTGTTGACTCTCCTATGCGTGGCAGAACATTTGAGAACTCACGGGAAGGATTTTTGAGAGCAAATTCTGGGAATCCACAAGAGTTGAAGCAAGAAATCAGAAGCAAGCTTGGAATTGAAGATTTCTAAGCCAAATAAGGTTAGTAGATTGACTTTTTAGTCAAGTTCTTGAAAGTGTTGTTGGTGGGTTTTTATGGGATGAACTGAAATCTGTAATTTTAGTATGATCCATGATGTTTATATGATTTCTAAGTTTGAAACATGTTCATATGATAAGAACATGAAATTGAAACAAAAGAATTTGATGATTTGGTGGATTTTGGGGTTTTTGGCTCAAGAACCCTAATTTTTGCAATTGATTGATTGAGTTGATTTCAAGGAGTTAAAACCTTGTATAAATGAAAGGTTTTAGTCTTGAAATAAACCCAAAATGATTAAGAACTGGAATAAGAACTTAATGGGTGAAAACAGGACGCTATAGTGAAAAATCGGACTGAAACTGGAGCTGCCCAGTAAGTGCAGAAGTTGTGCACTATATGCATGAGTCGTGCATGTCCTGCAAATCCAAAGTAAGTTGCTATTTTATGCTTACACGAGTCGTGCTCTTATAGAGCACTATTTTGCACGAGTCGTGCATCCATTCAGGGGGTTTTAAAGTTTGAATTTGATGCTAGACATGTCCAAATGACTTCAAACTTTAATTACAAGTCCATGATGGTTTGAAAAGTATTGGAAAATATTAAATTGAGAATACGACTCTCCGGGGGCACTGTAGAACAATACGTATGCCTCGGGGAAGTATATAATTTGTAAAGATGGTAAGTGAAAGTTATCATCAAGAAATGGTCCCCAATTGTGTTATATTGGACTCTTGTATATTAGAGTCAACTGAAATGGTGATTAACCTATGATCATTTGGTATATAAATGAATATATAGGTATGGGACAAATGGTTGTGGTGCATACAAAGGCAAGAAACAACCCGAATTAAGTGCAGCAAGTATCCAGGTGAGTAATCTCACTTATATCATATATGATATGTATTGATTGGATTGTTACAGATTGAAACAGATTTAGGGGACGAAATTTGACGGTTTATAGATGCATTGGAAAGACAATACCAGATAAGTCGTGAGTCTGCGATAGACAAGAACGGAGCTGTGAGTCAATGATATGACAATACCAGATAAGCCGTGAGTCTGTGATAGACAAGAACGGAGCTGTGAGTCAAGTTTATAAAGGCAATACCGGGTAAGCCATGAGTCAATGAAATGACAAGAACGGAGCCGTGAGTCTAGGCAAAAGCGGGGCAAACTCGTGAGCCATAAATGATTATGATATTAGATGTTATATCCAACTGGTGCGGCCTATATGGCTATGATATTGAATGTTATATCCAACTGGTGCGGCCTATATGACTATGATATTGTTATATGAAAATGGTGCGGCCTTATGGCTATGATATTGGATGTATATCCAACTGGTGCGGCCTAGTTGGCTATGATAATAATGATGAAACTGTTTGGTGCGGCTTATATGGCCATGAAATACGGTGCGGTCAATTGTGACTAAGAAATATGGGACATAAATGTATGCAAATAACAACCTGTAAGACTATGAAGTAGGATGTGAAATCCTAAAGAGATATACGATCAGCCAGTATGGCTAAGAGTCTGGATTCGATATCCAAATATACATACGTTTAGCCGAAAGAGGCTATAGAATGGGACCTTGTGTTGAAAAGATGAGTTAAAAGAGAATTGTCATATATAGGAAATTATATATGAATGTATTCTTATACGTGTTATTTGCATATATGATTACTCACTGAGCTTTATAGCTCACATTATCTGTTAAATGTCCCTGCAGGTTAGCATGATCCTGATAGGGGAAAAGTTACAGACTGTGACTAAAGAAGTGAGACTTTTAGATGCTGTCAGTAGCAGCCCGACTTCAAAGGAGATTATGACATTTTATACTCTCCTTGATACACTTGTACCCGTTTTTAATAAAATATACCCCTCTTGTTATGGTTTTACGTATTGAAACCTTTGTTTTAAATGAAAAATTTTCAGGGGTGTTTTGTTTTAAAACTCGGGTGTTACAAGTTGGTATCAAAGCCGTGGTTTAAGTGAACTAGGTGTCTATAGAGTAGATTCCTGGACTTAAACCTTGAGATAGTAGATATGATGAATAGTTAGGTGTATATAAGTTGTTATATTATACATATATAACCTAACTGTTGCTGACTTCTGACTTATAAGAAGTATGAGCAGTAATCCTATTGGGAGACATTCAGGGCGTGGAGCTTTAAGTGGTAGACCAGCCCTTTCTCAAGGCTCCATTGAACGAGGGGCAAAGAGACGAGTAGTATAAAATCCACATGACAAGCAATAGTAGCTGATGTGGTCAGAAAAAGAAATTGGTTGCTCACCCTGACTGATATTCAAGGTGAAAGAAAAGTAGTTGAGACTACAAGAAAAGCAGAAAAATATTAGTAGACGCTTCAGAGGAAGTTAACACGATTTAGGTCTAACCTAAAAGGGAAGGGACCAAAACGAAAAAGGTGATGTGGTGTAAGAAGTGCAGGAAAAGCACTAAGAAAATTGTAGAGTTGAGACTCTACCGTTGAAATGCTGAAATTGCAGAAAATAGGAGCAGATTGCTCGAGCTTGTTGGATGGAATGGAAGTGTTTCAAGCGCGGAGCTATAGATCACTTTCCTACGAAATGTTCACATGCTAAATGTGGAGTAACGGGTGATAAACCCAGGAAAGAACGGGGAGGAAAGAAAAAAGAAATGAACGGCCGAAAAGGACCAGTGGTACCATGAGCATTTCAGCTGACTGTGGAAGAAGCTCGTGAGTAGGCTAATATGGTCTTATATATGATTGTTTTGAATATAATCCCCGTAAACGTTATATTTGATCCATGAAGCTATGCTCTGGATCGGTGACTTTGATGTTTTGTCTGAATATTTCATCAATGATTATGGATGAAATTTTGGAAGAAGCTATAGCAGTTAGCAAATATGTTCGAGATATTGAACACCTGGAAGGTAGTCTGCCTAGGATTTACAGGACCATTTTTCCCTATAAATCTGAAGCCGATGACTACCAATGAATCTGAAGTAATTGTGCGTATGAATTGGTTAGCAATGAATGATGCTGACATGAAGTGTAGAAATATGAACATTATGGTTCTAAAGTCAGAAATGAAATGGAGGAAAATCCACGGTAAATAACCGATGTTGAGAATACCGGTTACTTCACTTTGCTTAAACTCGGAAAAGAGTTAGTAAAGGGAGGATGTTTTAGTTGGCATATGCAGTATTGGCCAAGCTAAATAAAGTGGCGGTAGAAGTGAAAAACTTTAAATAAATTCTCGGATGTTTCTTTCAAAGAACTTCCAGAATTTCCGCCAGACCGATGAGAAGAGTTTATGATTAAACTGGTTTTGGGAGCCGTCTCTGTTATTTAGGCTCCGTACCAATTAGCATCTGTAGAGATGGCAGAGTTGAGAAAGCAATTAGAAATTCTCGAATCGGGGTCTCATACGACGGAATGTGTCATCGTGTAGAGCCCGTCGTGTCTAAAAAGAAGAAAGATAAGTTGATGTGTATGTTCATTGACTATCGAGAATCTGATATTCTCGAAACTAGACTGAGTATGATGTACATTTGTACCAGATATTGCAGTTACTTCGCTGAGTAAAGTAATATGTGAAGTTCTCCAAATATGAAAATTTGGCTAAAAGAAGTTTTAATTCTTCGGGCATGTTAATAGTGCCGAAGATGATAAAGTGGATCCAGTGGAAATAATGTTGTGATAAAACGGGAACCGCCTGAGGAATCTGACTAAAATTGTAGTGCCTTGGATTGGCGGGTTATTATAGGAGAGTTGTAGAAAACTTCTCCTTGATTGCTGTCTAGTTGACTCAAGAAAAGTGAAAAGTTTGAGTGGGTAGAAAGACCACAAATATCTTTTCAAAGTTTGAGACAAACCTTATGTGAAGCTCCGGTGTTAGCATTATCGCTAAGCGGAGAAGATAATTTGTTTTACAGAAATGTATCCAGAGTTAACTTTGGGTACATAACATTGCAGTAGCAATTATGATTTTGGCATTGAAGCTTTAAAGACACTACTTATGTGGTGTAAAGCTTACTATTTATACGGATCATAAAAGTTTGAAGTACTTAGTTGATCAAAAAGAAGCTAAATATGAGATAGCAAAGATAGATGGGATACTTAAAGATTTTGGTTGTGAAATCTTGTACCCTCTCGTTAAAACAAATGTGGTTAAAGATGTCTTGAGTTGAAAAGAGTATCTTTTGAAAGATACAACCACATGCGTGAGTGTGGCGAATTGATTACCTAAGTTGATTCGGGTAGCACAAAAAGAAGTGTGCAAGTCTGAAAATGTGAAAAGTGAATGAATGAATGATTGGATATTGAAAGAAGCTAGTTGGAAAATCACAGCGATTTAAACCCTTGGTGGTTGTGTATGTGGATTCCAAAGTAAAGCGAAACATGAGATTTATTTTGAGAAGATGCATATTGTAGTAAGTATGCAATAAATCTGGGGTAGTGCCAATTGGTATAGGATGATAAAACCAATGCATTGGTGGCCGGTAGTGAAGAAAGATGTTGAAAGATACGTGAAAAATGTTTGACTTATTCACAAGTAAAGTCAAACTATTAGTAACATACGGAGAAAATTAACTGATGCAGATTATAGCGAAGAAGAAGGGACGATATTATTATAGACTTTGTAATAAAGTCTCCGCAAGTACCGCATGGGTATGACACCACATGGGTAATAGTTAACCAGATGATGAAACCAGCGTAAATTTATACCGACTAGGGAAGAAATTAAGATCGAAACGTAATGAAAAACTACATAGAAAGAGTAATTTGTCGACGTGAGTTACCGGTGTCGATTGTATCGGGTCGAGATAATAGAATTATTCGCAGATTTTGGCATAGTTTTCAAGAATAATTAGTTCAAAAGTACTAATAAGTACCGTATCTTGATGGGTGAGATGAGATAATGATGCAGACTTTAGAAGATATACATTGAACTTGCATAATAGACCTTGGCGGAAGACAAGAAGATTGTCCATTTTGGGTGGAATCTGTAGATAATAACAGTTTTCGTACCAGTTTTCTGATGACTCGTATGAAACGCCGTATGGAGTACCGTGTCATGCTCCGATTTGCTAGACAGAAGTTGGAGATAAGCCGTTAGCTAGACTCGAGATAGTAGTACAAACTAAAGAGAAACTAGATGAATACGAGAAAATTTTGAAAATGGCTAAGAGTTAGCAAAAGTGGTATGTGGATCACTGAGCAAAAACCATTGAAATTTCAAGTGGGAAAGATGGTGGTACTCAAAGTAATCCTTCGGAAAGACTAGAAATTGATTTGGGACAAAAAGGAAAGTTGAGTCCTTGTTTATTGGACCTTTTCGGGTATCCCAAAGAGTAAGAAATGTGATGTATTGATTAAAGTTTCTTTATGAACTCCAAGACATTTATAATGTTTTCCATGAGCTACATTTCTGGATAACATTGATTGATGAATTCCAACGCATACCTCGTGTTGAAATGGAGGTAGATGATGAATTAGGTACCCGGGAAAACCTGAGAAAGTGTTAAATGAAAAGTGAGACAGCTGCGAAACAAGAAGACTAGTATGGTTAAAGTGTCTCAGAAATACCATAGAGGTTTCCATATGATGTGGGAGACCGAAATTGAAATGAGAGAGATATACCCTCACCTGTTTGTATGATTCCGAGGACGGAATCTTTTGAAGGAGGGGAGAATTTGTAACACCACGATACATTTGTTAAGTATTTATACGTTAATCATAGTATATTTATGATTTAATATGGTGTTCTAAGTATTAGAAAGTTAATACTAGAAAAAGGGTAATTTGGTCATTTTACCATAAAAGGGTAATTTGGTCATTTGACCATGGGAAGGACTAAATATGTTAAAATATTGTTTGCTTGTGGCAAAAATATAAGAAATGAAAGTCTTATGTCATAAAACTTGATTATTGTGGCTAAAGTTCAAGAAATGGAACTTCAGGGGATAAATTGTAAATTCTGGAAGTATAAATAGGAGTGTTGACTCTCCTATGCGTGGCAGAACATTTGAGAACTCACGGGAAGGATTTTTGAGAGCAAATTCTGGGAATCCACAAGAGTTGAAGCAAGAAATCAGAAGCAAGCTTGGAATTGAAGATTTCTAAGCCAAATAAGGTTAGTAGATTGACTTATTAGTCAAGTTCTTGAAAGTGTTCTTGGTGGATTTTTATGGGATCAAGTGAAATCTGTAATTTTAGTATGATCCATGATGTTTATATGATTTCTAAGTTTGAAACATGTTCATATGATAAGAACATGAAATTGAAACAAAAGAATTTGATGATTTGGTGGATTTTGGGGTTTTTGGCTCAAGAACCCTAATTTTTGCAATTGATTGATTGAGTTGATTTCAAGGAGTTAAAACCTTGTATAAATGAAAGTTTTTAGTCTTGAAATAAACCCAAAATGATTAAGAACTGGAATAAGAACTTAATGGGTGAAAACAGGACGCTACAGTGAAAAATCGGACTGAAACTGGAGCTGCCCAGTAAGTGCACGAGTCGTGCACTATATGCACGAGTCGTGCATGTCCTGCAAATCCAAAGTAAGTTGCTATTTTATGCTTACACGAGTCGTGCTCTTATAGAGCAATATTTTGCACGAGTCGTGCATCCATTCAGGGGGTTTTATAGTTTGAATTTGATGCTAGACATGTCCAAATGACTTCAAACTTTAATTACAAGTCCATGATGGTTTGAAAAGTATTTGAAAAATATTAAATTGAGAATACGACTCTCCGGGGGCACTGTAGAACAATACGTATGCCTCGGGGAAGTGTATAATTTGTAAAGATGGTAAGTGAAAGTTATCATCTAGAAATAGTCCCCAATTGTGTTATATTGGACTCTTGTATATTAGAGTCAACTGAAATGGTGATTAACCTATGATCATTTGGTATATAAATGAATATATAGGTATGAACAAATGGTTGTGGTGCATGCAAAGGCAAGAAACAACCGGAATTAAGTGCAGCAAGTATCCAGGTGAGTAATCTCACTTATATCATATATATGATATGTATTGATTGGACTGTTACAGATTGAAACAGATTTGGGGGACGAAAATTGACAGTTTATAGATGCATTGGAAAGACAATACCAGATAATCCGTGAGTCTGCGATAGACAAGAACGGAGCTGTGAGTCAATGATATGACAATACCAGATAAGCCGTGAGTATGTGATAGACAAGAACGGAGCTGTGAGTCAACTTTATAAAGGCAATACCGGGTAAGCCGTGAGTCAATGAAATGACAAGAACGGAGCCGTGAGTCTAGGCAAAAGCGGGGCAAACTCGTGAGCCATAAATGATTATGATATTAGATGTTATATCCAACTGGTGCGGCCTATATGGCTATGATATTAGATGTTATATCCAACTGGTGCGGCCTATATGGCTATGATATTCTTATATAAAAATGGTGCGGCCTTATGGCTATGATATTGGATGTATATCCAACTGGTGCGGCCTAGTTGGCTATGATAATAATGATGAAACTGTTTGGTGCGGCTTATATGGCCATGAAATACGGTGCGGTCAATTATGACTAAGAAATATGGGACAGAAATGTATGCAAATAACAACCTGTAAGACTATGAAGTAGGATGTGAAATCCTAAAGAGATATACGATCAGCCAGTAAGGCTAAGAGTCTGGATCCGATATCCAAATAGACATACGTTTAGCCGGAAGAGGCTATAGAATGGGACCTTGTGTTGAAAAGATGAGTTAAAAGAGAATTGTCATATATAGGAAATTATATATGAATGTATTCTTATACGTGTTATTTGCAGATATGATTACTCACTGAGCTTTATAGCTCACGTTATCTGTTAAATGTCCCTGCAGGTTAGCATGATCCTGATAGGGGAAAAGTTACAGACTGTGACTAAAGAAGTGAGACTTTTAGATGCTGTCAATAGCAGCCCGTCTTCAAAGGAGAATATGGTATTTTATACTCTCCTTGATACACTTGTACCCGTTTTTAATAAAATATACCCCTCTTGTTATGGTTTTACGTATTGAAACCTTTGTTTTAAATGAAAAATTTTCAGGGGTGTTTTTGTTTTAAAAGCCGGGTCTTACAAGTGCCATCACGGGTCGGCGCTCCCCAGGACATGGCAGATGTAAATGGGTTTGTGGATTGTGGTTGAGATACAGGTTGAAATGTTGGAATCGATGGCGGAGTGCATGACGGTATAGGTGCTGGGGCTGAAACTGCACCACCAGAAGCACTCGTGCTCCTAAAATGAAACTCCGAAACCGGGGGAATAAATGACATCCCCGTTGCCTCACCCGAGGGTTCCTGGGCAACATGCTCTGGACTACTACTGATGTTACTAAAACACATGATATTGGAACTCCTACGTGCACGGATTTTGGACGCAGTTCGCTCAATCTTAGGGTCAAAACGCAAAGTAGATACTTGTCACCCCTGCGGGTACTCATGTACTAGTGCAACACGCACGAAAAATCAAAAAGCAAAATATTAACCAAATGAAACTCACAAAAAATTCAGAAACTAAAATTCCTACAAATCACCTAATCTTAAGCTCACAACACCCCGGCAACGGCGCCAAAATTTGACTCGCCTAGGTCGTCGTGCGGTCAAAAATAAGAGAAATGCCTAACACACACTAGCACAGTGGTAGTCATGGTCGATCCGCAGGAGTTACGTGGTCAAGACAGGTGACAGATTACCAACTATAGTGTCACGCTATAGTCAGAGGACATAATTCCTAACTTTTTGACAATTAATCCCAAAAATCATAAACTAAAACAATTCCAAACAAACATAGACTAAACTAAACTATCAACCAAACCTAGTCACTTACTAAAATCAGAAGTACATCTCTAATTCAGAAGCAAGCAAAGGCAATCAACATCAAACACAAACCAAGCACAAACTAAACCAATAACTAAATTCCAAATGCCAGTTACTGGCTAAGTTCAAACCAAAAAGCTATCCCTAGTTGGTCACTGAAATCAGCAAGGGAAATCAGTCCAATCAAGGTCATACATGCATCCAAACACAAACAAACATTCACAATCCAATAACAATCATAAATACCGAAAAACCAACACTTACCATAAACTGAATGATTATTATTAACCAAAACAGATTCCATGTGTTCAAAAACAGTAACCAAACATCCAAAACAGAAACTAGAATTAGACATCAATGGTTGTCACACCCAAAGATACTAGCCTACGATTTCTAACTATTGAACTTAAATGAAATTTAAAGTTAAAAACATAGAAATACCAATTAATGGTTCTTGAAGCTGAATCTCGGAGTCAAAGAGCCTTGGGGGTCGATTCTACACCAGGTCTTCGCTTGTTTTTTCGACCTAAATGACTCTATTTATAGTTGCCAAAATCTCGAGGCCGCGCCGCGCTTTTATGGATCCCGCGTCACGCGTAGTGATTTGTTCCCGTTTTCTCGGAATTTGAATTCTCTACACCGCCTCAAACCCGAGTCGTGCATTGGTAATTTCCGCGGCGCGCGTATGTATTTTTCTGATTTTTCCTTGATCTTCAAACTTCTTCCAAATTACATGCTTTTAGTCCCTGTTTTCATTATTTCTTTCCAAACAAGTGCTGGCACGAAAAGTGAGAATATCACGATATATATGATATAATTTCACTAAGAATAGGGCTCAACAACGACTAAAATATGTGATATTACTATTCGTTGTCAGTTTTCTAGAGGATTTCTTCATCCTCACTTCCACTTTCATTCTTTTGCATTTGATTTCTACCCTTACCATTCAATCTTGGTGCCATCAACGGTCTATTGTTCAAATAGTAGCTATCATACCCTAGTGGCAGCGTTATCGGGCACCCGAACATATTTTGTCTTCGTTTCCTCGTACCAAAAGTGATGTCCATATCTCCCGTCTTACAATCTATCACGACCCCGGCCGTAGCCAAAAAAGGACGTCCTAAAATCAATGTCGGTGCATCCTCCTAACTTTCGTATTCCATGACTAAGAAATCCACCGGATAGAAAAAGTCACCCACTTTGATAATCACATTTGTCAACTTGCCTGGTGAAACCTTTGTGGATTGGTCAGCAAGTTTAAAAACTGTCTTTACTGGATCCAATTCTTCGTTCTTGTACTTATCATATAAATAGCCAGGTAAAATGTTCATGCTGGCCCCCAGGTCTAACCATGTGTTCCGAATAATCACATCAACTACAGTGACAGTAATCAATGGCGAACCAGGATCTTTCTCCTTTTTAGGCTGCGTTCCTAACAATGCCTCGCTTGCTTTGACCGTGAGTCGCATTATTTTTGGTGTCGGCATCTTGATCTTTTCGTTTTCTTTGCACATTTCCTTGAGAATCCTTGTATCTTCTGGAGCATTCCTTAATTCATCCCATAAGGGATGATTAATGCATGGTCCACTTGGTGCACTTTGCTTCCATTCATCATTCCGACTTTCTTTTTCTTCTCAATTTCGGCTAAAGTTGAATGTCCTTCTTTCTGGACATCCTAGTCCTTGTTCTCCGTTCCTACCAAGTCTTCCATCATGACCTTTCTCCATATCTTTTTAGACATGCAATTTTCCACTGCATTGACATGTTCCTTTCCAGCACGTTAAGTATGATTCGGATTCACCTCCGTGTTACTCGGGAGCTTGCCATTATCTCTTCGTCTTTAATCTTCAGCCATTTGTGCAATTTGTCTTTCCATGTTAGCAATAGCCTTAGCATTGGCTTGCGTTTGCTGTTGACTTGTGTTCATGATTTCATACATTTTTGCTATCATCTGTTCCTGGGTTTCTGGATTGGTACGAATGTTATTAGTAGTAGTTGAGCCACTGTTGTTGTTGATGTTGCTACTACTCGGACCATTGTAGTTAACAGCCTGGAACTGTCTTTGCTAGTTGGAAGGTGGCCCTTGATAATTATTTTGGCAGTATGCTTGATTGTTGTTATTGTAATTCTGATTCCCTTGATTGTAAGGCCTATATGGTCATCCATTATTGTTGTTGTATTGGCCTTGACCATATACCTGATTGACCTCCTGGGGTCTCTACCCTTGTTGATGATTTTGGTGATTCTGTGGTCCCTGTTGAAGAGTTTCCATTAATCGATCGAACTTTCTATTCAAATCTCCTATTTCCTTTTTGACCTCCTTCCAATCATTGTTAGCTCCGACTGCTGCTGCTGCTGTGCTGACTGGCTTTCTTGTAGAATAATTCGTTTTGGAACCATTACGCAATTGTTCCAAAAATCTCCAAGCATCGTTTGGATCTTGCATCATAATAGTGCCATTAGATGATGCCTTTATCATGGCTCCATTTTTTGTATCTACCCCGTCATAAAAGAACTTCACAAGTTGCCACCTTGGGAATTCGTGGTGTGGACAGGATCTTATTAACTCCTTCAATCTTTCAAATGCATCGTGATACGCCTTGCCTGGTTTTTGCTGAAAATCCTGTATTGCTCTCCTGATTTCTGATGTCTTGCTGGCAGGATAAAACTCTTGTAGGAATTTTTCCTTGAGTTGTTCCCAGGTTGTGATACTATTTGGTTGCAAGGACGTGAACTAATACTTAGCCTTATCTTTAAGAGTGAAAGGAAATAAACTTAACCTAAAGATGTTCCTATTGGTATTACTAGGAATATTAGCATTCGCTATCACTAAAAATTCATACAAATGATTATATGGATCGTCCTGCTTGTATCCTCGAAACTCAGGTAATACTCCTAATAATTGAGGTCTAATTTCTACTTGACTATCAGCATTATCTGGAAAATATATCGACGAACCATCGTCATACTCCCGCGGTTGGAAGTGTGACGCAACCAACTGTCCAATCAGTTGTGCAAAATATAAGAGAGGAACGAAATTACCATCGTTATACAACTCATTGTTGTAATATCGTTGCCCTTGCTGCTGATGTTGTTGTTGTTGTCATCTCGGAGGTCCCTGACCTCGGTTCCATAGCTGATTTTCGTTGACGGGATTGTTCGGTATCCATCCTTCATCCTCGTCATCGTATCCTTGATCTCCTTCTTGATATTGATACTGTTGTGGTGGTTGAGGTTGTACTTGGGTTGTGGTTGAGGTTTAATAATAGGTGGTTGAGGTTTAAAAACTGGGAATGGTTGTGAAACATGCATTGGCTGACGTGGACGTGGGGTACCATCTCAGGTCGGCACTCCGCATGTCAACACTGTAGATGCATGATTCCCAACAGGTTTGGTGAGTGGTTGACTCAATGGTGGAATAGTAGTCTGAGTGCATTGTGGTATGTGTGAAGGGTCTGAAACTGCACCACCCCATTACTTCGCCTAATGGCTCATTGGTAACGTCTTCGATTACTAGATTATCTGACTCATGTTGATCAAGCGTCTACGCACACAATTTCTGCGAACAGTTCGTTCAATCTCAGAATCAAAAAGCAGAGGTGACGATTGTTCACCTCGACGTGTACGCATGTACAAGTACAAACGACCGTCAAAACTAAAATTGAATCACTAAATCAACTAAATTACCAAAAACTAAAATCAAAATCAGAAAACAAAAACCACTAACACTGTACTTTCAAGCGCACAACTCCCCAACAACGGTGCCAAAATTTGACGGCATCGCAGTCGTTGATACGGTCAAAAATGCTAGATTTATACCATACAAGCACATTAGCTAAGTGGAAGTAAGGGTCGATCGGTGGAGTCCATGGTTGAAGTATTGTGTTAAGATTTAATCAACTATAATGTCACTCTATAGCCAGTGGCATTCCATACACTTCGCAAAACTCGAATAAATCACAAATACCGAAAACACAAACTATCATTAACGAACTAAACAATTCCAAATCTCAATCCAAACGAACTACACAATCTGATTTCCGAAGTGTATTCAGAAAATCAGAAGTATTCAATGCCAACAAACAACCAAACGAACAATTAAACGAAAACGGAAATCGAAAATGCGAAATAACTAAAACTGAATGATTGCATTAAACATAAACCCAACCGAAAGTCGAATGGTCCTGACTTCTGGAATTATCCAGATTCGACACGTTCCAGCGAGTTCTACAATCCAGAACCGTTGGAAACGAGCGATAAACAAAACTATAAAACACGGAAATAAACTAAAGAAAATACCAACTTCTAATCACTGAAATCCGAAAACACGAGTTGAAAAAGCCTAGGTTCCACATTTAGGTCAGTTCTTCGCTCTCGAAACTCGAACAGGATAACTCTATTTATAGTTGCAAAATCGAACTAATCGCGTCGCGCAAGGGTGAAAACCGCGGCGCGACCTTATCTCTAACCCCGTTTTTCGCTTTTTAAATGTCAAACTCGTCATCTGGTCATTGACTTTCCGCGATGCGCGTGTCTTTATTTCACGGCGTGCGTGTCTTTTCGACTGAAAATGGACCTTATCTCAAACTTCTTCATTTTGTATACGTTTAACCCCTGTTTTTATCCTATTTCACACACAAGCATTAGACACGAAAAGTGAGTAATATAACAGCTTACGAGATATAATTCACTTAGAATAGGGCTCAACGACGACTAAAATACTTGATATTACTAGGCGTCGTCACTCCTTATGAAACTTCTTCCAAAACCTAGAAGTGAATCGGACATCCGGTCGGTATACTATGCCGAGAGATAATCTCGTCTACGTAGACTTTAGCCAATCTTTCTGTAGAAAAAGTCTCCTGGATGTGAATGAAATGAGCACTTTTAGTCAGCCGGTCCACAATAACCCATATAATGTCCATTTGTCGAGGGGTTCTTGGCAACTTCATGATAAAATCCACTGTGATGTGCTCCCACTTCCATTACGGGATCTCAAGAGGCTATAACTTACCATGAGGCCGTTGGTGCTCGGCCTTGACCCGACGACAGGTCATGCACCTTTCGACAAACCATGTTACTCCTCTTTTCATGTCCGGCCGCCGGTAATCCTCACGCATATCACTATACATTTTCGTTGCTCCGGGGTGGATAGAGAACTTGGATTTATGTGCCTCCATCAAAATTTGACGAACTCCACCGAATTTTGGCACCTAAATTCTCCCATAACGAGTTAGCAAACCTCTGATATCCTTGACCATAATTGACAACTGTGCCGCAATTCTTTCACCTTTTTGATTCTCGATCTTGCTCGCCTCCTCCTGAGCTTCCCTTGTCAGCTCAAGCAGTGGTGTCACTATCGTCATCCTTAGACAAATGCCCTGAAGGGCGACCCGTAAACTTACGACTTAAAGCATCTACCACCACATTGGCTTTTCCATGGTGATAGCGTATCTCACAGTCATAGTCCTTCAACACATCTAACCACCTTCTCTGTCTCATGTTAAGATTCTCCTGATCCATCAAATACTTCAGGCTTTTATGGTCAGTATAGACGGTACACTTTACCCCATACAGATAGTGTCTCCAGATCTTGAGAGCGAAGACCACCGCTCCCAACTCCAAGTCATGAGTAGGGTAGTTAGCCTCATGGGGCTTTAACTGTCGCGAGGCATAAGCAATCACCCGACCTCGTTGCATCAACATCGCCCCCAACCCTGAAATAGATGCATCACAATAAACTACCATATCCTCCATGCCTTCAGGTAGAGTCAATACCGGAGCTTCACACAGATTTGCCGTAAAGTCTCAAAAGCCTGCTTCTGTTTCTCGCCCTATCGGAAAGCAGCGTTTTTCTTAGTTAGCCGAGTCAAAGGTACAACAACCTTTGATAAGTCTTGGATGAAATGATGATAATAACCGGCTAGATCCAAGAAACTCCTAATCTCCGAGGGAGTCTTTGGGACCTCCCACTGCATCACGGCCTCCACCTTAGCCGGATCTACCATGATACCCTGCTCGTTGACAACACCTAGTAATATCAAGTATTTTAGTCGTTCTTGAGCCCTGTTCTTGGTGAAATTAAATCATATATGCTGTGGTATTCTCACTTTTTGTGTCAGTGCTCGTTTGGAAAGAAAAGATGTAGACAGGGGCTAAAAGCGTACAAAATGAAATAAGTTTGAAGATAAAGACAAAACAGTCGAAGACATACGTGCGCCGCGGAATGTACAAAGGCGCGACGCGGTGACTCCGCAATGAGGCGGTGGAGAAGATTCAAATGCCGAGAAAATGGGGATAAACCAGCACGCGCCCCACGGATTCTACTTGCGCGGCGTGGAGTCTTTTAATTTTCACAACTGTAAATAGAGGGTTTTAGGTCGAAAAATGCAGCAAACACCTGGCATAGGAACCACTCCCAAGGCTTCTTTGACTCTGAGTTCCAGTTTTCAGCAACCATATTTGGTATTGTATGTTCTTTCTTTTAATTAGTTTAGTAATTTCGGTAGATTTGGCAAGTGTCTTTGGGTGTGACAACCATTAGCATTAGTTCTTAGTTTTTGAATTTCATATTTTCTATTTTGAAACACTTGGATCTGAGTTTTTAATAGTTAATCATTCTGTTATTGTTAATTGCTCTCTTTTCGGTGTTTTATGCTTTTGGATGAATTTTGGATGTGTGATTGTGTTGGATGTTTGGTTTGACCTTTATTACTTCTGATTTTGAGATACATTTCTGATTTCAGTAAGTACTTAGTTTAGTTTTGGTTTTAGTTTAGTTGATGCTTGAATTGGTTTATTGGATTTGTGATTTCGGGATTGTTTTTGGTAAAAGTCGGAAACTAGATCCTCTGGCTGTAGAAGTGACACTACAGTTGGTAATCTGTTTCCTAGCTTGACCACGTAACTCCTGTGGATCGACCCTGACTACCGCTATACTAGTGTGTGTTAGGTTTATTTTACTATTTTTGACCGCACGACGACCTAGGCGTGTCAAATTTTGGCGTCGTTGCCGGGGAGTTGTGAGCTTGAGAGTAGGCGATCTGTAGGACTTTTAGTTTCTGATTTTTGGTTTTGATATTGATATTTCAGTTGGTTAGTATTTTTCTTTTTGGTTTTGGCGGGCGTGTTGCACTAGTGCATGCGTACCCGTCGGGGTGGGCAGTTATCACCCTTGCGTTTTGACTGAGAGATTGAACGAACCGTGCGCAAGAACCATGCACGTAGGCGTTTAGATACAATGAGTTTTAGTAATGTTAGTAGTTGTTTAGAGAGTGTTGCCCAGGAACCTTCGGGTGAGGCAACGGGGATGTCGTTTATTCCCCTATTTCAGAATTTTAGTTTGGGAGCACGAGTGCTACTGGTGGTGCAGTTTCAGCCCCTACACCAATACCATCATGCACTTCGCCTTCTGTTCCGCCATTTCAACCACAATCTACAAACCCTTTCACATCTGCTATGTCCTGGGAAGCGCCGACCCGTGATAGCACCCGAGTGACTATGCAGCACACTACCATTTCTCAACCATAATCACAACCCTTACAACCACCATTAATTTTTAAACCACAAACCTTTCCACCCATACCACAACAACCATATCAACCACATCCTCCGCAGCAGCAGTACCAGTACTAGGAGGTTGAGCAGAACTATGAGGACGAAGAAGAAGGATGGGTTCCGCAGCAGCAGCCACCACAGCAACAATGGAACCGAGGTCGGGGACCTCCACGAAGAGCATCATAGCAACAACCACCGCAAGTTCAACAAGGGTACAACAATGATCATCAATATAACGGTAATGTAGTTAGACCTTTGTACTTTGCACAACTGAGAGGGCAGTCGGTTGCATCGCACTTCCAGCCACGGTAGTACGATGACTCATTGCCCATTTATATTCCAAATGATATAGACACTCAGGTAGAAATTAGACCACAACTCTTAGGAATATTGCCTGAATTTAGGGGATACAAACAGGATGATCCATACAATCACTTGTATAAGTTCATTGCGATAGCAAATACCAACACCCCTATGAACATGAATAAGAATATTTTTAGGTTAAGGTTGTTCCCGTTCACTTTGAAAGACAAGGCCAAGTATTGGTTCACGTCTCCTCCATCCAATAGTATCATTACATGGGACCAAGTTAAAGCTAAATTCTTGCAAGAGTTCTATCCGGCGAGTAAGACGACGGAGATTAGGAGAGCCATCCAGAATTTTCAACAAAATCCTGGAGAAGCTTTTCACGAAGCTTTGGATCGTCTGAAGGAGTTGATGAGTTCATGCCCTCATCACGATATTCCGAAGTGGCAGTTGGTCAGGCATTTCTTCGAAGGGGCGATTGAGACGAATCGGGCAATGATCAACGCATCGTCCAGTGGCACTATCATGATGATGGATCCTGATGAGGCTTAGTAATTTTTGGAGCAGTTGAGCAATGGATCCAAGGCGAATTTCTCTACTAGGAAGATAGTAGATACAGCTGCAGCAGTGGGAGCTGATGCAGACAGGAGGAAAGAGGTGAAGAAGGAAATAAGCGAGTTAAACAAGAAGTTTGATAGACTGATGTCTACGTTACAGAACGGACCACATACTCAACAACAAGGAGGCCAGGGAGGACAAAGAATGCAAGAAGCAAATCAGGTTTATGGTCAGGGTCAAGGATAATGGACGACCTTATTAACCATACAACCAGGGTCAACAAAATTTCAACAATCAAAGGCAGAACAACTATCAGGGCCAATCATCTAATCAGTCTAGGCAGTATCAACTGGCAAATAACAATGGCAATGCAAGTCGGAGCGGTAACAACAACAGCAGGGGGCCGACTAATGCCAGCAATACCAATGCCTCAGGAACTCAGGAAGATTTGACCGCAAAGATGTACGAGATGTTCAACACCACGCAACAACAGTCTTAGGCCAATGCCAAGACCATCGCCAACATGGAAAGGTAGATCGCTCAGATCGCTGAGGATCAACGGAAGAGAGATAGTGGTAAGCTGCCTAGCACCACAGAAATCAACCCGAACCATACTCAGCGAGCAGGAAAGGAGCATGTCAATGCTGTCGAGTCAGAATGGAGGAAGGTGACCATGAAAGATTTGCTAGGTCATGATAGTGAAATTGAGGGGCCAGATAGAGAAAATGAAGTTAAGGATGAAAATGAAAGCAAGAAAGATGAAGACGTTGAAGTTGAAGTTGAAAAGGAGGAAAAAGAAACTCAGGTTGAGAAAGAAACTCAACTAAAGAATGACAAGGATGTCCAAGAAGAGGAGCAGCCAATAATAGCTGGAATTAAACAAAGGAAGAAGTAAAAGAAAAAGCAGGAAGTGCCAAACAAATCAACTGGGCCCTCAATGAACCAACCCTTGTGGGGTGAGCTTAAGAACGCTCCTGAGGATACAAGCATTCTTCAGGAGATGTGTGAGAAAAATGGAAAAAGCAAGACTCCCACACCGGACACTGTGAGATTGACAATCAAGGCTAGCGAAGCATTGTTGGGAACGCTACCCAAAAAGGAGAGGGATCCTGGATCGCCACTGATTACTGCCACGGTAGGAGATGTGGTCATTAGGAATACCTTGCTGGATTTGGGGGCAAGCTTGAATGTGCTACCGGGATACTTGTACGATAAATACAAGAATGAGGAGTTAGAGCCGGCAAAGACAGTATTACAGCTGGCTGATCAGTCAACCAAAGTATCCCAAGGTAAGTTGACCAATGTCATAGTGAAAGTTGGGGATTTCTTCTACCCAGTAGACTTCTTAGGTATGGAATATGAGAGTTAGGAGGACGCACCTGCGCTGATACTAGGACGTCTATTTGTTGCCACAGCCGGCGCCGTTATTGATTGCAAAACAGGAGATTTAGATATCTTCTTTGGGTCGAGGAAATGAAGGTTAAATATGTTTGGGAGTCCCATATCTATACCTCAAGGGTATGATGACAAGTATTGGAGCAGCAGTATGCTGATGGAACCAGGGATTAAGGACAAAGGAAAAATATGGACCCGAACAGGAGAAGGCGGAAAAGAAGAAATTTTGAAAGAAACAAAAGAGCATCTGTTGTCCATTATTGACAAGGAGCAGCTGCTAGATATGATGGAAATGGTGGAGACAAGACATCAGCAATATGAGAAGGATGCAAGGGATAGAGAAGCAAAGGTCTTTCAACTTTTGGAAGCACAGCAGCAATAGATTAGCCAGGTTAGTGACAGGATGACGCAACTCACTTCATTACTGTCAATGATGGTCCACAATTTTGCACCAAACCACAAGATGATGCCACCAGAAAACCAAGAAGAATAGGAGCAGGAATAATCCGTCTGGCTGAAGACGTTAAACTTAGCGCTTGTTGGGAGGCAACCCATCGGTTATAGGTAGGTACTGTATTTCTTAGGAGTAATTAGGAAGATATTATCATCGTCATTGCAGGTCTTATTGGTCCAAGGCAAGTGTGGGGTCACCGTGCCCCCTCCACTTGCCTTGACCACCGACGTGTTTCACTGTTGCGCTACAACTCCTGAATTTTGAGTCGAGGATTTTTGTTCGTGTTTGTAACTTGTGACAACCGAGTACCATCAAGCGATCTACCGTCTAAGGGGTAACTCTTTCTCCCTTGTTTTGAATATTTTATGTACAACGAGGACGTTGTACGGTTTTAAGTGTGGGGTGTGGACGGTCGAAAGAGTGTTTTTGAAATTTTTGCGTGAAATGAGTTAATTTTTAAAATCTTTTAGCAATTTTTCAAAATTTTTAATAGGTTGTAATTTTGAAACGAATAGTGTTTGAATGTTTTAGCATTGGTATTTTTCAAGAAATACTATGTAGTTATGATCATGGTATGAGTTTAGTCAAATAAGTTGAGTTTTAAGAGTTAGAAGATTGGAGTGTTTTAGGATTTGGAATTTAGGAGGGAATTGTCAATCAATGGCCTTTGTTGTTCGAGCCGGTAGGTCCGAAAAGGGTGGCCTCGAAAAAGGCATTGATGCACCTTACCACCTAAGATCGTCTGGTCTGGGATGGTATTTCTGAAAGCTCGTTACATGGACAACATCGAAAGTCATGGACAGTTCTTTAATGGCCTTTAGAATATGAATGAGTACGTACACTTCATTGTGGACAGAAAATTTGTAATCAAGGTTTCTCTAGAAAGTCATGAATTCCAAATAATATTCCGATTATGTTTTCACAAACTATTTCACTCTAACTCCTAGGGCAATAAACTTTGAAATTAAACGCATTCAAAAATTGTTTGAGTCTTTATTAGAATTTGTTAAAAACTCTCTTGCTTGGGGACAAGCAAGACACAAGTGTGGGGTGTTTGACAACGCCTAGTAATATCAAGTATTTTAGTCGTTGTTGAGCCCTATTCTTGGTGAAATTATATCATCTATGTGGTATTCTCACTTTTTGTGCCAGTGCTCGTTTGGAAAGAAAAGATGTAAACAGGGGCTAAAAGCGTACAAAATGAAAGAGGTTTGAAGATAAAGACAAAATAGTCGAAGACATACGCGCGCTGAAGAATGTACAAAGGCGCGACGCGGTGACTCAGCAATGAGGTGGTGGAGAAGATTCAAATGCCGAGAAAATGGGGATAAACCAGCACGCGCGCCACGGATTCTACTTGTGCACGGCGCGGTCTTTTAATTTTCACAAATATAAATAGAGGGTTTTAGGTCGAAAAATGCAGCAAAGACCTGGCATAGGAACGACTCCCAAGGCTTCTTTGGCTCTGAGTTTCAGTTTTCAGCAACTATATTTGGTATTTTATGTTCTTTCTTTTAATTATTTTAGTAGTTTTGGTAGATTTGGCTAGTGTCTTTGGGTGTGACAACCATTGGCATTAGTTCTTAGTTTTTGAATTTCATATTTTCTGTTTTAAAACACTTGGATCTGAGTTTTTAATAATTAATCATTTGGCTATTGTTAATTGCTCTCTTTTCGGTGTTTTATGCTTTTGGATGAATTTTGGATGTGTGATTGTGTTGGATGTTTGGTTTGACCTTTATTACTTCTGATTTTGAGATACATTTCTGATTTCAGTAAGTACTTAGTTTAGTGTTGGTTTTAGTTTAGTTGATGCTTGAATTGGTTTATAGGATTTGTGATTTCGGGATTGTTTTTGGTAAAAGTCGGAAACTAGATCCTCTGGCTGTAGAAGTGACACTACAGTTGGTAATCTGTTGCTTACCTTGACCACGTAACTCCTATGGATCGACCCTGAATACCGCTATACTAGTGTATGTTAGGTTTATTTTACTATTTTTGACCGCACGACGACCTAGGCGTGTCACTCGTTGACAATGTGGCCCAATAACTGGACCTCTCGCAGCCAAAAGTCGCACTTGGACAATTTTGCATAAAGTTTCTCCTTCCTTAAAGTCTCCAATACCTCCCTTAAATGATTGTCATATTGCTCATTGGTTCGAGAATATACTAAGATGTCGTTAATAAAAACTATAACCGACCGATCCAACATCGGTTGACACACTCGATTCATTAAATCCATGAAAGTTGTAGGGGCATTGGTAAGTCAAAACGGCATCACAACAAACTCGAAGTGGTTGTACCTTATCCGAAAAGCCGTTTTTTGAATGTCTTCATCTCGTACTTGCATTTGATGATATCCTGACCGTAAATCAATTTTTGAAAACCACGAAGCGCCATGGAATTGGTCAAATAATTCGTCGATGCGAGGTTATGGATACCGATTCTTTACCGTAAGCTTGTTTAGCTCACGATAATCTATGCACATTCTATTAGAACCATCATTCTTCTTAACAAATAGAATAGGCGCTCCCCACGAAGATCAACTTGGTCGAATAAATCCCTTATCCAATAATTCCTGAAGTTGAATAGATAACTCCATCATCTCTGGAGGTGCAAGACGATATGGTGCTTTAGCTATCGGAGCCGCACCGGGGGTTAACTCGATCTTATATTCCACCTGCCTCTCAGGTGGTACACCAGGCAGGTACTTGGGAAAAACATCAGGAAAATGCCGAACCGCAGTATATCACCTGTTTTCTGCTTTGACTTCTCTTCCCGTGTGTCTAGAACATATGCGACAAACCCAGAGCCTCCATGTTGAAAATGTCTGCATGTGTTGAGAATAATTTGTGCTGAAGTGTTATCCCCATCCGAAGACCTTAATGACTAAGAAGCAAGAGCCCGAATCCTGAAGCTCTGAAGGATATATTCTGGAGGATCCGAAGGCTTACATGTAACAGAACTTATCCTAAGCATGTGTGTTTTGCAGACTACGTGTTCCACATTGCTGCTCTCTCATTGGATAGTACAGATTTAGAATATTTAGAATATCTCTTTTATACTATTGGTATCACTAATCACGTAAAAATATCAGTGATACCATCTGTGTCGAGTGTGCGTGTGATTCACCCCTATTCTAAAACCCTAAAGCAATATCAAAGTATTCGACACTTGTTCTATTCAATTCTTGTGTTGTTCACTGTCATTCATTATCATTGTGTGTGTTGATTATATTGTTGAATCATCTCTTCGTAATACTTATTCATTGCTAGTGATTGATTGAATTTCATGTCCAACACGTGGTGTCACAGAGCAGGTTCAGCTCGAAAACTAGTTGATAGAGTCTCGGTATTCTTCTAACAGTTCTAGATCTAGATTGTTTCTTAGATCTAGGTTTCTGCAACTGTAATCGATTTCTATTAAATGTTTTTCTAAAAAGATCAAGTTGAAAATGTTGGATTAGGAGTCTAAACCATGACTAATAATTAGTATTTACCTAATTAATATTAGCATAGTCCATTTGGGTTGCCCTCATAGTAGGAGGTTTGGTAGAAAATTCAGTAGAGAGAAAGAATGATTTATTATGTAATTAATAAATCAATAGAAATTAAATATATAGTTTATTAATATATTAAAGTGATAATATATTAATTAGAAGCTATATTGATTAATTAGAAATTAATTGGAATTCATTTAGTGATTAATTTAATTAATTAAGGTGTAGGGACTAAAATTGTAATTAATCAATAGTTGAGTAAGTGAGAATTATAGTAATATATAAGTTGGCGAAAATTATATATATATATATATATATATATATATATATATATATATATATATATATATATATATATATATATATATATATATATATATATATATATATATATATATATATATATATATATATATATATATATATATTCGATTTTATATATGTAGATAAACAGCTTTGAATTGTAAGATAAAGGCTTATCTTATTTGAATTCAAAAAGGCTTATCTCTAAAGATTTATCTGATCATCTGTTGGAGTCTATAAATAGAGTACCCCAGAGACCAGAAAGCTGCGCCATTATTGTACCCTAATCTCTCTGGAATTCGACCACTCTCCTGCTCCTTGGGTGTGACTTCATTTGAGGAAATATAATTTTGTTGCTTTGCTTCCAAGAAATTCTAAAAGGTTAGTTTTTCTGAATTTTATTCTTTAGTAATTTTTGTTGGCGTTTTAGAAATTAGTTATATGTTCAATTAGAAGAAAACATAGATCCTCATAGGTTGCATGTGAACTTAGGTTTTAGTTCATTGATTTGCAGAAAACCTTTTAGTGGTATCAGAGTTTTTTTGGTTGTTTTATTGTTGAATTGTTATAATTATTTTCCTAAAATTAGGGTTTAAAACTTCTAAACCCTAATATGATGATTTTCGATTTTTAGGGTTAGGGTTTTAGAAACCCTAGCCCCTCCCCTCATTATTGTCGATTTTGGCCAATTAGGGTTTTAGAAGGTTTTCTATTTTTGGTAACTTTAATTATTTAATTAAATAGATAACCTTAAACCCTTTGCTTGCTAATTTCGAAAATTAGGGGGTTTAAGATAGGTTTAAATTAATTTGATTAATTTGTGATACCTATCTGAATTTAATTAATTTAATTAATTGTTTAATTAAAAGATAATTAATGGTTTAATTTAATTTTAAATTTAATAGTTTTAAATTTCAAAAATTAAAGGATAAACTAGGAATATTTTAAAAGACTAAAATATTTGGATTTAATTAATTTAATTAATTGTTTAATTAAAAGATAAATTAAATCATTTAAAAAGGTTTAATTTAATTTTAAATTTAATAGTTAAATTTCGAAAAATTAAAAGATAAACCAGGAATATTTTAAAAGGTTTAAAATACATCTTATATATATTATAATTAAAAGTTAATATTATATGTATAAGATAAAATGGTTAGTAAATCAATAGTAGGCCTTATTCACGAAGCTGGTCTATAAAGAGGGTATAAGGAGACTGCCTATAAAATGGCGGTCTAATGGGTGTCCACTCTCACCCACCGCTCTCGTGATCAGTGGAGGGTCGTTAGTCAAACGGGTTTGATAGGACCGCTTAATCTCATTAAAAGTTTAATGATATTATTAAAAGTTATGGAACACTTTATAAAATCTCAATCTAGATACTTTAGGAAAAATGTGAATTGATGCTAATCCATGAAATTGCACATTGCACTTTATGAAACATTGGTGGAGCGTGTGTGGTTTATTGGCACACCAATAGGGGTTCATAAAGAGTTGCAATGGGTTTCTCGGGTGTTATCATTGTCGTCGTGGTTTGATGGGTAGCCCATGAAGACGCACGGGGTTGTGCGTGGGGCGAGTTTGTGAGGTGTGGGGAGGTGCGGAAAACATAGGGACACGAAGATGCGGAGGTGATTATAAGTTAGGTGAGTTTTGAAGACTCGATAGTGAGGGGTGTCGTTTTCGATGGCGCTAGAAGGAAGGATGTTGAGTAGATGGGTAGCCATGTGAAGGGCTTCCACCCAAAAAGTAGGTGGCATGTGGGCTTGAAAGAGAAGAGAACGGATGGAATTATTTATGGTGCGGAGCATGCGTTCCGATTTCCCGTTTTGTTGGGAGGTTTATGGGCACGAGAAGCGGAATTGGATGCCATGTGTAGCAAAATGGTCATGAAATTGTTTGTTATTATATTTCGTGCCATTGTCACATTGCAAAGCTTTGATGGTTTTGCCAAATTGATTTTTAATATTGGTGGTAAAAAGAACGAATTTGGAGAAAACATCGGATTTTTGTTTAAGTGGGAACACCCAAAGGTAATGTGTGTAATGGTCTAGGAAAATAACATAATATCGCATGCCACTAATACTCATGATGGGTGAGGTCCCTACGTCGGAGTGAACAATATCAAACATGTTTGAAACACAATTAGAAGATAAATCAAACGGAAGTTTAACATGTTTGCCAAGTTGACACGAATGACAAGTAACATCAAAATTGTCTTTGTTACATGAAATGAATTTATTGGAAATTAACGATTGCAAAATTTTGTTGCCGGGGTGTCCAAGACGTTGGTGCCAAACAGAGTGAGTTGCGGAAAGGTGAACTTGAGGTTGTCAAGGTAGAACCGGGTAGAGCGGGCCATCACTGTCACATCGTATCAGGGGTTGTTTTGTCCTGTAATCGTAGACAGTAAAACCGAATTCATCAAATTCAATGGAACATTTGTTTTGACGGGTAAATTTACGAACGGAGATGAGATTTTTAATTATTTTTGGGGTTATGAGGACATTGTGGAGATAAAGGGGGCGATGAGGGTTTTTGACTGGAAATCGGGTATGTCCGGTCTTAGTTACAGGAATATAGGACCCATTACCAACTAAAATTGAATAAGAATAATGATTATGACTAGCGGAATCGAGTATACCTTCGTTCGCATGAACGTGATCGGTGGCTCCCGTATCCATTATCCATTCATTTGAGGCCGGTTCTTGGAGTGACATGAATGAAAACATTTGCGGGAGTGTGGTTGCTTGCTGCGGGCCGAACCAATCCCACGGAGGTGACACGGTGCTTGGCTGCAGAGGACCGGTGGGTAATCCGCTGGTGGTGACAGTAGCATGGGCCTGTGGACGGCTAGGAGGCGGGCCGAGAATGCTAGTGGGCTGCACATTATAACTGTTGGGCCAGGACTGTCGGGTGTTTGAAGCAGCCTAAGGTGGAGGGACAGAAGGTTGTTGAGGCCCAAAGTAAACCCAGCCATAGGGCTGGGCCGTGGCTGTTCCGTTCGACGAGGGAGAAGAGGGCCGGTATGGCTGCTGTTGGTCTGCGGAGGACTGCTGCTGTCGGCTATTATTCCGGTTCGGTTAGTGGCGGTTGTTCCGGTTGTCATTTCGGCGGTCATTCCGGTGTGGTTGTCGGTTGTTATTGTCGGCATGGAGTACCGTAGGCGCTGAGGAATTCTCGGTGTGATGAGGAGTGGAGGTAGGACGAGGATTGTTGAATCAGGTTTCTTCCAAAGCAAGGATTGAGCGGGTTTCCGAGAAGGTGGGGAAGGGCTCCGGTGGCGGAGCATGGTGGCAATGTTGTCAAACCGTGGTGACAGCCCGTTGATGGTATAAATTACGAGATGTTTGTCGGATATTTTGGAGTTTGCGTCTAAGTTCTCGAGGAGATCGGCAATATTTTGAATTTTGGTACAGTAGGCGTGAACCGAGAGATCCCCCATGGATACGGTGTGGATTTCACTGTCCAATTGTATTATGCGCGAGTCTTTATTGTCCCGGAATAGTTTTTCGATATTAAGCCACAATTGTCGAGCAGAGACATTAGTTTTCAGAACCGTATTGATAAGGTTTTGAGAGAGGGTCATGTACAACCATGTCTTCACCGCTGCGTCAACTTTCTTCCATTCGGGTTCGGTGGGTCTACGAGTAGGATCGTCATACGTTGCATCAATGTGATCCAACGCATCATATGCCTCACAGTGGGTGGTGAAGAACTCGCGCCAAATGTCGTAATTGTGACGTTCGAGATCAAGAAGAACCGGAATATGAGATTTGATGTTGGCCACTGTAAGGCCTTGTGAGGTGCTACTGGTCGGACATCGGCCATGCTTGCGAGGAGGGGAGGTCACGGCGGCTAGGGCAACACCGTGAGGAAGAAGAAGAACAGATGGGAAAGAGAGGGAATCGAAGAGATAAATTAGGAGAGATATTGGATGTTCTCTGATACCATATTGGGAAAATGATTTCCTTGCTTATTCAAATGAGATACACGATACATATATACATGAGAAACAGATATGGGCCTATCTAAAAGGGCTATAGCTATACAACTAATGGGCTACAAAATACAATTATACATTAAAACTTTCATTTGTTTTTTTCTCTTGATAACGACATTTCATGCATGTTTGTACGACCTTTGCAACTTTTGTATATACAAGAGTAGTAATCTTTGACTTTTCCTGAAACCATTTTGAAATTACCCCTTTATTGTGATTACGATTTCAAATCATTCCCACTAAACAGAAGTCAGATAAGCTGGCCAGTAAAACGGAAGTGAGGATTTGTGTACAATAAGTTTCTTGAAATTTGAAATGTATCAAATACATGATGCAGTGCAATCACGCTCGGCCCAATGGGTAGGGCAAGTTGGGCGATTGCCCTGGGCCCCCTAAAAAATGGGCCCCAAATTTATTTCTGTTACGTATTGTATATATACTTATATTTTCAATAAAAGTCAATCTAAATATCTTAGGTGACTTGGTAGAGACGCGCCTTTTCTATAGAAGTAACCATGGTACAATTCTTTTTACTTCTTTTTTTTTAAGAGATACAACTTTCACTGCAAAATGTACAAATCAACCATGCATAAAAACTATCGATCCTCATCAATAAACTGATTCCGTAAATTGTGGATGTGGGTTACGTTGAAAACTAAAGTACGTAAATCATCTAAGGAAACTATATCTCTATATGGAAAACTAAATTTCCCATATGGAAACAGCCAAATGAGGAGACGAGATCTAAATTCCTGTATATATCGGCCCTTTCCATGACAATCTCTTTATGTAGGTTTTTATTTGTTCTGGTTGTTTGGTGCTGTACATTAAATTATTTTTTTAATCGCTTCCTTTCATTCTATGCTTTTCATCGACCACTTTGCAGATCAAATGTGTTAGGATTTGCAGTAATGGTCATAGAATCTGTCATGTGTTTTGTATCATGTAATTCTGATTATTCTTTACTAAAATTTGCAAAAACGGATCTACATAAAAGCAAAAAAGTTTCAAACAAGTCAACATTGCCAACATACATGCTTCTTGAACCCGAGTTTAAGTCTTATATATATATATATATATATATATATATATATATATATATATATATATATATATATATATATATATATATATCTATTACTACTTATAAAGCAAACTTGTTGAATTTTTAAGTCGTACAACATTTTATGCACAGAATACATATATAAAGCACATATTTACAATTTTTTCTGCACAATTTACAAACCTTTAATGCTATATGTGTTCTTAATTTTTAAGAGGTACCAATTGTTATGCACAATGTACTCACTCTAATGCATATAACATATAGTAGATAAGAAAACGGAATTGAGAAGTTGTTTCCATATTTCCTAATCACATGGGATTACGAGGATATTTCGCCCATAAGTCTTGTTTTCTCATCCTTTCTCTAGAAAAACCCTATGCCCACTGTCACCACCAACGTAGCCGCATACCACCACCAACGTAGCTGCTAAGTTTCTCCACCCCGTCGTTGTTCACCACCGCACTCCATTTTAAACCCCAGAAGGAAACCAGCCGCCACTATCAACATCGTCCATGGTCGCCGCCTTCAACAACATCCGCGACCACCGCCATCAAAAGAGGTAGACGACGGTGAAAGAGGAGGCGATTCTCCACTAAATTCGCAGTCGATTCTTTAATATGACGAAGAACCATATCCGTATGGGGGGTTATTCAATGATGATCGGACCAAAATTCTCAAGATCAAAGAACGGCTTGAAGATCCACACCAGGTTTCATTCGTAAATGATTTAACTCCACTAAAGTCTTTTCTCAAATTATCATATTGATTAACATCATGTATAAGAGAGATGATTTTGTGTTTTTGTATGTATTTCAGGTTACAATTCTCTTATCATTCTATTTTTCTCTCCGTTCTTTTCACATAGTCCACATTGAATTCTTGGCGTGAGGTATGTCGGGATGTTTTTATTTTGTGAAAAGTCAACCTATTTGTTAAAATATCCATGTTTCTTTCTAATCACGAACATGTTCAGAAGCAATCAAGAGGAAAAGGATAATCGATCTCAACTTTGCTCCACAGGTCCTACAAGTTAAGGAGAGGTGATCCTAAATCCTTTTCTTAAAAGTTTGAATACTTTTGTTTTGTTTCAATTTGGGTTTTTCAGTTATTTTTTCTGTTTTTTCCTTGATCCATCATATTCTTTCAGTTCCTATTGTGAATGTCTGACTATCTACTTCTCTCCCCAACTCAAAAAGCTAGCAAAAAAATGTCCAGGTAACACACTGTAACCATTCTGTTTGGGAAAAATATCTTTTATTTCTGACAGAAATGGTATCTTTACTAGAGTTGGAGGACAAACTCTATAAATTTATAGGCATATGTTTATGTGGATCATGGTTTTGGTGTGTGAATTGGTTTTAGTGATATTCGTACTACAAAGTTAGATTTGGTTATTCTGATTTAAATATATGTAGAATATGTTTCTATGTATATGTCTGTAGGATTTGAATAAGGTATTTGGATATTTGATTTGATTATTTGGATACGTTGATGTATTTTGAGAAATCACAATCAGTGGTCTTAGTTGACATTTTCAAGAAGTTTAATCAATGGAGAGTTGTTGATATTGGACCATCTCAAAAAATAACTCTAATTTTGTGTGTCGAGCTACACACATATTGTTGATAAATAATTAAACATGA
The DNA here is from genome assembly GCA_023525715.1 of Cichorium intybus. NCBI lineage: Eukaryota > Viridiplantae > Streptophyta > Magnoliopsida > Asterales > Asteraceae > Cichorium > Cichorium intybus. The sequence continues at coordinate 59,039,861 of CM042014.1, forward strand.
TTACAACCGAGAAGCTGTTTACACCTTAACTAGGGTTAAATGACAAAAATAACAATCCTATTTTTATGGATTTGCTTCAATAAAGTCCATTCTGTACTTGGGTAGATTTTTTGATTGCTTTGAATTTTATGAAATTGCTATACTTTAGGTAGAATTTATAAAGTATAGTCTTCTAATAGTAATTAACTTTGATTTGTTTGTCTAATATAGCATCCTACTTTCAAATTTATGCCTATTATAACATACTACGTAATTTTTTTAATATACCCATTGTATTTTTAAATTTTCTTCTTCTAAGGTGGTGTTTTCTGAGAAAATTCACTAAAAAGATACTCCAGTTTGTTATTATAACATCCTACTTTCGTTTACTTCTTTTATTTGAAATCAACCTAAAATACAATTTACTTTTATGTTTTATGTTTTACAGTTTAAGTTTACTTACTATTATAGTTTATTGATCAAATGGGTGCCTATTATGCAAGTCTAAATTGTTTGTCAGATCAATTATTCCAGTGTTGAAGACTCATCAACATACGAGTGAGGGTGAGGGTGAGGTCAGGTTCTGATCTGTTATTTGCTGGTATGGAAGTATGAGGGTGGCCAAATTGGTGTATCAAGGTACTTTCAATTTCTTGCTGTTCAAAAGTGATAAGGGTTAGTGTTTTTATACCTAAAGTATTGCAGGTCATGCTAGAATCAACTGGGCAAGTTTTGGCAGCAAAAGCAGTTGTTGCTGGGTGAATCTCCCAATTTATTTATTTTTAATATAATTATTCCTTGAAACTGGCGAATGAAACTTATATTGCAAGGGTGATTTGTTTTGAAACGGAAAGGATTATTGAAGAAGCATATTCATTTTTTAAGCATATAATAATGGCGCATGTGTGAATATAATGATCCGTAGTTGCTTGGTGTATGAATATATGTAACTTGCATTAATGTGTTTATCAATTAAAAATTCAAAATTCATAATCAACAGCCATATAGTATTTGAAAAACTTGCATTGGTATGATCAAAATTTTGTAGTATTAGTGGCGAATTTCGTAAGTAAACAATACACAATTACACATAAGTGTAAATTTCCTAAATATTGATATTCGCTCGCACTATCCTTGAACAAAAGAAAAAGTGAGTTGCAAAAAAAGTGAGTAGCTTATGTAACCATGAGTTTTAGCATTTTTTATAGAAAGAAAGCCTATGACTCTAAAAATAAACTGCAATATATTTCATATTTGGTTTATTCTTATATTATATATAATTCTGCTTATCCTCAAGTTACATTAGATATGTCTCATACAACTTATTAATTTTTACGGCTTTTTGTTCATTTTAGCAAAACATCAAACCGAACAACGCAATGCTCGTCCCTAACATTTCGTGTCCCGCCGCATTGGGCGGGTACACGACTAGTATATATATATATATATATATATATATATATATATATATATATATATATATATACTAGTCGTGTACCCGCCCAATGCGGCGGGACACGAAATGTTAGGGACGAGCATTGCGTTGTTCGGTTTGATGTTTTGCTAAAATGAACAAAAAGCCGTAAAAATTAATAAGTTGTATGAGACATATCTAATGTAACTTGAGGATAAGCAGAATTATATATAATATAAGAATAAACCAAATATGAAATATATTGCAGTTTATTTTTAGAGTCATAGGCTTTCTTTCTATAAAAAATGCTAAAACTCATGGTTACATAAGCTACTCACTTTTTTTGCAACTCACTTTTTCTTTTGTTCAAGGATAGTGCGAGCGAATATCAATATTTAGGAAATTTACACTTATGTGTAATTGTGTATTGTTTACTTACGAAATTCGCCACTAATACTACAAAATTTTGATCATACCAATGCAAGTTTTTCAAATACTATATGGCTGTTGATTATGAATTTTGAATTTTTAATTGATAAACACATTAATGCAAGTTACATATATTCATACACCAAGCAACTACGGATCATTATATTCACACATGCGCCATTATTATATGCTTAAAAAATGAATATGCTTCTTCAATAATCCTTTCCGTTTCAAAACAAATCACCCTTGCAATATAAGTTTCATTCGCCAGTTTCAAGGAATAATTATATTAAAAATAAATAAATTGGGAGATTCACCCAGCAACAACTGCTTTTGCTGCCAAAACTTGCCCAGTTGATTCTAGCATGACCTGCAATACTTTAGGTATAAAAACACTAACCCTTATCACTTTTGAACAGCAAGAAATTGAAAGTACCTTGATACACCAATTTGGCCACCCTCATACTTCCATACCAGCAAATAACAGATCAGAACCTGACCTCACCCTCACCCTCACTCGTATGTTGATGAGTCTTCAACACTGGAATAATTGATCTGACAAACAATTTAGACTTGCATAATAGGCACCCATTTGATCAATAAACTATAATAGTAAGTAAACTTAAACTGTAAAACATAAAACATAAAAGTAAATTGTATTTTAGGTTGATTTCAAATAAAAGAAGTAAACGAAAGTAGGATGTTATAATAACAAACTGGAGTATCTTTTTAGTGAATTTTCTCAGAAAACACCACCTTAGAAGAAGAAAATTTAAAAATACAATGGGTATATTAAAAAAATTACGTAGTATGTTATAATAGGCATAAATTTGAAAGTAGGATGCTATATTAGACAAACAAATCAAAGTTAATTACTATTAGAAGACTATACTTTATAAATTCTACCTAAAGTATAGCAATTTCATAAAATTCAAAGCAATCAAAAAATCTACCCAAGTACAGAATGGACTTTATTGAAGCAAATCCATAAAAATAGGATTGTTATTTTTGTCATTTAACCCTAGTTAAGGTGTAAACAGCTTCTCGGTTGTAATCATGTTTAATTATTTATCAACAATATGTGTGTAGCTCGACAAACAAAATTAGAGTTATTTTTTGAGATGGTCCAATATCAACAACTCTCCATTGATTAAACTTCTTGAAAATGTCAACTAAGACCACTGATTGTGATTTCTCAAAATACATCAACGTATCCAAATAATCAAATCAAATATCCAAATACCTTATTCAAATCCTACAGACATATACATAGAAACATATTCTACATATATTTAAATCAGAATAACCAAATCTAACTTTGTAGTACGAATATCACTAAAACCAATTCACACACCAAAACCATGATCCACATAAACATATGCCTATAAATTTATAGAGTTTGTCCTCCAACTCTAGTAAAGATACCATTTCTGTCAGAAATAAAAGATATTTTTCCCAAACAGAATGGTTACAGTGTGTTACCTGGACATTTTTTTGCTAGCTTTTTGAGTTGGGGAGAGAAGTAGATAGTCAGACATTTACAATAGGAACTGAAAGAATATGATGGATCAAGGAAAAAACAGAAAAAATAACTGAAAAACCCAAATTGAAACAAAACAAAAGTATTCAAACTTTTAAGAAAAGGATTTAGGATCACCTCTCGTTAACTTGTAGGACCTGTGGAGCAAAGTTGAGATCGATTATCCTTTTCCTCTTGATTGCTTCTGAACATGTTCGTGATTAGAAAGAAACATGGATATTTTAACCAATAGGTTGACTTTTCACAAAATAAAAACATCCCGACATACCTCACGCCAAGAATTCAATGTGGACTATGTGAAAAGAACGGAGAGAAAAATAGAATGATAAGAGAATTGTAACCTGAAATACATACAAAAACACAAAATCATCTCTCTTATACATGATGTTAATCAATATGATAATTTGAGAAAAGACTTTAGTGGAGTTAAATCATTTACGAATGAAACCTGGTGTGGATCTTCAAGCCGTTCTTTGATCTTGAGAATTTTGGTCCGATCATCATTGAATAACCCCCCATACGGATATGGTTCTTCGTCATATTAAAGAATCGACTGCGAATTTAGTGGAGAATCGCCTCCTCTTTCACCGTCGTCTACCTCTTTTGATGGCGGTGGTCGCGGATGTTGTTGAAGGCGGCGACCATGGACGATGTTGATAGTGGCGGCTGGTTTCCTTCTGGGGTTTAAAATGGAGTGCGGTGGTGAACAACGACGGGGTGGAGAAACTTAGCAGCTACGTTGGTGGTGGTATGCGGCTACGTTGGTGGTGACAGTGGGCATAGGGTTTTTCTAGAGAAAGGATGAGAAAACAAGACTTATGGGCGAAATATCCTCGTAATCCCATGTGATTAGGAAATATGGAAACAACTTCTCAATTCCGTTTTCTTATCTACTATATGTTATATGCATTAGAGTGAGTACATTGTGCATAACAATTGGTACCTCTTAAAAATTAAGAACACATATAGCATTAAAGGTTTGTAAATTGTGCAGAAAAAATTGTAAATATGTGCTTTATATATGTATTCTGTGCATAAAATGTTGTACGACTTAAAAATTCAACAAGTTTGCTTTATAAGTAGTAATAGATATATATATATATATATATATATATATATATATATATATATATATATATATATATATATATATATATATATATATATATATATATATATATATATATATAGGGGTGGGTTCAACATAGAACCATTTTTATGCATAGAACCATAGAACCATCTTCTTGACCGTTAGATCAAATTAGGGTGATAAGGGTATGATGGTAAATTGCATTTATATGTTCATTGATGAACATATACGTATGTTCATTGATGAACATTGTTTTCAAAATCCCAAAATTTGTTCAGAAATGAACATTCATAACATTGTTGAAATATATGAACATACAAACATGTTCGAAAATGAACATTGATGAAATATACAAACATACACAGGTATTCATAAATAAATATTAACGAATATTGATAAATATACAAACATACATACATAGGTTCATAAATGAACATTGACAAACATTAATGGAATATGAACACACACACATGTTCAGAAATGAATATTGACGAAATATACGAACTTACATACATGTTCAGAAATGAACATTCATGAATATTTAAACAAAAACTCGAAATATATGAACTTACATACATGTTCAGAAATGAACATTGATGAATATTTAACCAAAAACTCAAAATTTCATAACTGAACACGTATAAACATTGACCGTTTTCTTTCTCTCCGACCTACTGCCTCGATCCATCTACCTCGATCAATTTCTCTCTATCTCTATCTCTATCTTGTTCCCGCCTGATGCATTTTCCTTTTTTTCTGCCCATCTGTAACGACACCAAACATAGAATTAGAAACAGAGTCAAATGTATGTTCATTCATGAACGTGTGTTCATAAATGAACATATATTCAACAACTACGAGAAGTATTACAGAAGCAACTAACGTTATATTCATGATTGTTCATTAATGAACATGAGGATGTTCATTACTGAACATTCATTGGAGACACAATGATAAACATAGAATTAGAAACAGAGCCAAATGTATGTTCATTCATGAACGTGTGTTTATAGACGAACATATATTCAATAATTACGAGAAGTATTACATCAACAACTAATGTTATATTCATGAATGTTCATTAATGAACATGTGGATGTTCATTACTGAACATTTGTTTTAGAAACAACGACAAACACAAATTAGAATCAGACCTAAATGTACATTCATTCATGAACGTGTGTTCATAGATGAACATATATTCAACAACTACGAATTTCAAATTTAGAAAATATGATTTCATAAGAGTACAAATTGAAGAAGACAAGTATCAAAATAAGCAGATCCGTTGTAAAAATCGTAAGCCTGTTTGTTTTTTCGTCAATCATATGTCTGCATACATACAAATGATTTGCAAGGCTTTACGTGTGTATGTTGATGGAGATGTTTCGAGTAATAAACAAAAGCAATAGAAAATTAAAAACTACAACACAACTTTGAGAAGCGTGATTTACTATATATCGAAAAGGAAAGCGTTTGAATTCAGAAAATCTCAAATCACTGATATGTTCTTCACCTGATAAACGCAAATTCAATTAAAATTTAAAAGTTCTCCGAGATCTATAAAAAACACAATGAAACTAGTTGGAAAAAAAGAATCGTGTTCATATTTCACTTCACTGCTACCGTTTAACTCATTCATCTGCCTCGATCATGTATGAACATTTATAAAAAAACTAAGAAATTTCATTCATGTTCATTGATGAACAAATAAACAAAAACCAATACGATATTGCAGAACTTGAATCTCAGTTGATAGAACTACTAGATACTTACAACAATCTCTGATTTCGAGCTCCATCTAGTCGTGATATGGCATAAAATCGATTCGATTTTTAGATTTTGGTAGCAAAATCAAAAGAGGTCTTCTGGTTCTTCGTCGTGTTCGATTTCAGATTCATTGGACGTTGCTAACAGATGTCTTGAGGAACACGTTCTTTGTTATCTTCGATCCAACCTTTCGATCAGGTAACAGACCCGCAGATGTAGGAGTGATCGGTTGATATCAACGTGATTTACATTTTGAATGGTTTGCAGGAGTTGAATTTGATTTTGATTCCTAAGATAAAGGGATAATAATAAAGACAATTAAATGGATTACCAAAATTACCCTTCCAGCTTTATTATTGGATTATAATTAATTGTATTTAGAAGGAATAATCATATCCATTGATTTAATGATCCAATGGCTTAAAATGGGTTCTATGGTTCTATGAATAAAAAGGGGTTCTATGTTGATCCTCTCCCTATATATATATATATATATATATATATATATATATATATATATATATATATATATATATATATATATATATATATATATATATATATATATATATATATATATATATATATATATATATATATATATATATATATATATATATATATATATATATATATATATATATATATATATAGGGCAGGATCAACATAGAACCATTTTTTATCCATAAAACCACAGAACCACATGTTCAGTACTGAACATGCATTATGTTCAGTACCGAACATACATATGTTCAGAGCTGAACATGCATATATGTTCATTAGTGAACATATATAATATGTCTTCACTAATGAACATATACGTATGTTCAGCTCTGAACATATGTATGTTCGGTACTGAACATATGCATGTTCAGTACCGAACATAGTGGTTCTATGGTTCTATGTTGATCTCACCCATATATATATATATATATATATATATATATATATATATATATATATATATATATATATATATATATATATATATATATATATATATATATATATATATATATATATATATATATATATATATATATATATATATATATATATATATATATATATATATATATATATATATATATAACACATGTTTATTTACTACCGATACTTAGACTCACATATGGTCTAGTTTTTAACAATAATCAAATTCCGGAGGCATTGTCTCATGGCTATTTTTTTCCATAGGTGGGGAGTCCACATCCTGCTATTATATTTATTTTTTAAATTAATAAAAAATTCCGAAGGTACCGTCCTCTTTTATTATAACAAAAGTTTATCGCTAGGGGCCCATTTTATATTTCGTCCCGGTCCCCAAATTGGCTTGAGACGGCCCTGAGTGCAATGCAAAATTTTGTAAATATCCATCGTTTCTAGGCCTTTTAATATTTACATTTATCTTTTGAACACATTTTAATCCAAATAATGCTTTAAGTACATTGCTATTTCTTGCATTTAGGCTAGAAAATATGAAAATAAGATGCCTCTATGAATCCACTTGTTTTTTACAGTTTCTTGCCCAGCTCCCAGCCACACGCTTGTTGGTAAAATTTCAATGTTGCACACCATAAAGGTAAGATATACAACATAGATCTTTAAAATCCAAAAGAGTAGTAATTTTAAAAAACAGAGATGATAAGCATTAAGTTGAAACTATGTTATGAGCGTCTTACCTTTTATTAAGGTTCCCCACTGCCATAAAGCCTCAAGAAGCATATTGTTGTTTCAAAAGGTATGGTAAATTACAATTTTTCTCTGGTTTTCTTTTTAGGTGTTGTTGAGGTAAATTATGTTTAAAATATATATAAGAAAATGATGACATACTTGGGGAAATGAAGGAAAAAATCAATACGCCAAATTTATAAAACATTAGGCCTTAATTGGGAAAGTCCACCCGTATTTTTGTGTTTACAACATTGTATTTGGAAAGTCTACCCATATTTAGCATTTCCATCTAAGTACAAAGCAACCTTCGTTTCTATAAGGAGCATTTTGGTAAATTGGCATACTTGCAGCCTAAATTAAGGGTAAGTTTAGGACTATTTTAATAAATTGGCACACTTTCAGTATAAATAAAATCTGATTACAAGCATTTAGTAAATGGTAGTGTTTCATTGTAAATTATAAGCATTAGGATAGGATATGACCAGAAGCTAGCATTTAAATAACTTTTATACTTATTTTTTCAGGTTTGTGCTTTCTTATCACGAAGATCACAAGACTTTTAACCCGAAGTTGTTAATCAAAGCAATGTACATATAGCATCCTATGTTGGTTCAACTGTTCTCTCATTCTACTTTTTCTCCTAGCATTGTACTTTCTATTGTTGCAATATTCTGTATGGATCTTTTTGCGTAAAATCAAAATGAAATTTGCTATCGTGTTGGTTATTTGAATTAGCGTAAAGAGAAATGGTTTGGTTGATTTGAAAGGGCCAACTATTATTATTATTATTCTTTTTTGAATTTAGGGTGTTAATTCAGTTTCTACACTATTTAAGTTGGACCAAATTCATAATTGCTTTATATATGCAACGGATATGAACATTTAACCAAACCATATACAAAACTCACTTTTATTATCTTGTGCAACTATGTTTTAATATAAGATCAACTAACAAAATGGCCATTTTTGACAATTACATTTCACAAAATGCCTACTTTCAGGTAAACTTTTGTAGCATCCTCTTTCTGGTTCAGTATTTGATCAATTTCACCGGTTCTCGATCATTAGTCAATTTCACCTAGATTTGATTTACATGTGTGGGTGTGTTTCATGTTTTGGATATGGATGAAGGCAAACATAAATTCAAAGCAGAATAAAGGCCAAAAATTCCTGATACATCAGATCAGGAGAGGCTTGAAATGGTTTTATATAGGTATGAGTATATTCATTTTGTCTAACAATGGGAAGGATGGATCATATCACCATGGTTGAGAGTTCAATTTCATTATTTTATTACCAAAATAACATCAATACAGTTGCTACATTAAAACAAATCCGTGTAATATTTTTGGTCTCAAAAGAATCAAATCTTACTTTTTGTCCTTATTTTGAAAATGTCCATATATGTGCTCTTTTTAATGATGTAGATGGGTCCTTTAACCGGAAGCAATGACAACAACATAACCACTGTTTTATACTATTTGTGGAGTATATGCGGCTTCAAGTAAATAGCATGTTAAAGAACCGACTTGCAGTAGTATTCAAATAAAATCGGCACCTGTGCAAGAGTGATATATTAAACTGTGAAAATTTATTGCAGCCTTTGACTTAACGTAAAAATGTATAGTCACAAAAATAGTTGAAAAAAAAAACTAAAGTCACCGAAAAGTTAAATTGTGAAATTTTATTTGCAGCCTTTGACTTAATGTAAAAAATGTAAGATAACAAAATAGCCTCTACACTACAATAAAAGCCTGTAAAAAAGAAAAACAAAAGCCAGCTCAAGAGGTACAAGTCACATTACCAGGGGTATAAATCATATAAGCTCATATAAACATAAGTTTTCCACTATGCATCAAAAAGCTAGCTAACCTGAGGACAACACTAATGCTACTTAAAAAAAAAAAAAAAAACCTCTCTCTAAGCAATCTTTACGTTTTTTAAGAATTCTTTAAGTTTTTGTATTTTATTTTAATTATGGCTGGTGTATCACGAGGCATAATTCCTGGTTCAGATCAATGTTTGGAAAATGAAAATATTTTAGAAAATCAAAATCATAAGTTTTCAGCACATGGTATGCAAGATCATGAAATTACTTTCAATCTGGTAGAAAAAAAATTAAAAAACATAAAAACAAAACAGACTTGTTTCTTTAAACATCTAGATAAAGGAATACAAAAAAAGAAATCTATTTTCAATTTTTTTTTAAGTAGCATTAGTGTTGTCCTCAGGTTAGCTAGCTTTTTGATGCATAGTGGAAAACTTATGTTTATATGAGCTTATATGATTTATACCCTGGTTCAGATCAATGTTTGGAAAATGAAAATATTTTAGAAAATCAAAATCATAAGTTTTCAGCACATGGTATGCAAGATCATGAAATTACTTTCAATCTGGTAGAAAAAAAATTAAAAAACATAAAAACAAAACAGACTTGTTTCTTTAAACATCTAGATAAAGGAATACAAAAAAAGAAATCTATTTTCAACCATAAACATATTTCAGATTTAGCAGCTGGAAAAGAAATACAAATACATTCTCAAAATGATCTCAAAAAAATAAGCAATATGGAGTGAATGCTGAAGCTACGACTGAAGGTACTGATGTATTGGACAAGTGTGCTTCGATTCAATGTGGTGACACCTTCATTTCGGCTACAAAAGTCCCTGAAGAACACGATGGTGATCTTTTGGAGAAGTATGATTCACACGAATACCGTGTTCAATTGCTAGAGAAGCTTCCTCAAAATATATCTTATGAGGGTGGTACTATCAACTCGGTTAACCAAATTTCTGAAGAAGGTGACAAAGCTTTCTCAAAAGATAACATGGAATACTCATATTTCGAAAATAAGGAAGGTGAACCTGATGAATCTAACGGAGTTATGAGGTTTTGGAAAACCTTATATATCCTATATCCGGGGATATTGGTGTTCCAAGAAGCCACCACAACCTGCTTGAAATAGTTCTTATAAGTCAGGAAGTTAGGGAACTTGAACGGTTTAGGCCTGAAAGTAGCACGATGAGGAAGAGAAAGCACAGCAGGGGTATGGTCAGAAGTACGGTAGGGGAGAAAACTGACAGTAGCAGAGGGGAAAGAAGCAACGAAATTAGGATTTCCCATGACACGGTCAATTTTCTTGAGAATCCCACCAGTACCATTAGGAGACTTGGTCCAGGTGTAGAAGAGACATTTATAGTTAAGGTCCTCCATCTCCATGCGATTAACACAGTCCCTAAAATCCTCCATGGCACGAGAGATAACAGAAGTCCCATAGGTGCTATCTTTCATGTCAAGAGCAACATTGAAATCACCCAAGAGGATCCAAGGGGCATCTTTAACCACATTCTTATGGTCCGTAAGAGAATGCCAAAGCGAGCGACGCATGATGTGATTATTATGAGAATAGACGAAAGAGCAGAAGAAGGATTTATTAGAGTCACAAATTTTAATCGAAAAATGCATAACCTGATCATTTAAGTCAAGAAGCATCATATCAACATTTAGGGGGTCCCAGGCAACCACAATTCTCGTCCCCCGAAGGCAAAAAAGACCGTTAGACGACCAAGACCAGGAGCCAAAAACACGATTACAGATAAGAGGAAGATTAGCGAAGGAAGCACGAGTCTCGATGGAAGCACAAATTCGGAGATTTTGATCTCGAATAAGATCTCTCAAAGATTTTTGATGAGAATGCTTACAGAGCCCGCGAGTATTCCACATAGCAATGTGCGTCATATGGAAACTGGGAGGGGGGTGGAGTCCATCTGCTCGGACGCCGGAGCTATCATAGGTTGATCATTATGGGATCCAGTCGCATTAACAATGAACTGGGCTGTGTCACCATTATCAGAGTCGACCTCAAAACAGTTATCCTCTTCGATTAGGTCGTCAGCAGGCAGGGGGAAAGAAGTAGAGGGAATATTAGTGACGTCAGAAGAACAAACCTCTAGAATGGAGAAGGCGTTGAATATAGGAGTGGAGGATTCAGACTTTTTTCGTTGCTGGGATGAGGAAAGGTGTAGGATAGGGCTAGGGAAACCAACTATAGCCTCCTTACCCTTTAAGGGGGGATTAGGAGAAAGGGGGGAAGTGGAGGTTCGATTAATATCATTAATCGGGGGGTTCTCAAATCGTTTCTTATTTCTAATTGTTTTTAAATTGTTATTATTTTTGGAAAAAGAGTTATCATGCGTCTTGTATTTGTAATTTCGACTCGTATTGCTTTTAGAAGTTTCATTATTTTTATTGTCATTATTAGAAACATGTTTTGATTTATTTTTCTTATTTGAAACCATAGTAAAATCATCATTTTTATCTTTAATTGGTTGTTCAAGTTTTTCCATAGTTATGGTAGAAGTATCCATAGGTTTAGCAAAAGAAGTAGCATTTTGTTTAGCAATAACATGCATACAAACATGTGTTTCGTGTCCAAAGACCTTACAATGAGAGCACATAGGCGGTTTCCATTCATATTCAATTCTAAGCATATGAGTAGAAAGCTCAATAGTTTCAGGATCGGGGATACGAATGATAACTTTGTCCACCCATGAAGGACGCGAGGGGACTTCGAGCAGGACACGTGCATAAACTGCTTTACCCACAGTATAAGTGCACATATTTGCCGTATAAGAGTCCATGGCAAGAGGCTTACCAATTTTGGAAGCAATGTGGCTTAACCCTTCCTCACTCCAAGTCTCATAAGGGATGTCATGGATTTTAATCCATAGAGGAAGTTTGTCATGGTTGTTTCTATGAATACTAAGTCCTGGTCTCCATTTTTGCATGACAATGGGGGCACTCCTAAAAGTCCATGGGCCGTGGGTTATAACATGTTGTAGACCTTGATCGTTGTTAAATTTAAATAGATAGACACCATTACCATTTAACAGAACGTCCTCCAGTCCATGTTTTGACCACATCTTAGAAGCGATATATCGGACATCCGAATAATTCATTTTACATCCAACAAAATATCCACATATGGTCCGGGAATGAGTCTCACAGATCTTATTAACGACCGTCACCGGTATGTCAACAGGTACTTCAATATCTTGACTTAAGTTAGGAATGAAGCGGAAATTGTCACTTGAGTGTTTGTGAGAACCACTCAAGATGTTCGCCTGAGAGTTAACGAGCAACGGAAGTTTACGAGACCAAGCGTTATTATTTATGTTTTCTGAATCCATATTACGCATAATATTTTTTTGTTTATTAGAATTAGTTAATGGATCGCAACCGTAGTTTTTAGTATTAGCGTATTTAGACTTCAAAATATTTTTGTTACTAAAATGCGTAAAAGCCTTATAAGATATAGTATTAATGGGCTTGGAAGGGTAAATAGAATTATTGGATATGGTAGACTTTGGAAGGCCCAATATTGAAGGATTATTATGATAGCCCAAATGTGTAGGAGTCTTATGAAGGCCCAACATGGAAGGTAGATGGGAATGGGTCGGTCCAGGCACATACGAAGTGGATCCATTAGGATCCATATGGATCAAGGGCATAGAGATGCCGTGAGTGTGCATCGGATTGGAATCAATTGTCAATTCACTAGGAACATCATGATGGGGTATAGAAAAGTGGGTTTCTATGTCCCCCATATTAGTGTCACAAGGAACATCATGATGGGAATAATCATTATGCATATTAAGAGTAAATGGAATAAAGTCATTACCCCATTTTTGTTTGAATTGATCGGCTCCTTTAGACAAACCCGTTAGAGCTCCATTCTTTAAAGAAACATCGCCAGCTTTACCATCATCGTTTTTAACTACATCTCCTTCCCCAATTATCGGTGGTATGTTTGTGACTGTTGGTGCGTGGACTTCACTTGCAGAAGAGATATATCCGGCAGCCTGAAGAGACCCATTGGTAACTCCATCTCCGGAGCCGATGTGATGCAGCATGCAGTCACGGTTGTTAGTATATGGGTCAACCATACGTTCCATGTTTGATTCATCATCTTCATCTTCACTATCATTGTCTTCCGAGGATGAATATTCTGCACTTAAACCATCAGTCATGCCCGAACCTTTCTCACGATCTCCATATATTTGCGTAACCGAGTGACCCTTGTTGTTAGACGGTTCACAGAAGGAAGCTCCGTTAGATTCATCAGGTTCACCTTCCTTATTTTCGAAATATGAGTATTCCATGTTATCTTTTGAGAAAGCTTTGCCACCTTCTTCAGAAATTTGGTTAACCGACTTGATAGTACCACCCTCATAAGATATATTTTGAGGAAGCTTCTCTAGCAATTGAACACGGTATTCGTGTGAATCATACTTCTCCAAAAGATCACCATCGTGTTCTTCAGGGACTTTTGTAGCCGAAATGAAGGTGTCACCACACTGAATCGAAGCACACTTGTCCAATACATCAGTACCTTCAGTCGTAGCTTCAGCATTCACTCCATATTGCTTATTTTTTTGAGATCATTTTGAGAATGTATTTGTATTTCTTTTCCAGCTGCTAATTCTGAAATATGTTTATGGTTGAAAATAGATTTCTTTTTTGTATTCCTTTATCTAGATGTTTAAAGAAACAAGTCTGTTTTGTTTTTATGTTTTTTAATTTTTTTTCTACCAGATTGAAAGTAATTTCATGATCTTGCATACCATGTGCTGAAAACTTATGATTTTGATTTTCTAAAATATTTTCATTTTCCAAACATTGATCTGAACCAGGAATTATCTCCCTTCGTACTGAGCTTGATAGAATTCAGATTGCTCTGGATCGGGACCCTTTCAATAAGGATCTCCGTGAAGAATAGTTGCAGGTATCTCCTCGCTTATAATGAGGCTAGCCTTGATGAAGAGAGGTTCCTGAAACAAAAGGCTAAGGTTGACTGGCTTCGTGAGGGAGATAAAAATTCTGGATTTTTCCACAAGTCTGTTAGAAGCCGTTTATCTCGTAACCGTATCGATTCTATCCAGGATACTAACGGAAACTGGATCTCGGGGAATGACCTTCCCAAGCTGTTTGTCTCCCACTTTCAATCTTTCTTGGGATCTGCCCACCCCACCATTCCTATTCGTGATCCTTGTTCCCTTTTCTCTAATAAGCTTTCCCCTATTCAGTCTGCCGCCATGCTTACTCCTGTTACTGATGAGGAGGTTAAGTGTGTCCTGTTCCAGATGGGTGATGATAAAGCCCCTGGATCTGATGGTTTCTCTGCTAAGTTCTTCAAATCTGCTTGGGATATTGTGGGTCCTGATTTCTGTATGGCGGTTAAGTAATTCTTCTATTCTGGAAAACTTCTTAAATCTTTCAACAGCACCATCCTTGCTCTCATCCCTAAAGTTGATTCCCCTTCCAAAGTCACTGATTTTCGCCCTATCGCTTGTTGTAATGTTGTTTACAAATGTATCAGCAAGATTATTGCGGATCGTATCAAAAACCATCTTTCTTCTCTGGTTGATGAAAACCAGTCTGCTTTCATCCCTGGCCGTTTGATCACCGACAACGTCCTTCTTGTCCACGAGCTCATGCGTGATTATCATCGTCATCGTGGTCCTCCGAGGTGTGCTTTTAAGGTCGATATTCAAAAAGCGTACGACACAGTTGACTGGTCGTTTCTTCGGACCATCTTGTATGGGTTTGGTTTCCCCGATCGCATGATTGACTGGATCATGAAATGTGTTTCCACGGTTGCTTACTCTGTGAGTATCAATGGTAATACACATGGGTTTTTCAACGGTAAAAGGGGCCTGCGGCAGGGTGACCCCCTCTCTCCCTATCTCTTCACTCTTGTCATGGAGGTGCTAAACCTTGTGATCAAGAGAAACATCCATGATTCGGACTCTTTTAAATTCCACAGACAATGTGATGATCAAAGTATCACCCATCTCTGTTTTGCCGACGATCTCCTTCTCTTCTGTCATGGAGATAGCTCTTCGGTTAGAATCATCTGTGATTCTCTTGAAGAATTCTCTGGGGTTTCTGGCCTCCATCCTAATATTGCGAAGAGTGAAGCCTTCTACTGTAATGTTGGTGAGAGGACCAAGGATGCCATTGACCGTATTGTTAAGTTTCCTGAGGGCTCTTTCCCTGTCCGATACCTTGGCGTTCCTCTTATCACCACCCGTCTTGCCCACAAAGACTGTAAAGGCCTTGTTGATAAAGTCAAATGCAGGATTAATGACTGGAAAAACAAGTCTCTCTCCTTTGCTGGTCGTCTCCAGCTCATCCTCTCTGTTCTTTCTTCTACTCAAATCTATTGGGCTTCTGTTTTTATTCTTCCTAAATCTATATCTAACGATATTGAGAAGCTCATAAGAGGTTTCCTCTGGTGCAATGGTGAGTTGAAACGAGGTAAAGCTAAAGTCTCCTGGAAAACTATGTGCCTTCCTAAGGAACATGGTGGTCTTGGCATCCGTAACCTTGCTATCTGGAATGTTGCCCTTATGGCTTCCCATGTTTGGAGACTCCTTTCCAAGAAAGAGTCCCTATGGGTTAAGTGGATCCATTCTTACCGTCTATGTGGCCGTAACTTTTGGGATGCTCCCAAAAAATACGGTTCTGGATTTGCCTGGCGAAACATCCTTGATATGAGGAATAAGATAAGGGAGTATATAGTTTCCCAGATAGGTGATGGATGCTCTACCTCTGCTTGGTTCGATAACTGGCACCCTGCGGGCCCCCTTTCTAAATTCTTGTCTGCCCGTGACATCCATAATGCGGGTTTCGCTCCTGATACTAAGGTTGCTGACCTGGTCCTCAACGGATCTTGGGTTCGTCCACATTATTGGAGGGACTCCCATGCTGCTCTTCTTTCTCATAACCCTCCTTCTCTTTCCACGTCGGTTCCTGATAATCTCCTTTGGAGATCTAGAGACGGTAAACTATCTCCTTTCTCTGTTAGTTCTGTTTGGCAGTCTATTCGCCCCTATCATCAACCGGTCTTTTGGTTTCATCTCGTTTGGTTCTCCCAGAATATTCCCAGACATGCTTTCATTCTCTGGGTTGCTCTTAAAAATCGTCTTAAAACTCATGACAAAATCAAAATCTGGGACACTAACTCCAATCTCATTTGTGCGTTCTGCGGGAATTGTCCGGATTCCCTTTCCCATCTCTTCTTTGAATGTTCTTTCACTTCTTTGGTTTGGCATGACCTCCATCCTGTCATGAATCTTTCCTTCTCCACTGATAATTGGTCTGATATCATTAATCAAATCAACCCGATTTCTAAGAGCAAGACCATTTGGTCCATCATCAGAAGACTTGTTCTTGCTGGAGCTGTTTACCACATTTGGCAGGAAAGAAATTTTCGTATTTTTAAAAAAACTAAAAGATCTCATCATGCTGTCGTGAATAGTGTTAAGGATGATATCAGCTGTAGACTGCTGAGTCTATCTATGAAACCTTGCACTAATATTGATTTGGCTAAAACAATATGGACCCTCCCTTGACTTTCTTCCTCTACGCTTCGTTATTTTTCTCTGCTTGTATGGTTTGTTTGTTTTGCAGGTTGCTTTCCTTTATGTTCTTGTTTGCTTCTGGTTCCATTTCTTGGTTTGGTTCCTAGTTTAGCCTTGTTGTCCGTTGGGGCCTGTCCCGATGGATTTTCTGGTTTTTAGGTGGGGAGTCCCCAGCCTTATATTGTATTTATTCTTTTTATTAATAAAATTTGCCAGAGGTGCCGCCCTCTTTACCCAAAAAAAAAAAAACACTAATGCTACTTTTAACAAAAATATACGTGTTTTTGGCTGCATAAAGATACTACTAAACTTTTCATCTTATTTTTAAGATTTTTAAATAAAAATAGTATAGCCTGAAAATTCTAATACTTCTATTTACCTAAAATGAAAAACAAATAAATTACACAAATAAACTTATTTAGGTTCGACTTAAATTGTAAATGGTCCATGTTATTTTTTTTTATTTTTCCTCAACACTGTCAGTTTAGCAACACCTGACCATTTGAAATTATCGTTTTGCCTTTGTTTTATATTACTTTCTAGGATAGGTTGTTTTATATTTTTAGTTATGCAATCTATTCATAATTACAAATAAGTTTTGTAATATAGTGGTGAAGGAATCGGTTTCATGAAGCCGTTCTTGACCTATCATCCTCCATCTTTCGGGCAACGGTGTGGTCATCCTGGATTCCTGTAATGTCGGCGGCCCTGCAAGGCAATCCGCGGCCATCCCACAACGATTCTGCCTGGTCTAATAGAGATATTTTTGTTATGGTTTACATATGGAAATGCCAAAATATCTGTTAACATTTATATTTAGACTTAAAACTTCATTTTTTGGCTTATAATAAATACTGGCATGGTCATTTTAATAGTGGTGGTGTATCCGTCTAATTTTATAGTGATATAAAAATTCTAAATTTGATCAAAGTTGTAAAAAATGACCCAAGGGGTAGAATACTCATTTAAATGTGCAACATGGACCAAATATGCTATCATAATAGCTAATTAAGACCAAAATTGCAAACAGATTTAGTTTTAGACGTGATCTAAAAAATGACCTAAACACGGGGTAATATATAATTTAGTCTATTTATTTTTGCATGTTCCTCCAACCACCAACCCGTTTAAAGCGAATTTGTTATGATATGAAACAAAAAAAGGAATTCGATATTTTTTTAGTGTAAATTTGAAATTTGAGAAGCTCGTGAGGTGAGTTTTGGTGTATTATTCTTGATGTGGATTTTGTTGTTGGTCATAAGTATGCAGTAAAAAAAACATGGCTGGTCGTATCATATGACGGTCTTTTTATGTAACGTGTTTGCTTTATTCAGTGTTTTTTGTTTTCGGGAATATAGTTGAATTTGTTGATCTAATAAAGTATGTAAGTGGGTATAGTTTGAATATAGTTTATGTAGTTGTGTGTCTAATATACGTAGTGCTTTACAAGTTTTGTTTTTTATTACCAAATTCACATGCTTCGTTGGTCGTAGCAGATGACAGGTCTATTTAATATAACATTAGCAAAATTGTTTTAAGTTACGGGTTTAAATATTCGAAAAGGGAAAAATAGTTATATGACCAAAAATAGTCCGTGTTTTCGGAAAGGGAAAAATAGTTATTAAAACAGAAAAATATAAAAATGGTCTAATCCTATAAGGTTTTGTCAAAAAATAGTTATATGACCAAAATAGTCCGTATTTTCGTAGGTGGTCTATGCCAATTGTAAAAATGATAACGTGGACATCCTTCACAAGTGAAAATGTTTTTCTTTGATAGATGATGCTTAAATTTTGTTTGAGAAAACGAGGGAACACTCAGAAAAACCAATTATGGCAAATCTGTAGAAATTAACGGAAAAAGTCTTCTTTCCCCATTAAGTAAAAAAGAAACAAACCCATAAAAAGTCTGGGAAATGAGGCTTTCCTCATTAACTTTTTACAAAATCATTATCATACAAATTTTTGCAAGTACGGATAAAACAAACAACTGTAAAACAAGTATCTTGCAACATTTTTGTATCATACGGTAGGTCCCAAACAATCCTAGATCTATGGACTATGAATGGTATCAATCAATCAATAAGAACACAAGGAGATTCAATCTTCAATGCACACTTTGATTAACAAAGTCGGGTACACAAGATCCTATGAATGCTTGAATAAATGAATAATTCTCTAGCTTAGCACAAGTTCCCAAAAACTACCAACATGACAAATGAGGCTAAAAAGACTATATATAGTCTATGCCTAAACCTAGTGAAAACCCTAAGCCCACCCAAGAGAGACCACGGAAATCCTAGGCCTGGCGCAACCGAAATCCTATGGATTTCGGTCCAACACCACCGAAAACCCACTGGATTTCGGTCCAAACCGAAAACCTCATTCAGGCCCATAAAATCTTCATTTTAGCTTAGAAACTCCTTGGATTTGGTCCGATTAAATGCAAAGATTAAACCAACATAAATTATGGCCCAACAATCTCCTCCTTGGTTTAATGCTTTCATTTTTCTTCAATATCTGTCTTGATCTTGATTCGGTTGTACACTGCAGAACATTTCAACAGTCTCCCCCTTAGCATAACAATCTCCCCCTTAGCAGGTAACGGGTATAGATGTTGATAGCTTTTAGCACGTTGTAGAGACAACTTCATCTTTGGTATCGGACTATCTTCAGGTTTGACTTTGTAAGTTTATTGGGCTAGCCGGTCTTCAACATAGGTCTTGAATCAGCACATCCAGCTTCTGATTTGACTTTGATCTTGACTGGAGTCTGAATCTTCAAGTCTTCACTCTAGATCACATGAAGGTGCGAATGTAGCAACAAATTGACTGAGGAGGAATTCAAGCAGCTTGTCACATGGAATTAAGCTTCGCCTTATTCGGGAACAAAATGTTCGTGTCGAAACTTTCAAACTTCACTTCTTGCTGACGCTTATCGATACGAGCAATAACCGCAAATCCTGTGGGTCACGTAGTTATAAACTCTCACCACAGTTGTTCAAGGATTCATCCTTGGCTCAGAATGAGACTTCTCGTAGTATCTGTGTGAACCCGGGGGAACGTATTGCGATTGTTTGAGTATCGGTGAACTACTCGTGGCCGTTTTGATTTAGACCCCTGCATATCCTTGATCAAAGATCTCAATGCAGTTGACAAGTCAATGACACGCCTAGGTCGTCGTGCGGTCAAAAATAGTAAAATACCTCAGTCTCACTAGTACAGTAGTAGTCAGGGTCGATCCACAGGAGTTTCGTGGTTAAGTTAAGACGATAGCTTGCCAACTGTAGTGTCACGCTATAGCCGGAGGGACTAACTTCTACCTTCTAAAAAATAATCCAAAAACGCAATTCCAAACCAATTCCCAAAAAAAAGCATAAACTAAATGAAACTTAAACTAAAATCTAACCTAATTTGCTTACTGAAATCAGAAGTGAGATTCATAATCAGAAACAAACAAGATCAATCCAAAAACATCCAAAGCAATAAAGCATAAATAAAGGTAAAAAGTGCAATAATTCATGAACCGAATGATTAACTTGATTAAACTTCAATCCAGAACATCCAAAACAGTAACAAACGAAATTCGGAAACTTTAACCTAATGCTAATGGTTGTCACACCCACAAACACTAAGTTACAAGCTCAAAACAACTAAACTAAAACTAAAAGTAGAGTGAAAACATAAAAATACCACAATGGGCTGATGAAATCTCGAAACTTGAGTCAAAGTCGCCGTAAGTCCACCTTAGGGTCTGATCTTCGCCTCCGGAATTCAACCTAATGGCCTCTATTTATAGTTGTGGAAAATTAGAACCCGCGCCGCGCATAGCTCAAAACCGCGCGCGTACGTTTTCTCGCGGTTTGAATTTCTTCACCGCCTCATCTTCTGACGTGGCGCATCGCGCACACATGCCTATCCGCGGCACGCGTATCCAGTCGACCGATTTTGACTTTATCTTCAAACTTCTTCATTTTGTACGCGTTTAACCCCTGATTGCTCTTTGCAAACAAGCACTGACACAAAAAATGAGAATACCAATGCATATATGATATAATTCACCAAGAATAGGGCTCAACAATGACTAAAATACTTGATATTACTAGGCGTTGTCAAACACCCCACACTTGTGCCTTGCTTGTCCCTAAGCAATAGAGTTTTTAACAGATTTTAACAAAGACTCAAACAATTTTGAATGTGTTCAATTTCAAAGCTTATCGCCCTAAGAGTTAGAGTGAAATAGTTTGTGAAAACATAACCAGAATATTCTTTGGAATTCATGACTTTCTAAAGAACCCTTGATTACAAATTTTTTGTCCACAATGAAGCGTACGTACTCATTCAGATTCTAAAGGCCATTAAAGAACTATCCATGACTTTCGATGTTGTCTGTGTAACGAGCTTTCAGAAATACCATCCCATACCAGACGATCTTAGGTGGCAAGGTGCAAAAGCCCAACCTATTTTAGACTTACCGGCTCGAACAACAAAGGCTACTGATTGACAGTTCCTTACTAAATTCCAAACCTAAAATACTCCAATCTTCTAACTCCTAAAACTCAACTTATTTGACTAAACTCATAGCATGATAACAACTAAATAGTATTCCTTGAAAAATACCAATGCTATAACATTCACAAACTATTCATTTCAAAGTTACAATCCATTAAAAATTTTGAAAAAGTTGCTAAAATTTTTGAAAATTGACTGTTTTCGCAAAAATTTCAAAAAAACACTCTTTCGACCGTCCACACCCTACACTTAAAACGGTACAACGTCCCCGTTGTACAAAATTATTTCAAAACTAAGGAGAAAGAGTTACCCCTTAGACGGTTGATTGCTTGATGTAACTCGGTTGTCACAGGTACAAAAACACGAACTGCTTACGCTTCAGATTCAGATTTCCAGGAGTTGTAGCGCTACAGTAAAACACGCCAGTGATCATGGCAAGTGGAGGGGCACGGTGACCCCACATTTCCCTGAAACAACTCCTCCATAGATTCCCCATTCGGTATTACATGCATCACCCACAAAAACATTAAATGCAAATAGAAACAGACAACTAAAATATAAACAAACGCAAAAATAAGATAGTGTCATATGTTTGGTACAAATTTCTCCAAAAAGAAAAGAAAATACATCAATCATCTCAGCGTGTCCTGAAGGGACCCGCCTCATGGTCATGTGTTGGGAAGGGTTGTGGGTGTCGCCCCCGCTGAGAGGCCGTCTCTAATAAGACCTCCCCAATCCAAGCCAGCTGATCCTGAATGCTGGTAACCCTATCATCCAGCTCTCGAATAGCTGTCATCACATCTGACAGTTGCGGCTGTGGCTCTGCTGGTGCAGCAACTCTCCGGCGTCGCCTCGCTGGTCCCTCCTCATGGGCTGGTCGGGGTGCCCGTGGTGCCTCTGTCGCCACCCTCACGTATCGACCCGCCTGCGGCTGAAGAATAAGCCCCATAATTCTCCAAAAATCGGGCTGATGTACGCACGGGTGGTATCTCAGTCAAAGTCGCTATGGTCCCGGCAGTAAGCAAGCCATATGATCGGGCCAAGCGGATAATGTAATGTCCGCCGGCCATGGGGTTGCTGCTAGACACACCCGCAGCTCGAGTGGATAGGGAGATCGCCAAGGCATAGGGCAAATGGAGGAATCTGGTGGGATCGAGGAGCGCCCACATGATCTATGTGCAGACAAGCTCAGATGGCGTACAGAGTGCAGCTGTAGATGTAAAAACTGATGCTTAAAGCAAATTTTTGGTGGGTTGATTTCATTGTATCATTTACTTTATCAATTAGGAGTTGGACTCTGATAAGATTGATAAGTCTTTGATTTTCATGTGTAGATTATTCCTGATATGGTTGGAGCATAAGAAAAAACGTTCATAAAATTGAAGAAAAGCAACTCAAAAAGTATGGTTACCTATTTGTAAGATTTATTGTGTTTTATAATATTTTATTCCGTCTCTATATCTTGATTTTGAGTGTACCATTTCTTAATATGATTATATATTTTTATCCGTGGGATATTCATATTAATAAAAGTCTTTAAAAATTAAGGAATTCCTTTTAAACATTATGCTGATCACATGTTCTATTTCACGGTTTTAATCATCTTCGTTTTTTATTTTACCTGTTCATCACATGTTGTAATTTCTTGATTGTTTATATGGTTGTATATGAAATCTTTTCGAATATGTTTCTCGGGTATTCATCCTGCATAACTTTTAACCAAGTTCAGAATAATTTGGACTTGGTCTTCGATTCTAATTGTCTGATTCTTTTGGATGCAAATCTATCAATCTTTATTTTGGAAGTCAAGTTTAGACTGATTGGCATATAAGCTTCCATGTAGAAAAGGCATATCAATCTTTCTCCTACATTCTAAAATTTGTAAGTTTTCTTAATTGGATGTTAACACTGCTAAAGATATCTCTGACATAAAAAACTATTTGTATGTCATTGCAGATCACACCATTGGCATTTGTGTGACTCCATCCCATTTAAAAGTTCTTTAGGAATTTGAATTTGAATGATTGCATTTTCAGGATTTGAATTATGTAAATTTCTTTCTTTTGTATATCTTTGTTTGGTTTGTGATTATGTAAACTTTTTTTGAATGTAAATAATAATAAATGACCTAAATGCCCTTTCTCAATTCTTTGTCCATAATGGAAAGTTAATATTTTTTTTTTGCTTACGACACTTTTTAAACTACCTTTGGGTAAAGAAAAGAAATAATATTAATATACATAATGTTGCCTAAAACCAATTATAAAATAAAAATTTAGGAGCAATAATGACCGGTATACGACACTTGACTCACCATGGAGTAATATCTTTATATAAATAAACAATTTCAGTTGATTGTTCAACAAATAAACAATTTGAAAATGTATTTGGTTGATTCTCTTCTAAAACAATTTGAAAATTGCCATACTAATAAACTTCGATCAGATGTCAGGTCTTGCCAATAAAATGTATTTTTCTCTTTTTTTTCTCTCTCAATGACATATGAACTTGTGCGAACAGTTAATTTTTTTTAATTTAAATAATAATCATGATTCTTGTACTTGAGTTGCAAGTTGTAAGTTTGTCAAAATTTTAGAAACAACCATGATTTGTTACTAAAAAGCTACGTGACTTCTGATAGTTTAGACAACAATGCGAAGAATTATGTCATTAGTTATTACATTTTGAAATAAATAAATACTAAATGGTAGAATTAATTTTTAACTAAATTTATACAAAAAGTTCGAACAAATAGCTATGTCAACCAAACGAGTTTTAAAATTCAATCGAACGACTTATTTATATTTTTAATATAATTATTTATTTAAGAGAATAAATTTAAATTAAAAATGATAATTATTTTATAAAAAATACTTCTATTTTAAACCCAAAATGCCAGTAAAATTTTTTTTTTAACCAAAAAATAGCATATTTAAAATTTCAAATCAACAACATATATTTATGTTTTACTGAAATACCAAAATACTTTTAGTTAAAACCCAAAATTGGTGTACACTTTTATTTTCACAAACAATAGAAATATCATTGTATATTAAACACAATACAATAATGTATTTATATTTTTACCAAACAACACATATTATAAAAAAGCAAACTACTAACCGCTTTTACATTTGGATTAAATAAACTTTGAATAGTTAAAATTTATATATATATATATATATATATATATATATATATATATATATATATATATATATATATATATATATATATATATATATATATATATATATATATGTTGTCGCCAAATATTCTAAGTAAGTGCGGAAAGTAAGAGTCCAAAATTTGGAGGTTTCGGAGATGGACAAGTCGAAGACTTGATATGGGTGCGGAATTATAACGAAGAATTAATACTTAGAATAGCTCTTAATAGCTCAACAATAAACGATAAAGATAAACAGTTATGTAACTCGGAAATGTAAAGACTTAAAGTAAAGAATGCTAGAAATGTAAGGGTGATAAGAGATGCAGATTAGAACGTAAGAGTTGATGGAATGAGAGAATATATTGATAAGTGAAAGTGTTACATAAAGTCTCTCAAAACCATGAGGACTGAAGATGAACTTGGTCTCCCTTTTATAGACTAAGGGAGGACCTTCGGATAATAACCTATGGACTGAAGAGGAGACAACACGTCTCTCTTCAGTCAGATAAAGAAGGGTGAATCTAATATAAAAATACAATGTCAGACTAGGGTGGCTTGTCTATAATTTAATAATACTCTAAAGTACAACAGACATGCTTCTAGAGGATCACGCCTGATCTAGTATAATAATATCCTATAAGTTGACGTGTTAATCCCTTGCCTTATCTTCTTGATATTCTTTGGTCTTCAGTCTTCTTTGTTGAATGTTTAAGTGTAATATTTCCTTAGATATGTTGATATTGATAGTCCGAAATCCTGATCGGATTTCGGAGTCTTGGCTGGTTTGATCAGAGTGTCTTTGGAAATATAGTTAAGGATGTCTTGATCTTCTGAGTTAGTTCAGAATGTGATCTTCTGAACTCTTTCGTCTGGGTGAGATACTTGTTGATTCTGAGTTCCTTTGATGGTCTGAAATCCAATACTGGATTTCGGATAGTTACAATAATATCATAACATAACTTATCCGAGATATAAGTTAACAATATACACAAGACATAAGTATTCGTTCATTACTTAAAACATTCATGCAAAAGTAATTTCATTCCATCAAAATAAGAAGTTTGATAATACAATCCTAACATATCAAACTACGAGTTGGTCAATGTAACACCAAGACACTCTTTTTATGTAAATAATAAATAAAAGGGTAAAAAGGTCATTTTACCTTGCAAGGGTAAATTGGTCTTTTGGACAGAAAAGAAGTTAGTGTGAAATGATATTTTGAGTTTTGGACTTAAAATGTTATAAAAACTGATTTTTGGTCATTTTACCAAAAAAGGGTAATTTGGTCATTTGACCATGTGAAGGATCAATTGTGTAAAAATATTGTTCCTTGTGGTAAAAATAAAAGAAAAGAAAGTTTTATTGTAATAAAACTTGATATTAGTGCCAAAAGTTCAAGAAATAAAACTTAGGGACTAAATTTGCAAATATTGGAAGTATAAATAGGAGAGTTGACTCTCCTATTGTGGCTGTCCATTTTTTTAGCTTACGGGAAGGATTTTTGGGTGCGATTTCTGGAAGATGATTGAAGTTTGAAGCAAGAACTTGGATCAATTGTTGGAAGATGGTGATTTCCAAGCAAATAAGGTAAGTAGATTGCCTTTTAGTCAAGTTCTTGAAGAAGTTTTAAATGGGTTTGATAAAAAACTGAAATCTGCAAATTTCAGTTATGATATGTGGTTGAAAGTAGCTTAATACTTCCAATAAGTCATGCTAAAAGGACTTAATTCAAGAAAAATGGAAGTAGGTTGCTATTATTGATGAATTGGGAATTTTGCCAAGAACCCTAAATCATGAATTGATGTGATTAAGGTGTTTTTAATGGCTTAAAACTTGTTATTAGACAAAGGTTTTAGTCCTAGAACAATCCCTGATCATTAAGTCGAGAATTAAGGGCTTAAAATGAGAAAATGGGATTTTGTAGCTTGAAAATCAGAGTTTCTGGCCTTCTGTTCAGCGCTCGCGACCCGACCAAAGGGTTGGTCGCGACCCGAAGGGCATAACCTTCGCGGCTTGACCCGCATTTCCCTCGCGACTCGAAGAGCAGGGTCTTCGCGACCCGACCATAGGGTCTGTCGCGACTCGAGCCCTGGGCAGAAACCAATTTGTTTTCTATGAATTTTCCAAGTTTGATTCTTGTGCTAGGCTTATCCGATTGACCTGAAATTTTAAACATAGGTTTAATATGTTGTAAAACTTCATGGAAAATTATCGGAATACGAATACGACCTCCCAAAAGTACTGTAGTAGAATACGCGTATTTCGGGAAGTGTATTAAATTATATAACGATGGTTATTGATTAGAAATACTTGGAAATGGTTCCCAATTGAATTGTATAGGACTCTTGTGTAGTAGAGTCAACTAAAATGGTTATTAACCTATTATCATTTGGTATATAAATGAATAAATAGGTACGGGATAAATGGTTGTGGTGCACGCAAAAGCAAGAAACAACCGGATTCAAATGCAGCTAGTATCCAGGTTAGTAATCTCACTGATATCATATATGATATATGATGATTGAACTGTTACAGGTTGAAACGGCTTCGAGGGACGAAAATGACAAGTGTAAAAATATATGTAAAAGACAAGACCAGATAAGCCGTGAGTCTTTAATAGACAAGAACGGAGCTGTGAGTCAATACATATATATATACACTATGATATGACAAGACCAGATAAGCCGTGAGTCTGTTATAGACAAGAACGGAGCTGTGAGTCAATATACCCATCTAAACTTATATAGACAAGACCAGATAAGCCGTGAGTCTTTAATAGACAAGAACGGAGCTGTGAGTCAAGCTTATATAGACAAGACCGGATAAGCCGTGAGTCTAGGCAACAGCGGGCTAACCCGTGAGCCATATTTGATTTTGTATTGCATGATATTCCGGTGCGGCCTATACGACTATGATATTATTACAGGTACATGGTGCGGCCTTTTGGCTATGATATCGGGTTATTGAACCCAGCTGGTGCGGCCTGCGGGCTATGTTATATATATTGAAAATGACATGATACGGCTGATATAGCCATGACATATGATGCAGTCCATTGTGACTAAGAAACATGGGACAGAATTGGTTAGACATGAGTATATGTGCAAATAACTGACGTGACTTGATAATTACAGGTTATTGTGATTCAGCCGGTAAGGCTACAGATTAGGATGTGATATCCTAGAAGATATTTGGTCAGCCAGTAAGGCTAGGAGATTGGATTTGATATCCAGACAAATACATGATTGTGTTTTTATACGTGTTATTTGCAGATACGATTACTCACTGAGCTTTGTAGCTCATACCGTTTGTTAAATGTCCCTGCAGGTTAGCATGATCCTGATAAGGGAATAGATAGAGTCCGTGACTCGAGAAGTAGGACTCTTAGATGCTGTAAGTAGCAGCCCGGCTTCAAAGGAGACTACGGTATTTTATACTCTCCTTGATACGCTTGTACCCGTTTTTATTAAAATATACCCCTTTGTTTATGGTTTTAAGTACTGAAACCTTTGTTAAAAATGAAAAATTTTCAGGGGTGTTTTTGTTTTAAAAGCCGGGTGTTACAAGTTGGTATCAGAGCCGTGGTTTAAGTGAACTAGGTGTCTATAGAGTAGATTCCTGGACTTAAACCTTGAGACAGTAGACACGATGAACCGTTAGGTGTATATAGTTGTTATTATACATATATAACCTAACTATTGCTGATTTCTAACGTATAAGAAGTATGAGCAGCGAATATTACTGGGAGAAATTTAGGGCGTGCAGCTTTAAGAGGCGAACCAGCCCATTCTCAAGGCTCCATTGAACGAGGGGCAAAGAGACAAGTAGCAGAAAACCCACATGACAAGCAACAGTAGTTGCTGTGGTCAGAGAAAGAAATTTGGGTGCTCACCCTGATTGATATCAAGGTGAAAGAAACGTAGCTGAGACTACAAGAAAAAGCAGAAAACGATTAGTGGACACTTCGGGAGAAGTTACCACAGACTGGTCCAACCTTAAAAGGAAGGGACCAAAACCGAGTAGTTATGTATTGTGAGAAGTGCAGGAAAAGCACTCAGAAAATTGTAGAGTTGAGACTCTACCGTTGAAGTGATGGAATTGCAGAAAATAGGAGCATATTGCTCGAGCTTGTTGGAAAGCACGGAAGTGTGTCTAGCACGGAGCTATAGAACACTTTCTTATGAAATACTCACATGCTAAATGTGGAGTAACGGGTGATGAACCCAGGAAAGAAAGAAGAAATGAATGGTCAAAAAGGACCAATGGTATTATGAGCATTCCACCAGATTGTGGAAGAAGCTCGTGAGGAGACTGATATGATCTCCAATATTATTGTTCTGAATATAACTCGTGTATGTTATATTTGATCCAAGAAGCTATGCTTTGGATCGGTGACACTGATGTCTTGATTGGATATTTCATCAACGATTATGGATGAAATTTTGGAAGTAGCTATAGCAGATAGCAAACATGTTCTAGATATTGAACACTTGGAAGGTAGTTTGCTTAGGATTTATGGGACCATTTTTCCCTATAAATCTGAGGCTGATAACTACCAGTGAATCTGAAGCAATTGTGCTTATGAATTGGTTAGTAATGAATTATGCTAACATGAATTGTAGAAATAAGAACATTATGGTTCTTAAAACAGAAATGAGCGGATGAACATCCATGGTAAATGACCGTTGTTGAGAATACTGGTTATTTTCTTTGCTTAAACTCGGAAAAGAGTTAGTAAAAGAATGATGTTGTAATTGGCATACATGGTATTGGCCAAGTTAAATGAAGCGGTGATAGTAGTGTACTACTTTAAATAAATTCTCGGAAGTTTCTTTTGAAAAGAACTTCCAGGATTTCTGCCAGATTGGCGAGAAGAGCTTATGACTAAGCTGGTCTTGGGAGCCGTTCCTGTTATTTAGGCTCTATATTGATTAGCCTCTGCAGAGATGGCAGAGTGGTAAAACAATTGGAAGAAATTGTTCTTGAATTGGGGTCTCATATGGCCGAATATGTCATTATATGGAGCCCTATCTTGCTTGAAAAGAAGAAAGACAAGTTGATGCATATGTGCATTGACTACTGAGAATATGATATTCTCGAAACCAGATCGAATATGAGGTACGTTTGTACCAGATATTGGAGTTATTTCGCTGAGTAAAGTGATATGTAAAATTCTCCAAGTATAGAAAAGTTTGGCTAAAAGAAGTTTCAATTCTTTGGGCATGCTAATAGTGCCAAAGATGATAAAATAAATCCAGTGAAATTGATGATGTGATAAAACTGGAACCGCTTGAGGAATCTGACTAAATTTGTAGTCCTTGGATTGGCGGTTTATTATAGGAGAGTTATAGAAAACTGCTCCTCGATTGCTGTTTAGCTGACTAGAGTTGACTAAAAAAAGTGAAAAGTCTGAGTGGTAGAAAGACCACAAGTATATTTTTTAAAGGTTGAAATAGACCTCGTGTGAAGCTCCGGTGTTAGCATTATCGCTAA
This sequence comes from Cichorium intybus, assembly GCA_023525715.1. Lineage (NCBI taxonomy): Eukaryota > Viridiplantae > Streptophyta > Magnoliopsida > Asterales > Asteraceae > Cichorium > Cichorium intybus. The sequence continues at coordinate 59,070,354 of CM042014.1, forward strand.
GCGGAGAAGATAAATTGTTTTATAGAAATGCATCCAGGGTTGATTTTGGATACATGATATTGCAGTAGCAATTATGATTTTGACATTGAAGCTTTAGAGACACTACTTGTATGGTGTAAAGCTTACTGTTTATATGGATCATATAAGTTTGAAGTACTTAGTTGATCAAAAGAAGTTAAATATGAGATAGCAAAGGCAGATGGATTACTAAAAGATTTTGGTTATGAAATCTTGTACCATCTCGGAAAGGCGGATGTGATTATAGATGCCTTGAATTAGAAAGAGTATCTTTTGAAAGATACAACCACATGCGTGAGTGTGGCGAATTGATTACCTGAGTTGATTCGGGTAGCACAAGAAGAAGTGTGCAAGTCTGAAAATGTGAAAAGTGAATGAATGATTAGCTATTGAAAGAAGCTAGTTAGAAACTCACAGCGATTGAAAACCCTTGGTGGTTATGTATGTGAGTTCCAAGCAAAGCGAGATATGAAAATTTACCCTTAAAAGATGTATATTTGGGTAGATATGCAGAATGCTCGGGGCAGTACCAAACTGTGTAGGATGATATAACCTATGTATTGGTGGCCGGGGTTAAATAAAGACATTGAAAGACATGTGAAAAGTGTTTGACTAGTGTGTAACTACAGTCAAATCATTAGAAACATACGGAAAATTTAACCGTTGTGGGTCCCAAAGAAGAAATGGGACGAAAATATTATAGACTTCGTAATAAAGTCTTTGCAAGTACCGCATGGGTATGACACCATTTGGGTAATTGCAGATTGGTTGATGAAACCAATGCAAATGTATACCGATTAAGGAAGAAATTAAGAGCGGAAAGTAGTGAAAAACTACATAGAAAAAGAAAATTGTTGACGTGCACTACAGGTGTCGACTGTATCGGATCGAAATATTAGAATTATTTGCTGAATTTAGCATTAATTCTTAAAATTGATAGTTCAAAAGTACTAGTAAGTAATGTATAGGAATTGCAGAAATGATAGACGAGGCGAGAAAATGATGCAGACTTTAGAAGATGTGCTTAAAAATTGCACAGCAGACCCTAGTGGAAGATGAGAAGATCGTCTATCTTTGGTAGAAACCGTAGATAATAATAGTTTTAGTACCAGCATTTAGATGACTCGTATAATGCATAGTATGGAGTATTGTGTTATACGCTGATTTGCTAGACAGAAGTTGGGGAGAAGCCGTTGACTAGACCCGAGATTGTGCTTCAAAAAGAAGAAAATATCAGGCAAATTCGAGAAAGCTTGGAAATAGACCAAAATCGACAAAAGTAGTATGCGGATTGTCGAGTAAAACCATTGAAACTCCAAGTGATGGAAGGTGGTAGTGCTTAAAATATCCCTTGGAAAGACTAAAAATCTAATTGGGACGAAGGGAAAGTTAAGTCCTTATCTATTGGACTTTTCCATATGTCCCAAAGAGTAAAAACTGGGATGTATCGATCGAAGATTCTTGATGAACTTCGAGATAATTGTAATATTTTCTATGGGTCTCATAGTTCCGAGAACATAGATTGATAAATTCCAACGAATCCCTCATGTTGAAATGAGGTAGATAAGTGATTATGGTAACCGGGACAACCGGAGGAATGATATGCAAATTGTGATCTAATCACGAGATAACAAGACTAGTATGGTTAAGTGCTTAGGCAATACCATAGAGGTTTCCATATGACATGGGAGACCGAAATTGTAATAAGAAAGAAATACCCTCGCTTGATAGTATGATTTCGGGGACGAAATCTTTTGAAGGAGGGGAGAATTTGTAACACCAAGACACTCTTTTTATGTAAATAATAAATAAAAGGGTAAAAAGGTCATTTTACCTTGGAAGGGTAAATTGGTCTTTTGGACAGAAAAGAATTTAGTGTGAAATGATATTTTGAGTTTTGGACTTAGAATGTTATAAAAACTGATTTTTGGTCATTTTACCAAAAAAGGGTAATTTGGTCATTTGACCATGTGAAGGATCAATTGTGTAAAAATATTGTTCCTTGTGGTAAAAATAAAAGAAAAGAAAGTTTTATTGTAATAAAACTTGATATTAGTGCCAAAAGTTCAAGAAATAAAACTTAGGGACTAAATTTGCAAATATTGGAAGTATAAATAGGAGAGTTGACTCTCCTATTGTGGCTGTCCATTTTTTCAGCTTACGGGAAGGATTTTTGGGTGCGATTTCTGGAAGATGATTGAAGTTTGAAGCAAGAACTTGGATCAATTGTTGGAAGATGGTGATTTCCAAGCAAATAAGGTAAGTAGATTGCCTTTTAGTCAAGTTCTTGAAGAAGTTTTAAATGGGTTTGATAAAAAACTGAAATCTGCAAATTTCAGTTATGATATGTGGTTGAAAGTAGCTTAATACTTCCAATAAGTCATGCTAAAAGGACTTAATTCAAGAAAAATGGAAGTAGGTTGCTATTATTGATGAATTGGGAATTTTGCCAAGAACCCTAAATCATGAATTGATGTGATTAAGGTGTTTTTAATGGCTTAAAACTTGTTATTAGACAAAGGTTTTAGTCCTAGAACAATCCCTGATCATTAAGTCGAGAATTAAGGGCTTAAAATGAGAAAATGGGATTTTGTAGCTTGAAAATCGGAGTTTCTGGCCTTCTGTTCAGCGCTCGCGACCCGACCAAAGGGTTGGTCGCGACCCGAAGGGCATAACCTTCGCGGCTTGACCCGCATTTCCCTCGTGACTCGAAGAGCAGGGTCTTCGCGACCCGACCATAGGGTCTGTCGCGACTCGAGCCCTGGGCAGAAACCAATTTGTTTTCTGTGAATTTTCCAAGTTTGATTCTTGTGCTAGGCTTATCCGATTGACCTGAAATTTTAAACATAGGTTTAATATGTTGTAAAACTTCATGGAAAATTATCGGAATACGAATACGACCTCCCGAAAGTACTGTAGTAGAATATGCGTATTTCGGGAAGTGTATTAAATTATATAACGATGGTTATTGATTGGAAATACTTGGAAATGGTTCCCAATTGAATTGTATAGGACTCTTGTGTAGTAGAGTCAACTAAAATGGTTATTAACCTATTATCATTTGGTATATAAATGAATAAATAGGTACGGGATAAATGGTTGTGGTGCACGCAAAAGCAAGAAACAACCGGATTCAAATGCAGCTAGTATCCAGGTGAGTAATCTCACTGATATCATATATGATATATGATGATTGAACTGTTACAGGTTGAAACGGCTTCGAGGGACGAAAATGACAAGTGTAAAAATATATGTAAAAGACAATACCAGATAAGCCGTGAGTCTTTAATAGACAAGAACGGAGCTGTGAGTCAATACATATATATATACACTATGATATGACAAGACCAGATAAGCTGTGAGTCTGTTATAGACAAGAACGGAGCTGTGAGTCAATATACCCATCTAAACTTATATAGACAAGACCAGATAAGCCGTGAGTCTTTAATAGACAAGAACGGAGCTGTGAGTCAAGCTTATATAGACAAGACCGGATAAGCCGTGAGTCTAGGCAACAGCGGGCTAACCCGTGAGCCAAGGCAACAGCGGGCTAACCCGTGAGCCATATTTGATTTTGTATTGTATGATATTCCGGTGCGGCCTATACGGCTATGATATTATTACAGGTACATGGTGCGGCCTTTTGGCTATGATATCGGGTTATTGAACCCAGCTGGTGCGGCCTGCGGGCTATGATATATATATTGAAAATGACATGATACGGCTGATATAGCCATGACATATGATGCAGTCCATTGTGACTAAGAAACATGAGACAGAATTGGTTAGACATGAGTATATGTGCAAATAACTGACGTGACTTGATAATTACAGGTTATTGTGATTCAGCCGGTAAGGCTACAGATTAGGATGTGATATCCTAGAAGATATTTGGTCAGCCAGTAAGGCTAGGAGATTGGATTTGATATCCAGACAAATACATGATTGTGTTTTTATACGTGTTATTTGCAGATACGATTACTCACTGAGCTTTGTAGCTCATACCGTTTGTTAAATGTCCCTGCAGGTTAGCATGATCCTGATAAGGGAATAGATAGAGTCCGTGACTCGAGAAGTAGGACTCTTAGATGCTGTAAGTAGCAGCCCGGCTTCAAAGGAGACTACGGTATTTTATACTCTCCTTGATACGCTTGTACCCGTTTTTATTAAAATATACCCCTTTGTTTATGGTTTTAAGTACTGAAACCTTTGTTAAAAATGAAAAAATTTCAGGGGTGTTTTTGTTTTAAAAGCCGGGTGTTACAGTCAACGATTTTGACTTTTAGTACAAACAATTCCCCCTTCGGTGACCAATCGAGGGGTTTGAGTCGAGTTTTAACGTTGATCCATTACTCCTTGTTTTGCAGCATATTCCCAGAACTTTCTGATTGCCAGTAGCCACTTCATTATGATAAGTAGTTCTTTCTTGGCTTCAGGATCTGATGACATGGACTTTTCCACGACTTTGATGTACTCCTTTAGCATACTATTAGCAACTCTTCTGAGTTGATCAGCACGAAAGAAAAGAAAAGATCCTTTCTCTTTGGGGTTCTTGTAAACTAAGCCAAGTTCTGGATCGAAGGTTGCACCTTTCTTCCAGTTATCTTGATTGTCTGGCAGAGATAAGTCAGGTTTGGGAATGATCTATGGTTCAGGGTGGTCCTTGATGATTTTATACATTTCAGCATCATTGTAGCAGAATTCCTCTACTAGACGGTGTAGAAATCTCCTTGCTGCGACATAAGCTTCTCTAGCATTTTGACTTTCTTTGTGAGATAGCTATACGGTTATTGAGAAGATGTCGCAGGATTCATGTTCCGGAAGTCTGCTTCTGTAATAAGAGTCGTGTTGTCGTAGTTGCATTTTCTGACTAGCTCGTATTCGAAGTAATCTGCTTTCTGAAACTTTCTTCTTTTGATACTTCGAACAACTGTTACTACTTCATTTGACCATGTATCATCTTGAGGTTTGGTCTATTTCTTGAGGAATTGTAGATTCCTGTAGTAAGCAGCTAGCTCTTTGTCAGGTCCTGATGCTGCTGAGAGATTCGGAGTGTATCGGTATTTTTCTCCATTAGGGGTCAGAGGTATGTCCCAATTGTGTTGAGACGAAGAGGGAGGATTGTATGTCTTGAATGGTTGGAAATCCAGGTCGGTCAGTGGTCGATAACTGGTGAAATTCGAAAAGATGGATTTACTAGGACCGGTTGGGTCAGCTTGGTTCTGATCAGGTTCTGACTCAGTGCTGAAGTGTTCAGCATGTTCATTGGCTTGAGAGTCGAAGAACTTTGATTTCTTTTCTTTGACCTCTGGAGGATCAGATACTTTGATTGGCGAGTATACAAAAATCTCGTCGTCTTCTGAGTGATCCTTATCGGAAGGAGATTTTGGGGGTGGTGAAATCGGAGGAGGGGATTTCTGAGAAGGAGATTTCTGAGGAGAGGATTTCTGAGGAGAGGGGAATTTCGGAGGAGGAGATTTCGGAGGAGGATTGATAGGATGATCATTTTCTGATTCCTTATTATGAGTTTTATCCTCATCAATGTTCATATCTTCTTGATTTTCTCCTTTTTCAGCAATTATGTTGTCTTGCTGAGTGTCTCCTTGATATTTTGTTCCACTTGGGCCAGCAATAGAGTATATTAACATGTCGGTTGTTTGGACAAATTCTACTTTGTCATTCGCCTTTTCCCCTCCTGGGGCACCTGTAAGAACGGAAGGGGTCACAGGTAGGCGGGCCAGAATGGAATCAAGTTTTTCGGAGACGATGGTCACTTCCTTCTTGATACAATCGGGAAGTGGCGTATCATTCATGTTTTGGAGGGCTTCCTTGGCTTCCATATTCAGCTTTGTGCAGAATTTGATTTGTTCAATGGGACCAGCCATGGTGCCGGTGATATTTTGCAATGTTTAGGTAACCATCTGAAGGAGAAGGGCATTTGTTCTTTTGAGAGAGAAGTTTTCGGCTAGAACTCTATTCAGATAGTTGGCCATATTGTCCATGGAATCTTTGAGTTTGGTTTACACATTGGTCAGGAGCTCAGGGACTTGTTGTTTATATTTTTCAACTTCAGTGAGCATCGTTTGTGCAGTCTTCATCATGTTGGCTGCGTCGGATGCTCGTTGAGCATCAAGGGTTGCGAGGCCATCGTGAATGATCTTTTCTGCTTGATTGTCGCAACGGAGAAGAATATCTTTGTCTTTCTTCTCAAGTGCAGCTACTCGTTCTTTAATTGCTGCTAGTTCTTTGATCAGAGCCTCCTGATTTTGTGATGATTTGAGGTCAGTTAGGAGGGTGGTCAAAGTGTCAACTTTCTGATGAAGAGAGTCATCCTTGAGTAAGGAGTTGACTGATGGAGCCGGATTCTCTTTGGCGGCTTTGTCGGAGGATGAGTTAGTGTCACTCAGATCGACCAAGTGCATTTGGAAGGATGAGGGTTTATTTACTTCTTGATCAACACCAAAGAGAGAGGTGTCAATCGGGACCGATTGAGTTTCGGAGATTAAGACTCGGGAGCCGGACTCAGCAGATTGTTCAACGGGGTGCTTTTGTTGAGTCTTTTCCTGAAGATCTTGCGCACAAAATCTGTCCCAGGTGAGAGGGACGATTGCTGAGGCAATCTTGGACCATTCGGTTTCGGTGGTGTTGAAGAGGTAGAGTGAGGAGTCTACCAGTTTTTCAAGAGAGGAATAAAGGAGGGAATCAAGCTGTTGAGTGAGTGTATTGATTCGTTTTCTTTCGGACTTGACATGGTCGGAGTCCTTGTCGGATGGGGGACCAAAGACGAATAGAGTTTGAAGCTCCTTTTGTTTATGCTCGAACTGATTTTGAAGACGTTCAACCAATGCCTGTTGTTCTTGAACTGCTGTCTTGAACTTCCATTTAGCAAATTCGGATGCATCAGGAGGAGGTTGACTGAGTTTTGGGATGAAGTCAACTTTAGGGTTCTCTTTGGTGATTGGTGATTTCTTTTTAGGAGGTGAGTTCTGTTTTTCCTCCATTAAGGTATCTTGTAGGGTGTCTTCCGAGTCTGGAGAGTTCTGTCTTTCCTCCAAATGTTCTGACTCGGAATCTTTTGAGGATGGTTCAGACGTCGTTTTGACTTTTCGTTGCTTCTTTTTGGGTGGTTGCTTGGACAGAGAAGACTCAGAAACTTTCTTCTTGAGTTTCTTGGGTGCCTCACATTGTTTGAGAGAGTGAGGTGGATAGTCATTGACTCCTTCAGTAGAAGTGATGCGAGAGATGACAGCAGGGTTTGTTGGATCAACCAATTTCAGAAGGGCTTCAGGCAGTCTGCGTATTTTTCCAAATATAGGGTCCGTTATGGCAGTGTAAGGTTTGGCTTTGATCATGACCAATTTGTCGTCTTCTGATCTTGGATCAGGAATGGGGAGTTGAAGACTCTGATAGATGTGCTCGATGCACATAGCCCAAAAGCGTGCTGAGTGAATTTGACCTGTTGGTTTAAGGGAGGAGGTTGTGTAGTTGAGGAAATCGTCAAATAAGATTGCTGCGTAATCAACTTCGCGACCGGAGTAGAGGCTCCAAAGAAGTCCCATGAGACGTTTGTTTAACTGGTCTGTACCACCCATTTTGCCAGTTAAGCACTTAATGATATAATGTATGAGACATTTCCATAGGGGTGAGATGTGCCCTTTAGACATGTGAAATAGTTTCGACAAATCATACATATAACCCATATTGTATATCATGGACTTGAGATTCTTGTCAGTTGGTTGGTCGAAGGTGGAGGTGTGGTAGGGAAGATTTAGGGCTTCTACAAAGATTTTCTTGTCGATGACGACACGGTGATCGTTGTGCAGTGCTATGGCGTAACCGTTGGGACAATTGGTGGCAGAGAAGACAACCTCCTGTAGAAAAGAGACTGGTATAGAGGGGGAGGATGAAAGAAAGCTTTAGCCAGTGTGTGTCTTGAGAGTACGTGAATGAGAACTCGTAGGTGTTGTTTGTAGGCTATGAGATCATCTGAAAGATGGAGATTGGATATGGCAATATTGACAGTGTCGGTATCGCTCTTGGATTGGGAAGCCATTGAAGAGGTTTGAAGGATGAGGGGGAAAAGAAGTTCTGTGAATTTTTAGGGTTGAGAGGTTGGAGACGGCGGCGAGAAAGGGTTAGGAGAAAAATAAGAGTTTGTGTGAGGAAGATGAAGAAGTGTGAGAGATTAAAATAAGAGGTAACGGTTATAACAATTTGAAAAAGTGTAAGAAACCGCCGGTTTACGAGAATGAAGGGACGTGTGAACAGTTGTGTCAGAAAAACGTAGCCTTGGCATTAAATACGAAGAAATGATGAAAAGAGATGGTCCATTAAAGGACGGACATGTGTGGCAGATAGAGAATATCCATTGGATAAAAATGGATCGTGTGAATTGTAATTATTGGTTATTAAATGTTTTTCGTATTTAATTCACATTCCACTATTAAATATGTCTTGGTGAGGTGTCTGAAGTACGGATAGTGAAGTTCTGACTTGTTCAGAAATGAATAGTGGGGTTCTGAGTATATATATATATATATATATATATTCGAACTTATGGAATTAGGTTTTCTGAGAAACTGAGAACTACTGACTCGGAGAGTAGTTTGAAATATGAAAAAGAAAAAGGGGGGATATTGGGAGTGGGATTCCGAAGTGGGAAGTTCTGAGAAGGGAGTGGTGTTCAGAAGTAGAAAGTTCGGAGTAGGGGTCCGAATTAGAGAGTTCGGAGAGAACGGAATCAGAGTTTTAGTTTGGGGTAAGATTTGCTTAATGGATAACTGAAGAGTAGTCATGTCAGTTCTATAGAGATAATCAATGGCGCCGTCTGTCTGTGGTAACCAGTCAAATCATGTAGCATATCTCTATGTTGTTGATCTCGAAGTGATGATGTGTCGTGAAACGGTGAAGTGTGATTGGCTATAAAATAAGGAGTTGTGGTGAAGCAAGTAAGTCATTCGATTAGAAGATTAGATGTTAGAAATGGAAGGAAGATGTCTATTTAGCCGTGACGAGAAGGTTGAGGTGAGGATGCAGGATGGAGAATTTGCTGGTGCTGTTTATGGAGGGGTGATCAAGTCGGTATGGAATCACCGTTATGAGGTAAAGATGACAACTTTGACTGATGGAGCCAATGGTGGTCCGTTGAACGTGCATGTTGATTTCGCATATCTTCAACCTGTGCCTCCTGAGGTTTTGGTGGAGTTCAAGCAGTATGATTTCGTGGAGGTATGGTATCGTCGTGGATGGTGGCCGGCTGCTATTTTGAGGAAGACTCCATTCAACCAGTTCCATGTGGTGTTGGTGGATGGAACTAGGTTGTTTGTGGATGAGTCCAAACTTAGGATTCATCAGAGGTTTCATCTCGGAGAAACTCCGATGTGGCAGTATTATAAGCTCTGATGAGGAGGGGAAAAAGTTGGGTGTTTTGTTAGGTTAAGTAACTGTTGTGTAAGAAGTTGTGTTTGTTTCTCTTTAGATATGTGTACGTCTTGCTTTCATCATATTTTGTAATCTTTTGAATGTCATGAATGAAAGAGTGTTTTGGGGTTTTGATTGTTTTCTAGTTTATGAATCACACTTCAGAACCTTTGTTTTCTGAGGATATTTAGAGAGAATTCCGAGAGAGAGAGAGAGAGAGAGAGAGAGGAGAAGTTTTGTCTTCTATTGATGAGAGAAAGATAGAGATGGAGAGAGAGGGTTAGGTAAGTGTGTCAGTTCTCGGAAATCGAAGTAAGTCTTCAGGGAATGGAGAGAAGTTTATCCATTACGCCGTCTAAGTTGCCAAACCGTCTTATCAACTGTTTAGGCCATGATGCTGATATGACGGGTGCATTAACTGCCCACTAGGGTCATTATGACCTCTAAGTAAATGGATTAGAGAAGGCGAATGGTCATGCTGGTTGGTTATAAAAGGGGGTTTCGTCCAAGTGTTTAACCACTCATAACAAGGAAATTAGCTTAACTCTTTTTGCTTTCAATCATGGCTCGATTTTTCTTTAATTGTTTCGATGAGGTGGAAGTGAAACTAACTCAAGGAGATTTCGCTAGAGGGTTCTATGAAGGGTTGATTACCAAAACTTGGAAACGACGGTGTGAAGTGCAGTTGCGATGTCTGCCGGACAGTACCACCGGTAAGATGATGATTGTAAGAGTGAAGTATGGTCTTCACTCTTTTTTAAGGATAACAATTATAGCAATTTAACAAGAAAACAACCAAAAAAGCTCTGATACCACTGAAAGGTTTTCTGCAACTATGAACTAAAAATAACCTAAGTTCACATGCAACCTATGAGGATCTATGTTTTCTTCTAATTAAACATATAACAAATCCTAAAGGCCCAGAAAAATAAACTAAAAGAAAATAATTAGAAAAACCAACCTTTTAACGAATCTTGGAAGCGAAGCAACAAAAATATCTTGCCTCAAATGCAGTCACACCCAGGGAGCAGGAGATCAAAAATTCCAGAAAGAGTCAGAGGGAAAAATGGCGCAGAATGAGGGTGGCCATGAACCCCTATTTATAGGTTCCAAGTGGTTACCAGATAAACCTTACGGATAAACCTTTTTGAATTCAAACGAGATAAACCATTTATCTTTTAATTCAAACTCTTTTTATCCTTTATATAGATTTCGATTTTAAGGAGAATTATATCCTTAAAATCGCCAACTATCTGGCCTTCCAGAACTGTCACTACTCAACTATTGAATAATTACAATTCAGCCACTGCACCTTTAATTAATTAGTTTAATCACCAAATTAATTCCAATTAATTTCAGATTAATTTCTAATTAATTAATATAGTTTCTAATTAATATATTATCACTTTAATATATTAATAAACCATATATTTAATTTCTATTGATTTATTAATCAGATAATAAATCAATCTCTCTCTCTACCGAACTTTCTACCAAACCTCCTGCTATGAGGGCAACCCAAATGGACTATGCTACTATTAATTAGATAAATACTAATTATTAGTCATGGCTTAGACACCTAATCCAACTTTTCTCTCCCCTTCTCTAGGTGATTTTGTTTCCGTTGGTATTTTCCGACAATCTTCTTCCATAAACGGCCATGATGGATGACTATACTTGCAAAACCTGTTTACTTAATGCTGTGGTATTCCCTAGATCGCAAAACCTAAAGAAATATATTGGATGTCTGTCGTTATAAAACATGGATGTGCATGTGAAAGGGAAAATGCAGGTAAGGAAAGTAATTCAAAGGATAATGATTTTGTGTTCAATATCCGACAGTTTGGGATCACGTCTCCTAACCGAGTCAAGCTCCAAAGGTTGTTAGTGATGTTCATGGAACGAATGTTCTTCCTAGATCGATCATTAAACCTATGTTTCTGTGAATTATAAGATTGCAAACCAGGATTCGATGTTTATGGAACGAATGTTCTTGCTAGATCTCTCAATAAAACTATGTTTCTGTGAATTATAAAATCGTCGTTGTTTCTGGCGACTGTCGCTATCGACATCTAATTTTCTTCCTGACCATCGATTTAAGCTATCAGGAATGTTTTGGTTTATAGTTTTAAATTTAATTTTAAGCAATTTTCAAATTCAAAGTTTTCTTATCAGTGTTTTATGGTCGGCAGAAATGGTGGTGGTCGGAGATAACGACGGTCGCCAGAAACAACGACGATGACGTGATAAGTTGAAAAAAATAGTTAAACGATCAAGAAATAGTCAAACTCGCTAAAGATATAGTTTACTCTCTTTTTGTAATTATTTTTAAAGTACTATGGATAGGTAAATATTTTTTAAAACTACTATACGATAGTACAAAACTCCATGTTTTTTAATTATGGTATAGTATCCAACTTTACAATTCTTTAATAATGATTTCGGTTAAACCCTTATCCCGTTAGATACATAAGTAATTCTATGTGCAGACAAGCTCAGATGGCGTACAGAGTGCAGCTGTAGATGTAAAAACTCATGCTAAAAGCAAATTTTTGGTGGGTTGATTTCATTGTATCATTTACTTTATCAATTAGGAGTTGGACTCTGATAAGATTGATAAGTCTTCGATTTTCATGTGCAGATTATTCCTGATATGGTTGGAGCATAAGAAAAAACGTTCATAAAATTGAAGAAAAGCAACTCAATTAGTATGGTTACCGATTTGTAAGATTTATTGTGTTTTATAATATTTTATTCCGTCTCTGTATCTTGATTTTGAGTGTACCATTGCTTAATATGATTATATATTTTTATCCGTGGGATATTCATATTAATAAAAGTCTTTAAAAATTAAGGAATACCTTTTAAACATTATGCTGATCACATGTTCTATTTCACGGTTTTAATCATCTTCGTTTTTTATTTTACCTGTTCATCACATGTTGTAATTTCTTGATTGTTTATATGGTTGTATATGAAATCTTTTCGAATATGTTTCTTGGGTTTTCATCCTGCATAACTTTTAACCAAGTTCAGAATAATTTGGACTTGGTCTTCGATTCTAATTGTTCTTTTGGATGCAAATCTATCAATCTTTATTTTGGAAGTCAAGTTTAGACTGATTGGCATATAAGCTTCCATGTAGAAAAGGCATATCAATCTTTCTCCTACATTCTAAAATTTGTAAGTTTTCTTAATTGGATGTTAACACTGCTAAAGATATCTCTGACATAAAAAACTATTTGTATGTCATTGCAGATCACACCATTGGCATTTGTGTGACTCCATCCCATTTAAAAGTTCTTTAGGATTTTGAATTTGAATGATTGCATTTTCAGGATTTGAATTATGTAAATTTCTTTCTTTTGTATATCTTTGTTTGGTTTGTGATTATGTAAACTTTTTTTGAATGTAAATAATAATAAATAACCTAAATGCCCTTTCTCAATTCTTTGTCCATAATGGAAAGTTAATATTTTTTTTTTGCTTACGACACTTTTTAAACTACCTTTGGGTAAAGAAAAGAAATAATATTAATATACATAATGTTGCCTAAAACTAATTATAAAATAAAAATTTAGGAGCAATAATGACCGGTATACGACACTTGACTCACCATGGAGTAATATCTTTATACGAATAAACAATTTCAGTTGATTGTTCAACAAATAAACAATTTGAAAATGTATTTGGTTGATTCTCTTCTAAAACAATTTGAAAATTGTCATACTAATAAACTTCGATTAGATGTCAAGTCTTGCCAATAAAATGTATTTTTCTCTTTTTTTTTCTCTCTCAATGACATATGAACTTGTGTGAACAGTTAATTTTTTTTAATTTAAATAATAATCATGATTCTTGTACTTGAGTTGCAAGTTGTAATTTGTCAAAAATTTAGAAACAACCATGATTTGTTACTAAAAAGCTACGTGACTTCTGATAGTTTAGACAACAATGCGAAGAATTATGTCATTAGTTATTACATTTTGAAATCAATAAATATTAAATGGTATAATTAATTTTTAACTAAATTTATACAAAAAGTTCGAACAAATAGCTATGTCAACCAAACGAGTTTTAAAATTCAATCGAACGACTTATTTATATTTTTAATATAATTATTTATTTAAGAGAATAAATTTAAATTAAAAATGATAATTATTTTATAAAAAACACTTCTACTTTAAACCCAAAATGCCAGTAAAATTTTGTTTTTAACCAAAAAATAGCATATTTAAAATTTCAAATCAACAACATATATTTATGTTTTACTTGAAAAACCAAAATACTTTTAGTTAAAACCCAAAATTGGTGTATACTTTTATTTTCACAAACAATAGAAATATCATTGTATATTAAACACAATACAATAATGTATTTATATTTTTACCAAACAACATATATTATAAAAAGCAAACTACTAACCGCTTTTACATTTGGATTAAATGAACTTTGAATAGTTAAATTTTAAAAATTGCATGAAACAGGACCAAGAAGAAATTTTAAAAATTTAATTAGAGTACAATGGAAAATGTAATCGTTATATTTAAATTAAAGAAATAATGTATTTTTGTAGAATAGAATGGATAGTTTAAATAGCTCGATAAAAGAAAACTAACTGCTGTTTTGAAACTTTTCATCCAAACAAATAATTTTTATATTAACTTGATTTATTAAAATATATAACAAAAGCAAATATCGAGTACAAAAAATATACCTTTCTTGTTTTTTTTTTTTTTTGGAATATGACATGTTTCCTAAAAGATACTTATCATCAAACGAAAACGATTCGTTGCCCACTGAAAGAAAATTAATCGCCAAAAAGAAACTAACTGACTCCCTCCGCACAATGCGGGTATCCCAATTGCTATCGCTGAAACAAAACTATCTGTCGAGGAAACTATTGTTACTAATCTTTGAAACGAAACCATAAACAATATAATATATTTAGGAATGGATACCAATCGTTGAAACAAAATTATATGCCAACAGGAAACAATTGATCGAAAATCACTATTCGACATCAAACCAAAGAAAACTAATTGACGCCCGAGAAACAATTCACATAAATGAAATTAATCGCCGCCCGCTGCATTGCGCGGGTACACACCTAGTATATATATATATATATATATATATATATATATATATATATATATATATATATATATATATATATATATATATATATATATATATATATATATATATATATATATATATATATATATATATATATATATATATATATATAAGTTCAATAGAGAACCAAAATAAAACAAGGAACCAATGAACCAATCGTGAGCGTCAGAATGCATTTTATTGACGGCAGGAGATAAAGTTGTAAATTTCTAACTTGGACGCGCATGTAGCGGATCATAACAAAAAACCCACTTCGTTTTTTTATTTTTTATTTTTAGAGCTTATTTTTTATCAAAATAAAAAACCGAATATATCAAAATTCATAATTTTTTATTCTATTTCAATAGACACCCATATCAATATACTAAAAACGAAAAAGAATATTCAAAATTTTTGTTCAGATTCACAATAGTTAATTAATGTGAATCTGAACCATAATAAATTTTTATAGAAGATTATTCACATGTGAATGCTCATTGAAATTATATGTTTCAACAATAATTGATCATTCAATAACAACTCATGTGAATTTAAATAAACTTTTAGATTTGCATTGTGAATTTGACTAAATTCATATTGAATTTAAGTAGTTTCATTTATATTCTTTACAATTTCAACATTTTGATAATGTACAATTGAGTTAACTAAGATTCACAAATTAATTTACTTAAAGTTACACATAAATGATCAAAAATTGTTGAAAAAAATCGGGTTCAATGATCATTTATATGTGAATTAATATGTATTAAACTAGATGCATACTCTTTTAAACCTTTTGATGATACACAAATGAATTAATTCAAATCCACATATGAATTTGCTTAAAATTCACATATGAATGACAAAAAATTGTTGAAAAACCAGGGTACAATTACCATTTATATGTAAATTAACATGTCTAAAACAAGAAACAGTTAAAATTCGTAATGTGAATATAAACTGTATTAAATTTGTATGGAAGATATTTCACATGTAAATGGTCAATGAATTCAAATTTTTCAACAATTGTTAATCATTCAATAATAACTTATGTAATTTAAAAATATTTTTAAATTCAGATGTGAGTTCAAGAAAAATCACTAATGTTTTACTATTTCAATGTTTTAATATCATATACAATTGAATTAACTGATATTCATAAATGATTTACTTAAAATTCACATGTGATTGGTAAATAATTACTGAAAAATTTGGATAGATTTGTCATTTAGATGTGAATGAATATATCTAAAACAATGCAGTTCAGCTCAGGTTCACAAGATAAATCTGGACGAACTTGAAGTAAAAAAAAACAAAAAAAATTGTATATCAATATGGATCTCTATTTATAGAGGATGAAAAATTATGAATTTTGGTATAATTAGATTTATTTTTCGGAAAAAGAATAAGCTTAAAAATTTAAAAAACATAAAAAACAAAGTGGGTTTTTTTGCTATGATCCGCTACATGAGCATCTAATTAACAATTTTACATCCTTCTTTCTGGCCGTAGGATTGGTTCCTTGGTTCCTTGTTTAATTTTGGTTCTCCATTAAACCTAACCCTATATATATATATATATATATATATATATATATATATATATATATATATATATATATATATATATATATATATATATATATATAACATTATATAAAGCATATATAAGTTACAAGTCTTATAATGCATTAAGAACTTAAATTTTAAGACATGTACAACTCCTCAATGCTTTAAAAGAAATATGATTTTGGGGGTTGATTCAAAATTTGAAACCCGGATGTATTCCCCGGCTCCTCATTTGTTTCCCCCACTCCCTTTTGATTTCAAATCGGTCTCCGCCATCATTTTTAACCTACTACATCAACGAATGGAATCTAAGCCGCCTCCACCATTCTAGGCCAGCAATGCCTCCAATGCCTCCAACGCCTCCATCAGATCTGACCTTATTCATCATAATTGTCACCATCTCCCTTACCGCAACCAGGGATGCTACAATCATAAACCACCAAAACAACCTCCACTGCACCTCTTTGTCCGCAAAAAGACGACATCGTATTCGATCTGAATAAAGGAGAAATTACTAAAGGTATGCGATTCCTGAAATCTTTTTATAATTTGTTCGTTTATTTGTATTCGTATTCAATCTCTCATTCCTATGTTCATCATACCCTAACCATAGAGGGAAAGAAGGGTAAGCGGTTAAGCCCCTATCGCAACCACCGTTCCTCAGCTCCACCATCATTTCCCTACACCACCGTCATCCACAATCGCACCGGTACCCATCAGTCTCGCACCACTGTAGTCCCCATCGTCTGTTTCTTCTCTCTCCCTCTCTTTCTATCACTGTCGCACCACTGCAATCTCTAATTAAAAACGCCAAACTAACATTCTTAGTTGTTTTTTGTACAGATTTTTACGAAGGAAAGAAGAGAAAGGGTGTGTTTCTTCACATTTGCATTTTGTCCCACATCTTGTCAAAACAAACTCTTCTTGGTTCTTTTTTTCAGATCTGGTAACATATCTTGCTGTTTTGTATGTTTTCATTTCTCGTATTTCACGATTTGTAGAAACATTAACCAAAGTCACCGAGTTCTCGACTTTGGGTGAGCTTGGTGTTAATTGCATGACATATTAGAAGTTTCAACTGTAATTACTTAGTTTTTATTTTATGTAGTAATTTTGAAGATTAATATTCATCATTTGATTTCTCATATCTTTTTTTTTGTCTTAGAACAAATATGAGAGAAAAGTTACGCTGGGTGTCTCTAATGCTAAAACCATAGCAGATGATGCTGAGATTGAAGAAATTAATGTTTATACAATCAATAGCATCGTGATCAGATTGGACTATATATTATAACTGCTGTGAAGATTATATCGGGTACTTTCAAACACCTAGATCATGAAAAAGATCATTAAACATGGGTGTACATTTGATGATAATTAAACAAGGGTTTGCTTCAATGGAATTTACATCTAAATCTTATGGTATGTCCCATTAATTTTATTGACATGCTGGTAGGCTCACGACCAGATCAATTTTCTTGACATTTTTGTCCCTAATCGATCTTAGTAAGACCTAACTGGTTTAAAATTTTAAGCATGAAAAACTGGATTAAGAAAGCTTTGACTTTAAAGAAATTTGTTTGAGATGGCATAGATTCATAGAAATTTTTCTATAGCAAAAATAAGTATTCCAATTTTTATTAGTTTGGTATATGATCCAATTTTTATGTTTTAATTTTATTTTAATAGCAATATACATTTGGCTTTTGTCAAATATAGCAACGTACTTTCTCTTTGTGTTTGGCCAATAGCAATGCACTTTCATGGTCTGATTCTTTTGTTGTATTTGCAGGTTAAAGAAGAAATCTGAAAGCAACATACTTTGTCTTTCAAGGTCTGATTCTTGTGTGTAGGCTTATTGCTCAAAAGCAGATATGTCCTTAAAATATACCATTGAAAAAGAAATTTATTTGACTTTCAAAAGTCAAATATAAACTTTAATTTGTAACCTGTTATGCAGTAATTGACACTTTTTCATTGTATGTAGGCTTATTTCTCAAAACCATATTTAGGTCCTACCTTTGAAGTCCACGTGGGCTAACTTTCATTTCTAAAGTCGTAAGGTCTCTTGACGTTTTTAGGAATTACTAAATTGTAGGTTCAAATTCGTAGATTCATTGTAACACATGAGCTTTAGAAACGACATTGTACTTCAGATATTGGTTTTAAAGAAACATTGTACTTTGGTTCTAATGCAATAAATAACAATGTACTTTGAGTATGCTTGGTGTTTGTAGGATCTTGCACTCGAGATATCGCTATTCACAGCCACCATAGTTGCAAGCACCTTCCACGAAAACCGTCATTGCACTTTCTGCTCCTAGATCTAAAAATCTTTGAGGATTGTCAAAAGTACTTTGAGATTGAAGCCAAGTTTTATTTTGCGGCTGTCAGGGAGTTAATTGTCCATATGGGGAAAAGTCTAGCATTCCTAGACATTTCGAGAGCTTGGGGGAGGCTTTCATATCTTAACAACATTTTTTGAATTACTTTATATCAGGTATGAACATCAATAGGGAGGTTGAAGTTGAGAGCATGCATGTTTAAACTTGAGGAGGTTGCACTGGAAATTTAAGCATGGTTACACACTGTTTTTACTGTTAAATACTTAAAATATTCGATCTTTTTGTTTTTGGTTTTGTGTTTTCAGATTTGGAATGTAATGAAGAAGGCAGATTTAGCTATCCTTTTTCATGTCTTGAATGTCTACAGAAGATAGATTATTTTGGTTTACTTTTTGTTTATTGGTTTCCTAATCTTGATTATCGACGGGAACTACACGTATGAGAGCTATGATGCTATGGGTCCGAAAGAGTTAATGTTGGCACATAACTGTTCCCATTTCTCATAATTTTTATTTATATTAAATTAAAGATCATATTATGGACTCTTGGCTAATACTTATATTTCCATTTTAGCTATCATCCGTTTTGGTTTAGATCGTATTTGTGGTTTAGAAAGTGTTGATATTGGCTAATAGCTATTTCGATTTTAGCCATTGTGCTTGGTTTTTTTTGAAAATTAAAAATTTTCAGTTTGAAATAATTAAAATGGTTTTGTTAAATTGTGAAAATAAAAGCAGACATCATTAAATCCATATGAAATATCAGAATATTTGTGCACGTATTTTAATTCGTTGTAGCTTGTGAACAAATCTATGTTTAATGATGTGTATAATTCATTTCACTAACCTATACTAGTTTTTAAAAATATGAGCACAGAAATTATTCAACTGTTAATTTAATTATTTCTACAAGTAAATAAAAAGGTTTTGTGAAAAAAGTTATACAAAGAAAATTACGTCATTCACCGTTATCTGCATTCTAATTCTTTAATGACAAAAAGGAAATATCAAAAATTAAATTCAATTATAACCCACTTTGCAAAGATTCAATTAACAAAAATTCAAAAAATTTCGAATTTCTAATTATTTTTAACAAATCCTAAAAATTGTTGAGCGTTTGCTTAAATAACATGTCGTCTTAATTCATGACGTTCTACGGTTTTTGGTTTGTTTTAACGAAACATTGAACCGAACCGCATGATATTCGCCCCTAACAATTTGTGTCCCGCCGCATTGCGCGGATACACAACTAGTTTTATATATATATATATATATATATATATATATATATATATATATATATATATATATATATATATATATATATATATATATATATAGGTTCATGTAAATACATTAAATATTGTGTGAACGTAAGACTACTTCTGGACAAATCAACACACAAGGGTAATTTCGGAATTTTGTATACAATTAAATTAATAACCAAAAATAAAATCATCTATTTTCGGATATTCCCTTAAAGTGTGCATTATTTATAGGATATCTACATCACACCATCTTCCATAACCGTAACCCTAGATTCACCATCTCTACGCCACCACGATCAACCTTTCTCGGCCGACAAGATAAGAACGCAACCAATTTAAGCACAAGAAGAATTTAAAACATGAGACCTGCTTAATTACTTTTCATCGTGTTTTCCACCTTTCAGCGTATGTTTGTTTAATTTAATTACCCCTATGTGTCTCAAATTTCATTGGTTCTTTGTTTGGCCTACAATTCAAGCGCAAGTTTGGAAATTGATTTACTATTAATCGTATTGTTTATTTATTAACATTATATTCTCCTCCACCGATTTGAATCTTAATTTGCTTCAAATATCTTATATTAATTCAAGCGTATGTTTGCAATTCAAGCATATTCTCCTCCTTCCGATAATCGATTTACCAAAAAAATGAAGACAGACCTCACGATTTGAAGGTCTAGAAAAAACGATTTTCTAAAATTAATGAAGGTTTTTTTTAATTTCGTGGTAGTAAATATGCTTCTGTTCATGTCTTCGTATTTTTTTCTTCTGGAATGGAAATCAAGAATTACATTCTTCAAGAATTCTCGAAGAATATTTACATTCTTCAAGGATACTCGAATTTTATGTTGCTACCAGAATGCATTTTAAGGGAAGTTGCATTCTTCAAGAATTCTCAAATTCTTGGAGAATAGATGTGAAAAACAGGAAGTAAAGATGCATTATTGGAGAATGAACGTGAAAAACAAGAAGTAAAGATGCATTCTCGGAGAATGAACGTGAAAAACAAGAAATAAAGATGCATTGTCGGAGAATGAACGTGAAAAACAAGAAGTAAAGATGCATTCTCGGAGAATGAACGTGTAAAATTCAATCTTTGCCACATTGTTCATGAGGGAATTTTGACAATATTCTTATAGAATTGTGTATTTTAAACATGTTTTGTAACATTCAAATATTTATCACTAAATAAGTCAATTAGCCATTCTTTTTTTGTATTTAATTGAGTGTATTCTTTGAGAATTGTAGTGTATTATTTTAGAACGACAGTCTATTTTTTCAAGAATGAACTGTATTCTTTGAGAATGTGGTGTGATCTATAAAAATGTGTTGTACTGCGTGCAGTTATTTTCGGTTTTTAAGTTGTAGTTTTAATTTGCAGTTTTATTCACGCAATCCCACAAAATTAGGAAATAAATTGGATATTTCCTTTTTAACCATTTATTAATAGACTAAAATACCCTTTATAAGGGTTTAATAGCAAAATCTGATTGATAATTTGTTACAAATTTGCAATTAGGCCCTTCAATCTAACACCGTTGATTATTTCGATCGGACGCTCCACATTTAGTCCTACAATCACACAATATTTGTAAAATGTATTTGATCCTAACCCTATATATATATATATATATATATATATATATATATATATATATATATATATATATATATATATATATATATATATATATATATATATATACTAGCTGCGTACCCGCGCAATGCGGCGGCGGCAAATAGTTTCGTTTCGGCAATTACTTTTTAGGTTTTAGGTTGCAGATGGGAGGGGGAGTTGGCGAATGTGAGAGTGATTAATTTATTTTCGGACGATTGATTACCTTTCCAACGATATAGGGGACAGTAAATACACGAGAGTGGGACCAAAAATGGAAAAAACTTTTAGAAATCGGACGATTGATTACCGCCGGTGCCTCACATCTCTCTCACCCTCGATCTCTCCTACTCTCGACCTCCTGTAAATCTCGAACTGGCGACCTCCTGTTAAATCGTCGATTCACCGCCGGTATGTCTCTCTCACTCTCGATCTTTCTATTTCAGTGTCTCTCTCGCACGCTACCTCTATCTCTCTCTTTCTCTGAACACATTTTCATTTAGGTTGGTTTGGTGGTTTGGAAATATAGCCGGAAACGATGGCCTGAGATGTAGCCGGAAGAAAGTGGTCTAGTTAACAGTAGATCTGATTTTCGTGTTTTCGATTTTCGTTTTCAAGTTATCGTTAGATCTGATTTTCTAGACTTGTTGGTGATTTTGGTTATTAGTTTTTGTTGTAGGATATGGCAATATTAAAGTTGATCTAAATGGGGAGTCAGGTGATGTAGATTTTGAAATTGGTTCTGATTATTTATTTTCTGGACACACCGATTTGTTGATACTATCATCTTAAAATTATAATTTATGATTTTTGTTATTGAAATAGGTTTTCTGATTATTGAAATAGGTTTTCTGGACACACCGATTTGTTGATACTATCATCCTATTCGTGTGTAGAAACAGGTAACAATCCTGAAAAAATAATGTTGTTTTGCTGAAATAGATTACAGACCTGCAAAATTACATGTAAACAAATCGAAACATTTTGTTTCTTTGTGTTTCTATTCAACAATTACAACAACATGCAAAATAACTTTTATCTAAATATTTGTGTTTGTATGCAGAAATGATATTGACGTTGGTTCATACCTTTGAACAGCAGCAGCAACAAAAGGTAGTATCAATAATCACATAAATGAAATTTGAAATGCAAATTCAGTTGATTTAGTTAAATTTGGTGTAACATAAAACTTCTATTCTTGTTCTTTTGCAGAAACAGACTAAAACCTTGAAAAATTAAAAAGAAATAAGTGAAACATAAACTTCTGTTCGTAAGCAGAAACAGGTTAGACCTGCAAAATCTGAAAAATAAACACCAATACCTTGGTGTTGTGCTGAAACTTGTTATAGACCTGCAAAATTAGCATTATTATAATATTTGTGTTTGTGTGCAGAACTTCATACGAAAAACTTACAAAGCAATGAAGTATTACATTTGTGTTGTACAGAAACGTAAACAAAAGTTATCAGAGAGAAAGAGAGAAATAATAGATGGAGTGTAAATTGTGTAGAAGGCTCTTGTTTTTATAATTAATGTAATTTGTGGAGGGAATAAGTTTTTTGAATTTGATGCATTCTGATTGGTCCAAATCACTTGATATGGATCACTAATAGTGAAGGGTTTGGATTGTTTCTGATTTAATCAACGGATGTTATCTCTTCCTGGTGTAAGATATTAGATTCATGCATCAATGGGTTGTATATTTTTAAGACTTTAAGACTTTTGTGCTTTAAAAGGTTGTAATTTATATATGTTTTATAGTATAGATATATATATATATATATATATATATATATATATATATATATATATATATATATATATATATATATATATATATATATATATATATATATATATATATATATATATATATCATTTTCCTTCAACCATAATTTTTAACTTTTCAAATACTTTTTAATAATGAGTACTGAATGTTCTATTTATTTGAGATACGTGTAAATAAAATGAAACATCTACCTAGACGTTAGTCTTCAATAACTTTTGATGGATATATGTAGTTTCAAAAAGATTGATTCTAATTGAACATTTCTTAAAGATTGTGGTTTTCACGAAATTGTTGGAAGATTAAAACACTTCATCTTTTATGCCTGCCATCATCATCTTTTAATGTTTAGATTATCAAATGTGTTTTTTCTTCAAAAATGTTAGGTTCAATAAAAAGTTGCATATTTTCAACAGATATTTTTTTACAAATTATTAATGTGAATACACCAGAAAACCTAAAAAAATCACTATAATATATAAAAAACCAGTAAATGTCTCATTTCCTATTTGATTTCTATAATCTAAAAATATAAATATGTTTTACGTAAAACGTTATATTTAATGCAAAAATACATATTTTTCAATTAAACTCTTTTATAAAACTGTAATACAAATACACGAAAAAACTTAATAGAAATTTGAAAAAATATGTAAAATAATTCATAAAACTACTAAATGAGTTTGTGTATTATTTATTATCTTTAAATTATAAAAAAAGTTTAGAATAAGAGTAACACTTAAAATTTCAAACTCAACCCTCATACTTATATTTATAATCACAATAATATAATACGTAAGAGCTTCTAAAACAAGAAACTAAAATGATCGTATTTCACAAACGTCTTATTAAACTAAAGAAATTAATAAAATATATGTTAGAGTTCAAACAATTTTTTTGTTCATGTTTAATGGGAATAATCATGTTTGATTTCCGTGAGAAGATAAATACGAGTCATGGCTGTCTTTTAAAGAAGAAGAAAAATATGTTGTTTATACATGACTCAACTTAATTCAAATGTTTAATTTTATTTAATTAACATAAGTGTAAAGGAAGTATCATAACTTAAAACATCTTGAGTTGTAGTGGTTTTAAAATAAATAACATTGGTTGAAAGTTAGAGAGTTTTGATGTTAAAGTGAACTTTTAATGTAATTAACCAAAATTTATTAAATATGTTCTTTAGTATAATTTACCAATTTTCAGTAATTAAATTGATTAAAACAGTGATTTTTAATCAAAAAACATTATAACATCATTTTATAAGTTATTTCATATTATATATGTACCAGAATAAATGTTATTTTAATTAGGTTTAATGCAAGTTACATATTTTTAATAATTTCTATAAAATATTGTAAATACACAAAAGGTTTCTCAAGCTTCCATTTTAGTAATAGTCGAGATGTTAAATTTTTAGTTAAATAATAATTTTATCAAATGGTATATAATTACGTCTATATAAAAAACATATATAATGGTTAACAATTATATTGATAGCTAACATTCAGCAAATAGATTACAAAAACTGAAAAAATATATGATATTTTTATATTTTTATTTTTGTATTTCATCAAATTTGGTTTTAGTAAGGCAATTTAATATTTAAAGTGAAAAAATAACATAAACGCGCGGGTACTCGCCTAATATATTATAAAGGAAGCATTTTTCCTTACACCACATGCATTTGAAACCCCCAACTCATCAACTTCCAACCTAATATATATAATTTAAATACATTAGTAATATATTAATGATACACTTTTGAATTATGAATATAGTATACTTTTTTTTGTTAATTTAAATATCATTTTAAATCTAAAAATCAAATAAACTAAAAAATATCAAAAGATTATTTTCTAATTTAGTTAAAATGTTTAAATATTTTAAATGTAAAACCTAAATAGACATGTCAAATTAACTAGAAAATATCCAAAAACTATTTTTTTTATAAAATAGTTCAAAATAAAGGGTTTTCCAAATTAACTAACAATAATAGTTAGAAGTATATTTATTAATAAACGGCATTACAAATAATGATTGATATTTTAAATAATTATAAATATCGTAATTAAAAAATATTGAAACAGGTAATTTCTATATATATTAATCATAATGGTAAAAGTAACATTAAATCGAGAATCATAAATCATTGATCATTTTTTATTGTTGGAAACATTTCCAAATAATTAAAGTTCAAGTAAATATATTCGAAAGTCTAAAACCGTATAAAACCGCATGCACCGTCCACATAATGCAATTCAAACTTTTCAAAATCCAAAATCACATATGTGGTGCCGTGTGGTTTTTACTATATACCGCATCACGAAAACTCAATTATCTTCATTAAAATGTACTTTCCAAGATATTTGAGTGACAATGAAAGCCTTTTCTAAACTATGGAGAAATATTTACACTATCACACAATTATCGTTCAAATTTGTAGATTTCATCCATTTAGAAATTTATATATTTATAATATGTAAAATATACTTTTTAATTATTTATAATTACTTTTTAATTTTAGTTTTCTCTTTGTTGTATATTTTATAAAAAATTATAATATTGAACATGAACCAATTTGGTTATATTGTTTATAATTGATTTTTAATTTTTTAGTATTTAAAAGTTTTAGTATTTCAAGCAAAATTTTCTTTATTAAGAGGTAGTATACTAGTATATCATTGATAACCAATGATACTATTTAGAAAAATAAATATAATAAAACGTATGAAATTAATATTTTATAGAAGTAATAGAGTAATTTGTCGGGTTTGGGGTTTTGAAACCCTAGCTTTCAATTTCATGATTCAGCTATAAGTTGTTACATATATTGTTAGTCTGTTAGTAGATGCTTCCTTGAGTTATTGATGTGATTATTGTGGTGTTTTTACGGTTGAATGAGTAGAACCGCATAATTGAGGATTTCGGTAAATATAACGTTGTTATTTACTGTTTATAATCCATTTTCTTCTTTCAATTACTACATATTTCGAGTTAGATGTTATTGAGATGATTGTGGATCCATGAGAATTAATTTAGGCTAGTTTGATACAGCCAAGTCTAGTGGACAGGAGCCCGATACGCGTAGTTTGGGGATTCCACATACTAAGCCGATATCAGGTGAGTACTTTCTAGTACTTGAGTAAAGTTACACTTTGTTGTGTGTACAGTATATATGTTTGTATATATATATATATATATATATATATATATATATATATATATATATATATATATATATATATATATATATATATATATATATATATATATATATATATATATATATATATATATATACCAATATGCTATATTGTTATTATGGAGACTGAGTGGTAAAGTGATATTGTTATCTGTGGATAATAAATGATGAGTTAGGTATAAAAACCGAGTATAGGAGTAGAGTAGATGTTAGCTTGATTGAGGTAAAGAGTTTTTGAGTTTGATTGTTACAACCATGAGGGGTTTTATCATTGAGTATAGTTGATTGTGGGATGAGTACACGTGAGTGTGTGATTGAGTTTATGAACAATATCGGTTGTAGTACTTATTATCGAGTTGATGTTGCCAATAATTAGCTGGTGTTTATAAGCTAATATGATTGCAGGTTTCAGATGTAAGAGAAGGTGAATGTTAGCTAATAAGATTAGCTAGAGTGGATGATGAGAAATGCTTGCTGATAATGGGATTTGACAAGAGTGTTAGAGATTATTCACTAAGCTTTTTATAAGTTTACACTTAAGTTGTATGCTGTTTTGCAGGTATCTGTAGCAGTGATTGGGGAAGGCATGTGATAAAGAGAGATGGAAAACTTAGAGCATGTCCTTTAGTAGTGTTAGATTTTGTCTGTAATGCCTAGTCTATTTTTCTAAGGACCTTTTGTGTAATTAATCATGTTGATAACATCTTGTTTCCATGGTTTGAGTACAAGTATGCCTATTTTGATGTGTAATTGTTTGAAAATTTTGGGTGTACATTTTGTACGGGATACCGGGTGTCACAAGTTGGTATCAGAGGGTGGTTTAAGTGAACTAGGTCTTTGAGTGTTAAGTCCTAGACTTGAACCCAGGGGAGAGAGAGCCCCTATCACATGCTTAGAAAAGATACCAGTACTGATGTTCGTGTATGAGTTAAGTATAACTTTCTATTATTTTTGTTATTTGTTAGCTTTTATGTTTGAATAGACATATGAAGTCAGATGAAACCTGAGTTGATGAATTGGTCACACTCGATTGGACCAATAGTGGATGATGAGACGAGATTTTAGCTGATACGAGATATCAGCTAATGAGGAGACAAGAAATTCAGTTGATAATGAGATGTCAACTGAATATGAGATGAGATCCTAATCGAGATGAGATTCCAGCTGATGGCGAGATTCCAGCTGATGATGAGATGAGATTCCAGCTGATGATGAGATGAGATCTCAGTTGAGGTGAAATTACAACTGATAATGAGTATGAGCCTGAGCTAAGAGTTGAGATATGTGGGTGTAGCTAATTATTCTCAGGATTTGAGAGTTGAGGTACGTGAGCAATTTTTTACCTTTTGGGATTGATGGTTGTGTATATTATATTTTTGTTTTGTAATTATGAATAATATAAAAAAGTATCATGTGATGAGTGTGTGTGGTGTGTATGCCTTAGTTGCAGATTGTATTATGTATGAGTAACTCTATTGCATTACTAATGTTATGAATTGAGATGTACATGAGTTGTGAGTAATTATAATTGGCTGACATAGCCAAAGAAATTGAGAACCATTGTTGGTAATTGAGTTGAGGATGTGACTGAGTGCACTAATTGACTGAGATAGTCAAAGAGCATGAGTACGACTTGAGTATGAGTCGAGTAGGAATTGAGTATGAGTTTATATGAGTCAAGAAAGAGTATTGGTAGAAAGAGAGTATGAGTTGAAAGAGACTTTGAGTTATTGTCGATAGTTGAGTTGTGAGTGTGGTTGATCACACTAAAGGGGGGCCGAGATGATCAAAGGAGTATTAGCTGAGAGAGACGATGAGTGTGTAGTTGATTGCACTCTACTGTTGATTATGAGGTGATATGTCGAATGTTGATTTTTGTGGCTTGAGAAATCTTATTGGCCTTACGGAGGGTGTTTTTCGTCTTTGTGACTTATATGAGTTGAGACAGCCTCAGTGGCCAGAAATTTTTATACAATCGAGTGTGACGGTAAGTCTTTATTTACTTAATATCGTAGAGTAATGACTGGCGAGATCAGAGAATGATAAAAAGTGCTATGAGAGAGTGTTGAACGATGGGATCGAGGGACGGTATGAGGTACCGTAAGATAGCGTTGAGTGGTGATTTTGGAGAATAGTACGGGGTACTCTAAGATAATGTTAAGTGACGAGACAGATGGATGGTACGAGGTACCATGAACTGAGCTGGAGTGGTATTGTAGTGTTATGCTTGTGTGTAGACATGCGTGCATTGTATGGTGATACAGAGTATTGAGACTATACTATTCTTGTGTATGGATATGTATGGGTACAACGATGAGTTTTTGTGGCTCGAGACCTTGCTTCTTGAGGAGAGAATGGATCAGAGGCTGAGTAACACTGAGTAACAGTACAGGGGTACTGAGAAATAATACAGGGAGTAATACTGCTGAGAGGTGTTGTTGAGAGTAGGTGTGTGTGTTGCTGAGTAATAGTACGGGGGTACTACGTGATGAGAATATATGAGTTAAAAATAGTAGAAAGGTAATTGTGGTTGTGAATGATAGGATTCGTTCCTTAGAAATCAAACCAATTACTGCTAATGGGAGAAATGTGTGAATGTCGAGATGACAAGACTGTTTACTTATATGAGACGATGGATAGTAGATTTTTCTATAATGATATTGATTTATTTTCTTGATATTAATTAGTTAGTCGGGTGATGAGATATGATCTCACCGTAGAGATTGCATTGTTGGATGTTATTATTTTCTTGTGAGTTATGAGTAGAGATTACGATGAGCCGTATGTATGAAGTATTTTATGTCATCCTGATGGATTAGAGATTAAGATGAGAATGACGAAAAAATGGTGAGGGAAAATTTTTACTGATGTATCAGGAGAAATAAATGCGGTTGTGTTGAAAACTTATTTAATAATAAATTGCCGAGTCTGCTAGGACTATCGATTGAGTGAGAGCGTCATGTAGATTGTCCACATAAGAGACGATGTAGCGAGTGAGTACATCGAAGGAAACAACAGGAGGTGTTTTGTTAAACTGAGATGAAGAAGAGCCATTATTGATTAGAGATTGTTAACAGTATATTGGGTGAAAACCTAATATATGTGTTGAGATGGAACCAAAGATAAATGAGATTTAGAGAATTAATGTATAGTTGTGCTGATGGGACAACTGAAAGGGGTCTTGTGTGACCAAAGTGTCGAGGGTTAAATACTAATTCCAGAGAAGGCGCAAATGAAACTTGAGATAGTTTCTAATATTTTATTTATTCTGGATTTTTTATCCTAGCGCTGATGAGTTGTCTGACGTGAGTGAGACATTTTGATGTTTGTATTTTGTATATTATATGAGTATTTATCATACCTGATCAATGAGAAGGTATTAGTAGGAGAAATCAAGAACTGGCGTGTCGTGAATGGAGGAGTAAACTGAGGAGAATGAGTTTAGAGTCGGTAAGGCCGTTTTCCTATTGAGTTAGAGTAAACCACTTCAAGGAGATCTGAAAAGGAACTTAAATCCGAGATGGTTATATAGGATTAGTATTATAGAATGAGTGTGTATGGTCCGCTGAGAATGTGCCTCGATGTGAGCCATAAATACGAGTGTATGTAAATGATGATAGTGGTTGGAGTATCACTTGAGGAGTTAGGTTAGATGCCTTGGTATCGACGATGCTATAACGAAGGATGTGTCTTAAAGGAGTGAGTATTTGCCCACGTGGCAATGGTGATAGCCAATACGCTATAGAGATAATCTTATGAGGATGATGGCGGACGTTGAGATTTTGCGGAAAGAGAAATGGAGTGATAAAATTTCTAAGTGTAATGTGAATCGAGGAAGCTTGAGGTCCATAACTATATTATGAGTAAGCGGGATGTGACAATATGTAACACCCGGTTTTTAATAAAACATCTTCATTTAAATAAATATCAATTTATTCAATAATTAACATTTTGAAGATATTTAGAAATCATTTTAAACATCAATTCACCGTATGAATCCCCAATTAAGCAGCATCAGTGTGTACCCGTCATGCATGTCCGTCATTTCCACCTGTATAACCTGAAATGGTAATTTAAAAGGAAAAGGATAAGCACACGGCTTAGTGAGTTCCAACAACTACACAGCATATCAGCTACACATACTTTACCCCTAACAGGAAAAATACAACCACCCGTCACATATTCTGCTCTACCCAGTATATTGGATTATAACCTTTTATACGTATCTGCTCAGTAAATCTAATTCCCCTGCTCAGCACTTAGAGCCGCGCATACCCTGTACGTCGAGTCATGCGTATCTGCTCAGTGTCTTTTGCTCGTATCTCTATATTACTCAGTACGTCGAGCCCACACACACCATAACCCAACTCATACAATTATAACAGAAAAATATATATCAATAATATACACACAACTTGGTACTATTTACCAACATCTTATAAACATCTTATAAGCACACAAAAATACGGTAAAGGACATATAACGTCCACACAATGTAGTGAGAAACTCACCTGATTATAGTCGACTACAGCGTTTATCTCTGCTTCGTATTCCATCTTTAATTAAGATTGGCGTTTTCGCAAAGCCTTGACACGTTTCCCGTTCCGCTCTTCCAACACTTCCCGAGCACCTCGTTACCAGCTACCGCTCGCTCCTGACTCCTCCCGACCTATTTTCCTCACCAGAACACTCCTCGATATCGTAAGGTTGTTTGGTGTTTGTTGTGGGTTGAAATGAAGAAGTTAGGCCTCTATTTATAGGGCTTGAAAACACTATTCATGACGTCATCACGACATCATCGTCGACGTCATCACGACATCATCGTCGACGTCATCACGAGGTCATCACGACATCATCGTCGACGTCATCACGAGGTAAGCGCTTACTTCATTTCTCGGGTACTATTCACGCCGGAGTACTATTCACGCCAGAGTTACTATTCACAACGTTTTTTTTTTTTGAAAAAAAACGGTCGTTACAAGTTCTCCCCCCTTTATAAGATTCCGTCCTCGGAATCTCCAGCGTTGACATACGCTTATTCTTCCACTCAATCATTCCCTATTTCAACACAATACGGTTGTATTAGTAAACCCAAAGGGTATTACCACAATACTGGCACATTAACCACCTCTAATCAACCAGGCCAACCTATTGAGACTACAAAGTACTCGTTACGTAATCTCATATACTCACAATACTGACATCATGGATGCAAGGTACTTTTTATGCATCGTATAGTCACATGTTCACCACATCATATCACAACCCTTACTCTTCATAACTTCAACAGCTCAGCTATTCACCAAACACCCAACTGTATGTGTGTTAGAACTGCCAGCCAATAAAGCCATCACAACACTTGTATGTGGTCCCACCATAATTACTGCTCATAAGATCCACAACACATATGTGGTCTTACCAAATGTGGCCCCACTAAATAAGTGGTCACAACCACAAGTACTATTAACCTCCAGAATAAATGGTCACAACTACAAGTTACCAGTGGCCCCACGGAATAAGTGGTCCCAACCACAAGTACAAGTAGCCCCATAGCATAAGTGGTCTCAACCACAATACTAGTAGCCCCACCTAATAAGTGGTCCCAACTACAAGTATAAGTGGCCCCACAGAATAAACAGCTTTTCGCTCTAAAGGCTTAACAGTTAACACACATACGACTGCACAGCTCTACAACCAACCACATGACACCAAGAATCCTCATATCAGCTCAGCCTCCACATACAACTACAAAATTTCCACCCACAATATGATACCATATCCATG
Source organism: Cichorium intybus (assembly GCA_023525715.1). Classification (NCBI taxonomy): domain Eukaryota; kingdom Viridiplantae; phylum Streptophyta; class Magnoliopsida; order Asterales; family Asteraceae; genus Cichorium; species Cichorium intybus. The sequence goes on from CM042014.1 coordinate 59,102,482, forward strand.
GTTGTCACCACTTAATACTCATGTATTCGTCCGCACAGCTAATATCAACTAGATATTCAACCAGCTACCGACACAGTTTATCCACGGTTACTTGCTTACGGGTTACCTACTTAAGAGGTATTCACTTAGTCATTTATGAAACATATACACCTAACACACATATGCTAACAAGACAGTCATCTTGGTCGGTTAGCAATATTTCCTCAACTCATTATTTTCATATACTAACAGATTTCAAGTACATGATACACTGATATGCTACATCTAACTTACTCTGATACACACGTTGGTAGTATTCACTACCTATGTGAATACCCTTACGCCACACCACTATATCATCCCTACTTTCACGAGTTGTTATTATATGTCCATTCCGTATACACGTACACCTCTTGTACTGGAATGGATAAGACTCTAATTCTGCAAACATACGACACCATGTATAAAACCTTATATTTCTACTATGTACACGTATATATGTGCGTATACCTTTCACATCTATATATTGCTTTAGTTCACGTATGTCTTCTTCCAAATTATTCCCTCCATCTATGGGATTCCAATTTCTACTAATACGATCACATACATCCTCAGCCTTCGTCATCATCATACTCCAGTCGTCTGACACTCCTTGTAGATAAAATTTGTTAACCAACAACTGCAGATGATCTGGAAGCCTCACATATATCTCCATAACTGGAATCTGTGACTTATGTTAGTCTCTAAATAACATAACGTCTATTTATAGTCAATCAAAATCAACTATTCTAGCGATCAACATCTTCTTTTTATTATCCACTATCCGTGCTTTTAGTAACGAAGAGACTTAATGTGTCACTTTTGCACACCTCATCCACTATAGTCACATCAACTGTTCATTACTTAATTATGAAACGTCACTAGATTCTCAATCTCCAGCGTCCTAATTGATCCCAATAAACTCTATGATTGCCAATCAATAGAATGGACAAATACATTTTATCAGCATATAAACCAATTAGTTATACCCTTAGTGTATTGGATTCCTTACGACCAACTCCCGATTCGAACACGGATCCTATGCTTTCAATAGTAGGAGCTCTACTACTATCTTCCACACCTACCCTCGTTCGTTTCAGAACTTGTCCAGAAGTCCCCAATTCACTTCTCACGATAATTTTACCACCTATACCCCAAGTTGTTTTACGAACATAGTCGTAGAAAATTTTTCACATAAGAGGATTTACCTTATGGATATCACTTATCAAGGAACATGCAACTTGGCCAACTCAAAAATTCTAGGACTATTTAGTTCCTACTGCCTACACTTTAATGGCATTTAAGCACACATATATTACAAAAATAGCAACAAAGACTAAGCACTTAACCTTTTCCCCACTGACGTCGGCTGACGGTACACACTGCGTCTTTGCAACAACATTCACTTAACCCCTTACTCGAAAAACAACTTATAATTTCTTGTAAAAATATTTTCAAAGAAAACTTTTAAGTCTCAAGCTTGAGATCAAAACCCATCAAGTGAGTTTGATTCACTCAAGCCTTGGCTCTGATACCAACTTGTAACACCCAGTTTTTAATAAAACATCTTCATTTAAATAAATATCAATTTATTCAATAATTAACATTTTGAAGATATTTAGAAATCATTTTAAACATCAATTCACCGTATGAATCCCCAATTAAGCAGCATCAGTGTGTACCCGTCATGCCTGTCCGTCATTTGCACCTGTATAACCTGAAATGGTAATTTAAAAGGAAAAGGATAAGCACATGGCTTAGTGAGTTCCAACAACTAAACAACATATCAGCTACACATACTTTACCCCTAACAGGAAAAATACAACCACCCGTCACATATTCTGCTCTACCCAGTATATTGGATTATAACCTCTTATACGTATCTTCTCAGTAAATCTAATTCCCCTGCTCAGCACTTAGAGCCGCGCATACCTTGTACGTCGAGTCATGCGTATCTGCTCGGTGTCTTTTGCTCGTATCTCTATATTACTCAGTACGTCGAGCCCACACACACCATAACCCAACTCATACAATTATAACAGAAAGATATATATCAATAATATACACACAACTTGGTACTATTTACCAACATCTTATAAACATCTTATAAGCACACAAAAATACGGTAAAGGACATATAACATCCACACAATGTAGTGAGAAACTCACCAGATTATAGTCGACTACAGCATTTATCTCTGCTTCATATTCCCTATTTAATTAAGATTGGCATTTTCGTAAAGCCTTGGCACGTTTCCCGTTCCGCTCTTCCAACACTTCCCGAGCACCTCGTTACCAGCTACCGCTCGCTCCTAACTCCTCCCGACCTATTTTCCTCACCAGAACACTCCTCGATATCGTAAGGTTGTTTGGTGTTTGTTGTGGGTTGAAATGAAGAAGTTAGGCCTCTATTTATAGGGCTTGAAAACACTATTCACGACGTCATCACGACATCATCGTCGACGTCATCACGACATCATCGTCGACGTCATCACGACATCATCGTCGACGTCATCACGAGGTAAGCGCTTACTTCATTTCTCGGGTACTATTCACGCTAGAGTACTATTCACGCCGGAGTTACTATTCACGCCGGAGTTACTATTCACAACGTTTTTTTTTGAAAAAACGGTCGTTACACAATATGTACATGTTATATGAGAAGACGAGATGATAATATCATTATCGTATGTGATGTGTGACTGCGGTGGTGAGGTGGTTGTATAAACCATACCTATTCCAAGAGATTCCGAGGACGAAATCTTTTGAAGGAGGAATGAACTTGTGAGACCCATTTTCTTTTTGAGATGCTTATTAAGGTAAGGAGAGTTTTACCTTATAGTTGGTGTTGTTCTAGCTATGAGTTGCTTAGAGTAGGGGTGTGGAGATCTTTTGTGATTGCCCTTGAGTTTTGAGTTGTTTGATGAGTAACAAGAGGTTGAAGCCTTTCTTATGTACTAATCTTGGTGTGATTAAGATTACTTAGGTTTTTATATGAGTTACAATGGTTAGAAACTCATTTGGAATTTGAGCTTGAAAAGTGCCAAAAAAAGGTTACACGGGTCGTGTAGAGTCACACGGGTCGTGTAAAGTGGCTTAAAAAACTGATCCGAGGATCTGTTAGACCTACATGGGTCGTGTACAAAATGCAGTGGGGACAGCAGTGAGTCAAACGGGGCGTGCAAATTGAAACGGGTCATGCAACCCACATTAGCGATGCTAATGTTAAGCATTAACGACGCTAATGTCGTATAGACCCATATAACTTGCAGAAAATGCTCATTTCGGAGAAAAACACACCCAAATCTATTTCAGAGCAAATTAGGGCGATTTTATGCAAAATTGAGCTGGGAGATTTGTAGGGAAGCACAAGAGACCCAATTCTAACACCGTAAACGTGTTCTTGATTCCTAAATCGTTGAGGTGAGTAATTTGTCGGTTTTGGGGTTTTGAAACCCTAACTTTCAATTTCATGATTCAACTATAAGTTGTTACATATATTGTTAGTAGACTGTTAGTAAATGCTTCCTTGAGTTATTGGTGTGATTATTGTGGTGTCTTTACGGTTGAAAGAGTAAAACCGCAGAAATGGGGATTTCGGTAATGACAACGCCTAGTGATATCAAGCATTTTAGGCGTTGTTGAGCCCTGTTCTTGATAAAATTATATCAGATATGTCTGGGTATTCTCACTTTTCGTACCAGGACTTGTTTGGAGAAAAAGAATGGAAACAGGGACTAAAAGCATGCAAAAGGAAGAAGTTTGGAAAATAATGAAAAATCAAGGAAACTCGTACGCGTGCCGCGGATCTATGATATGCGCGACGCGGGCTTAAGGCGGTGTAACACATTCAAATGCCGAAGAAATGGGAAAAGATTAGTACGCGCGCCGTGGATTCTTCATCTGCGCGGCGCGGCTGCGGGAAATTTGCAACTATAAATAGAGGCAATTTCAGCCGAAAACCCTAGAAAAGACCGGGTGTAAAATCGACCTTGAAGCTCTTTGACTCCAAGATTTTGTTTCACCAACATCTCAATTGGTATTTCATGTTTTTGAATTTAATTTCCTTTTAGTATCAAATAGTAATTGTAGCTAAGGTCCTTGGGAGTGACAACCACTGGCCTTGAGCACTTTAGGTTTCTGTTTTATGACATTTTGTTACTGTTTTGGTGTTTGGATATTGAGTTTGATGAATAAGAAGCATTTGGTTATAAGTAATATTGGTATTTTGGTGTTTTGGATGTTTTTTGTGTTTTTGATTATTGATTTGTGTTTGGATCTTGTTTTGACCTTGTTGGGACTGTTTTCCCTTGCTGAAATCAGTAGCTAATTAGGTTAATTTTTAGGCATTAAACATTGGCTAGTAACTGTTCAGTAGAACTTTAGTTAGTGGCTAGTTTATGCTTGCTTGGTTTTGCTTAGTTTGGATGCCTTTGATTGCTTCTGATTCAGAGATGCACTTCTGATTTCAGAAAGTGACTAGGTTCATTTGAGCTTAGCTTAGCTTTGCTTGAGTTTGTTTGATCATTGCTTTAGGGTGTTAGTAAGTAAAAAAGATAGAAACTAGATCCTCCGACTGTAGCGTGACACTACTAGTTGGTAATCTGTCACTTAGTCTAACCATGAAGCTCTTGCGGATCCACCCTTACTACCACTATACTAGTGTGTGTTAGGTTTTTCTTTATTTTTGACCGCACGCCGACCTAGGCGTGTCAAATTTTGGCGCCGTTGCCAGGGAGCTGTGAGCTTAGATTAAGTGGTTAGTAGGAACTTGTTTCTTGTTTTTGAAAATTTCATTTGGTTAGTTTTGGTTTTTGATTTTTGTGGGCGTGTTGCACTAGTGCATGCGTACCCGCAGGGGTAAGCAATTATCCCCATTGCAGTTTGATTCTGAGATTGAGCGTACTGCGCGCAAAATCCGTGCCCGTAGGCGTTTAAATATCATGAATTTCAGTCAGGTTAGTAGTAGTCCAGTAAGTGTTTCCCAGGAACCATCAGGTGAGGCAACGGGGGTGTTTTCTATTCCCCCACTGTCAGAGTTTCAGTTCGGGAGCACGAGTGCTTCTGGTGGTGCAGTTTCAGCCCCTGCACTCATACCATCATGCACTCCACCATCTGTCCCACCATTTACATCCGCTTCACAACCACAATCTACCAATCCATTTACCTCTGCAATGTCTTGGGGAGAGCTGACCTGTGACGGCACCCCAGTTTCTCGACAGCAGACACCAACCTCTCAACCACAACACGTTCTTTTTAAACCTCAACCCACATTTCAACCTACACAACCGATACACTATCAACAACCTCTTCAGCCACAATACCATTATCCAGAGACAGAGGAGGGATATGACGAGGAAGACGAGGGATGGGTGCCACCAGCACCACAACCATAGTGGAACCGAGGTCGGGGACCTCCCAGAAGAGCATCACAATATCAACCACCAGGTCAGCGGGAATATAATGATCATCTTTACGGTAATCCTGCTCAACCTTTACATTTCGCACAACCGAGACGGCAATCGGTTGCATCACATTTCCAACCGCAGGAATATGATGATTCATCGCCAATTTATATTCCTGATAACATTGATTCTCAAGTAGAAATAAGACCTCAGTTATTAGGAATATTGACTCAGTTCAGGGGATACAAGACTGACGATCCTTATAATCATCTATATGAATTCTTAGCAATTGCCAATGCCAATACTCCTAGGAATACTGATAGAGATATTTTTAGGCTTAGACTGTTTCCATTTACTCTTAAGGATAAAGCCAAATATTGGTTTACATCTTTGCCGTCTAATAGTATTACTAGCTAGGAACAACTCAAGGCTAAATTTCTTCAAGAATTCTATCCAGTCAGTAAAACCACGGAGGTCAGACGAGCAATCCAATATTTTCAGCAAAAGCCAGGAGAGGCTTTTCATGAAGCGTTTGATAGGTTGAAAGAGTTGTTGCGATCCTGTCCACATCATGAAGTTCCTAAATGGCAGTTAGTCAAATTATTCTTTGAGGGAGTTAATGAGACACACCAGGTTATGATAAATGCCTCATCAAGTGGGACATTTATGTAGCAAGAGCCAGAAGATGCCTGGAGATTTTTGGAGCAGTTGAGTTTAGGATCAAAAGTCTGTGGATCAATGAAAGATAAGAGGATATATGTAGCTAACATCGAAGCAGAGAACAAATGGAAAGCTGAAGTTCAGAAAGAGCTCACTGCTGTTACAAAAAGGTTCAATCAGATGCTCGAGAGGTTTCAACAAGAAAAGGGGGCATACGTGTTGCATGGGCAGAATATATGCAATACATGTGGAGAAGTAGGACACAATCATAATGAGTGCTCGATGACTCATGAAGAAATAAATCAAGTGCACGGATATGGTTGATTTCACAACGCACCAAGACCATTCCGAAGTAATCAGCAAGGAGAATCGAGACAACCACCTATAAGGCAGCAGCAGGTGCAACCTCCATCAGGAGGAATGAATATTGGGTTGCAAGAAATTTTTGGAATGTTAGTACAACTCCAGGAAGTTTAGAAATCTAATTCAGAAGCAATTCTGAGATTAGGAGGATTACTTGTCAAAATGGAAGAAAAGAGAACGCAGGAGCAGGAGCAATAACCAAGAATGCAAGTTAATGAGGTACTCACACTTAGAAGCGGGAAGAAAGTAGACAACAAGGTTACAGCTCCGCCTGCAGATGATGATAGTGATGTGGAAATAGTTTTTGATGAAAAAGAAGAATTAGAAAAAGAGAAGAAAAAGGATAAGGAGGAGAAGGTGCAGAAGAAGAAGAAGAAGCAGACAAGTACCTGGGAAAAAGGAGAATCAAGTGGAACAGTTCCTTTCCCCACGGCCATGGAAAAGCCAGAGAAAGGACTATATGGAAAGAAGGGACCACAAGCTGAAGATATGTGGGAATTGTTTAGTCAAATTAAAGTTAACATTCCTTTAGTCAAACTCATCAAGGAAGTTCCTGCATATGCTAAGTTTCTTAAGGACATGTGTATACACAAGAAGCACATTCTGTCCACTTGCCTAAGATGATTAGCTTACCCGAGAATGTAAGCTCTATCCTCATGGATGCGCTTCCTCCAAAGATGAAAGATCCGGGAGTTCCTCTCATCTCAGTAGATTTAGGCAATGTGCATATCAAAAGAGCTCTGTTAGATTTAGGTGTAAGTGTGAACATATTGCCTGGACAGTTATTCGACAAGCATGAGTTTGGTACCATGAGATCTACTGATGTGATTCTGCAGTTGGCCGATAAGTCCACCAAGGTTCCCAGGGGCATGTTAGTCGATGTCATCATCAAGGTAGGAGAATTTTACTACCCATCAGATTTTCTTGTTTTGGACACTCATCAAGCAACGAATGGGGAGCAACCCACGATTATTCTAGGGCGACTTTTTTTGGCCACGGCTAACGCAAATATTGCTTGTCGCACCGGAGAGATGGGAATATCTTTTGGACATCGACAGGCCAAGATCAACATTTTCAATGCTGATCTCAAGGGAAGTAACATGGAAGAAGAAGAATGTTACCAGGTAGACATCATCGACGAGCTGGTGCAGCAGTACACGTCAGAGGTACTTCAATCAGATGATAGGGAAATTCAGGAAGAAGCAAATGTTGAAAGAAAAGAGACGCAAAATGGAAAAGAAGAAGAAAAGGGATTCAAGTCTGAAGAATGCGCGCATATAGAAAAGTTGCCAGTAGAGATTCCAAAGACATTAAAGCCCTCTTTGCAAGAACCACCAAAGCTGGATCTAAAACCCTTACCAGAACATCTAAAGTATGCCTTTCTAGGGGAGAAGGATACTTTACCCGTAATTGTGGCAGCCAATCTGACGGAGGAACAGGAGATAGAATTGTTCAATGTATTGTCCAAACACAAGGAGGCTATCGGTTGGACAATCACAGACTTAAAAGGAATCAGTCCAACCACATGCATGCATCGCATTATCATAGAGGAAGGAGCTAAACCTGCCAGGGATACGCAAAGGAGGTTAAATCCCAACTTAAAAGAAGTTGTCAAAAAGGAGGTTCTTAAATGGTTGGACGCAGGAATCATTTACCCCATCTCTGACAGTGAATGGGTTAGCCCAACGCAAATTGTGCCGAAAAAGTCGAGAATCACTGTAGTAGACACAAAGGATGGTGACAAGATATCCACGAGACCTGTAACTGGATGGCGAGTCTGTATTGACTATCGGAAGCTTAATGCCGCTACGTCCAAAGATCACTTCCCATTACCCTTCATCGATCAAATCGTGGAGAAGTTAGCAGGACAAAAATACTACTGTTTTTTGGATGGATATTCTGGGTATAACCAAATCGCAATCCATCCAGAAGATCAGGCAAAGACAACGTTCACTTGCCCTTATGGTACTTTTGCCTTTCGTAGAATGCCATTTGGATTGTGTAACGCGCCTGCGACGTTTCAACGATGTATGATGGCAATCTTTTCCGACATGATTGGTGAAGGATTAGAAATCTTCATGGATGATTTCTCAATTTTTGGACCTACATTTGAAACTTGCTTGGTTCAATTGGAAAAAGTGCTGAAGAGATGCGTAGAATCAAACCTGGTTCTCTCCTGGGAGAAAAGCCATTTCATGGTAAGAGAAGGGATAATATTAGGACACGTGGTCTCTGAAAGGGGATTCGAAGTCGATCTCGCTAAAGTTAAGGTCATATCCACATTGCCGCCTCCAACATCAGTGAAAGGGGTTAGATCATTCTTGGGGCATGCGGGTTTTTATCGTAGATTTATTAAAGATTTTAGTGCTATCTCTAAACCCCTCTGTGGTCTCCTTTTGAAAGACGCACCATTTATTTTTGACAAAGAATGTGTAAAAGCATTCAATATTCTCAAGAATAAATTGGTCGAGGCTCCTATTCTAAAGCCACCCGACTGGACGCAACCTTTTGAGATAATGTGCGATGCTAGCGACTATGCTGCTGGTGCAGTATTAGGACAAAAAGTCGACAGAAAACCTGTTGTTATCTGCTATGCTAGTAAAACTTTTTCCGAAGCTCAATTAAATTACACAACTACTGAAAAAGAATTACTTGCTGTGGTATTTGCTTTAGATAAATTTCGATCTTATATCTGGGGATCCAAGGTGGTGGTTTACACTGACCACAGTGCTGTTCGGCATCTGCTTACAAAGAAGGAGTCTAAGCCTAGACTAATCAGGTGGATACTTCTGCTGCAAGAATTTGATGTAGACATCAAAGATAAGAAGGGAGCGGAAAATGTGGTGGCAGATCATCTTTCTAGATTACCAGCTGAAGGATTGGAAGCAGGAATTCAAGACTCATTCCCCGACGAGCAGTTGTTAGAGGTTAATGGAGCTCCATGGTATGCAAATTACGTAAACTTTCTGGCCACAGGAGCAATACCAACACATTGGACGAAACAAAGGCAGAAGCAATTTCGCACGTACGCAAAGAGATTCATTTGGGACGACCCAGACCTTTTTAAGGTAGGAGAGGACTAGATAATTCGTCGATGTGTGCCGGACCATGAAATTGGTGTGGTGCTGGATCTCTGTCATGCATCAGCATGTGGAGGACATTTCAGTGGAAGGAAAACCGGGTATAAAGTTCTCGAATCCGGACTGTATTGGCCGACTATCTTTCGAGATGCGCACAGGACTGCTAAGGAATACATCAATTGCTAAGGAATGCATCAATTGCCAGCAATTAGGAAACATATCAAAAAGGGATCAAATGCCTTTGAATCCGATTTTGGTAGTAGACATCTTTGATGTCTGGGGAATCGATTTCATGGGCCCATTCCCCACATCACATGGATATGCTTACATTTTGGTGGCAGTAGATTATGTCTCTAAATGGATTGAGGCCGAAGCAACTCGTACAAATGATCATCACGTGGTTTGTAAATTTGTAAAGAAGAATATCTTCACTAGGCATGGAGTCCCAAAAGTAATCATTAGCGACGGAGGATCTCATTTCAAGAATTTCAAATTCGGAAGGCTGCTGAAACATTATGGGGTGAATCATCGCATTGCAACACCTTATCATCCACAGACCAGCGGCCAGGTGGAGGTATCTAATAGGCAGATCAAGGAAATTCTTTAGAAGACTGTCAAGACTGATAGAAAGGATTGGTCCCTAAGGCTAGATGACGCGTTATGGGCGTACCGAACTGCATACAAAACACCGATCGGGACTACCCCATATCGGTTGGTTTACGGAAAAGGATGTCATCTACCAGTAGAGATCGCCAATCGTGCCCTATGGGCTATTAAGAAAGTTAACATGGACTACACCGACGCTGGGAAAGAAAGGAAACTTCAGTTGTCCGAATTAGAAGAATTACGAGATGAGGCATATGAGAACGCAGCCACCTATAAATCAAAGATGAAGCGATACCATGACGCAAAGCTGCGATTGAAGGTCTTTGAAGTCTGACAAAAAGTATGGCTGTATAATTCAAGACTGAAGATGTTCCCCGGGAAACGGAGAAGTAAGTGGAATGGTCCGTACGAAGTAATCAGCATTACAGACTATGGCGCAATCGAAATCCAGGACTTGAAAGGTGGGCAACCATTTAAAGTCAATGGCCATAGACTCAAACCATATATTGCCACGGGCACGTTCTAGAAACTAGAAGTAGAGACAGTCGAACTCATAGCAGAGATTCCAACATACGCTACATAATCAGGTAAGTGCACGTCCGGTTGAAGACGTTAAACTTAGCGCTTGTCGGGAGGCAACCCGATCGTCATTGTATAGTTGCATATTTCCTTTTGATAATTCATTGCGCCCATTTGATCACGGTGAAAAAGGCAAGTGTGGGGTCATTTTGGTAATTTTACATTACCGCGATGCGGAATCTTAGGATACGCACCGCGTGTATTGAGTTTTCGCGATTACATTTAAAATCAGATTTTATACGCGACGCGGATAGAAGCTTCCCGCGCCGCGGTCTTATCTTAATTTGAAATTAAAGATAATCACCAAAACAGAGTTTTTTGAATAACATCCAAACTCCCACACTGCATATATAATCAACTTGCGAAAATTCGTGATTCTTTCACCGTGTTTTCAAGTCTTCAATCAACCAATACATCTGCACTTCTCTTTCATTCACTGCAATCCAAGTAAGCCTCTCTTTTCTCTCTTTTAGTGTTATAAGTCTTGAACTTGCTAGATGCTACTGTAACTCGCAATGTTGCACTTAATTGTTGAAATTGATTGCCATAGTAGGACTACAGAACTATATTGCGTAAAACCCAAATGCTAGATTAGAGATATTGGTCTTAATTTGATAGAATGATCGAGTTTTCTTGACTGAAATCGCTCGCCGCATCGTGACACATAACAGTCCACGATGCGGAGTATGAATATTCATCTAGCGCGTCGCGGGTTGTTATGTGCGCGCCGCGACGAGCATTTGAACAGTGCAGTAATTTTCAATTTTGTGATTTCTGCAGGCACAATGTCTTCTTCCGCAAGTTCGGAGTCAATTGACTGGAACTCCTTGGCTACAGGAGTTGGCAGAACACAGGCTTATAGCTTCTATAATCGCCGATCGGTGCAGCAACACAAAAGAATTATTCCCGCCCCGCCGGTCAACTGGGAGTTGACCAAGGAATCGGGAATCATGGAGCACCTGTAAGATTGGTTGGTCCAAGGGGGCTATGATAGTGGCGAGCTCATTTACACATGTCGGGCCATTGAAAACGCAGTTCACATAGAAGAACCAATTTATCGGGAGGTGCTTTTGCAATTTCTTGCAAGTTACCACTTCGATAATCAGCCGCTGGGGATGGATACTGAAGAAATGGTGCAGTTTCGGTTAGGTAATCACAACCGAAGCTGCAGTCTACGGGAATTTGGTTATCGTATCGGGCTGTATACTGAGGAAGAATCGGAGGCACCGGGATTCGACACCTTCCACCGACGTGCCAATTATAGTGCTGATGATTCTTTCTCTCCTGCTGACTATTGGAGTACCATATCATCCACATGGTATCATGAAAATACCGTACGTGAGGGGATAATGCATCTACCGGCGCATCGAATGTTGCATCGGTTGATATCGACTATGATCTGGCCCCGTGCGGACGAGGACCAGGTCCTACCACGTGAGCTACATCTCATGTGGTGTTTGACGCGGATGCTCCAGACGTGCAACATTCCGTATTTTATGGCTGATTATTTTAAGCAGATCACGGACGAACCATTGAAGCAAATCGCTCTCGGTGGGGGACACTATGTATTGAGACTGGCTCAATCGTACGGGTTGCTATCCGAGCATACCACCCGTGGACTAACAGTTGTGCAGCCAGTTCCCTTCAGTCCGCCGACCACGATCTCCCGAGATGTGATCTATGTTGATAATGGGATCACAGCAGTTGAGCGATCACCATTCCCGGTGCTGAGGACCAAGCCTTCAACCTCCAAAAAGCTACCGCGGGTGACAATGAATCCACCCCGCGGACTTTCCCCGGCCACTATGGAATCACGATACTTGGCCGATGAAGTGAAAACAGTTCAAAGAGCTTTGCAGACCCACCTGAAGCAACACCAGATGCAGTCGGCCGCAACACAGGAGGTCAATAAAAGAACCAAGAACATGTAAGAGCAACTCCTGTGGCTAGCCGACTGCATGATCACATTCATGGCGAAAAACCAATGTGTCCCTCCACGACCCCAGCCGACAATTAAGGATGAAGATGAGGAGCCAATGGAAGAGGATCCGGAAGAAGAAGATGAGTATGATGATACCGCTCACATTTGAAGGAATGGATGTAATTATGTTTGAATTTTTAGTACATTTTTGGATTTACATTTTGTTAGGATTAGTTGCATAATTCATTTTAGGAAATTGTTTAGGAAAATAAAGCCTCTTAAAGGCAGTAGATGATAATAATAAACCAATAGTTTTATTTGTGTTGAAATGCTATTGTGAGTTGTTGAAGTTAGGGTAATCTGTTGAAATTACCACGCCGCGGCATCAATATATTACGCGACGCGGTCTTTTCCCATTCGACGATGACTTCGACTCACGTAATTACCGCGACGCGTGTCCTTCATTCACGCGCCGCAGCCATCCGCAACACATACAATTGCTTGTTGTACATTATTATATTTGTTATGTTTGCTTTTAATTTGTTTGTTGAGTTATGCATGATATATCGAATGGGAAGGAGTTGTCTCAGACAAGTGTGGGGTCACCATGCCCCCTCCACTTGTCTCGACCACCGGCGTGTTCACTGTAGCGCTACAACTCCGGAATACGAAATCAAGGATCCGTTTGTTCGCAATTATACCTGTGATATTGAGCACCAAGCAGTCTATCGTCCAAAAAAGGGGTAACTCTTTCTCCCTTGTTTTGAAATAATTTTTGTACAACGGGGACGTTGTACGGTTTTAACACTACAAGAAAACAGTCAAATAGCAACGGAAAGGTGTTACGGAAGACCTTTCCGTAGCCAAATTGCTACGGTTTATGCTACAGAATGACTTTCCGTAGCAAATTTACTACGACATTTGCCACGAAATGAAAATTCCGTAGCGAACACAAGAATAACTACGGTTTTTGTCACGAAATCAAATTTCGTTGCTATATTGCTAAAGATTTTGCTATGGACTGGATTTTCGTTGCTATTTAGCTACGAAAATATCTACGAAAATACAATCCGTGGTTATTTTGCTACGAAAATAGCTACAAAAATATAATCCGTGGTTATTTTGCTACGGAATTATAATCCGTTGTTATTTTGCTACGGAATTTTGCTATGGACTGGATTTTCGTTGCTATTTAGCTACGAAAATACAATCCGTTGTTATTTTGCTACAAAAATAGCTATGAAAATACAATTCGTGGTTATTTTGCTACGAAATTATAATCCGTTGTTATTTTGCTATGGAATTTTGCTACGAAATTAATTTCCATAGCTGATTTGCTATGAAATGAATTTCCGTAAATAAGTAGCTACGGAAATGTTCTACGGAATTTTGGTCCGTAGTTGTTTTGCAATTGAATCAATATACGTTGGTACCCTTGTTACAAATTTTGTTATGTCATTTATTTCCATAGATATTTAGCTATGGAACTTGTTTTTTATAGAAATTTAGCAACGGAATTTTGTTACATTATTATCCCAAAGATATATTGTATTTAAATGCAGCAATAAACAAAATAAAGTACATGTTATTTTCAACATAAATTAAATCCAATAAATTACATTATATTCAACAATTCTAAAATATAATTTTGATGTGAACACTCAAAATATAAAACTATCAAACTAAATATTTGTTGGAAAGAAACACGAAACTTCATTACACATGAACTTTGTATAATCGATTCTCTTGTTTATCCAGCTTACAAACAATTGCCTTCATATAACCATAAAACATCTCATAAAACATGTAAGAATATCACTAATAAACATGACATATAAAAAGAAGTATTGATAACTTGGTTAGACGAGTTGCAAGTAATTACCATTGTTATGATGAGTTTCAGATGAGGATCTTTGATTTCCTAGACGAGAGTCATTCAATCATTGCCCATAAAAAGTGTAAAATCAATGAAATTAGGTATGTAAGGACATACCTCGTAGGCTCCTTAAACTTTTTGGTAGTTCCTGCTTGTTTATTCACACATGGATGACACTAAATACAAGAAAACCATAATGTATAATTGCATATATAATAAGTAAAGTAGCGTAAGTTTGTTTCAAGAACAATCATTAAGTAGTCATAACAAGTTTGCATTAGAAAAGTGCATTCAACGTCCAACTAATCATGAAATTCAATTAAATCAAACCATATTGCGAAATAAATATACTAAAACTTAGTGGATATTTACTATATTTTATTACATTACAAATTGCTAGAAACTTAGTATAATGAACTATGTTGGTTCTTTTACAACCACAAACTATAACTAGAGTTAATCCATTTATAAGGTCTAGAATTCAATCCACTTAAATATAACTAAAACTTAGCAGAGGTATGAAGCAAACCAAATTGATATGCATATGGAAACACTAGCAGTAGGTGCTACTATCAATTTTTACCTGCTCAATCTAAAGGGGGGAGGGGGTGTTACTTGCACATATATGCTAATACTAAATTACCAATACTATATATTTATTGCGACAGGTCTGACTGGGTGGCCTTGAATCACAATTAACCTAGAAGTTTGATTAAATTTAATTATCTAATCTATTGCACAAAGCAACGAATCCTGGTCTTTAAATTTAGATTTTATTTTCAGGTTGCAATCCTTAATTATGTGATAATCAATCTCAATCGTAAAAGGGCTCAACCCGGTCCAGATTCATGAAACATTCAAAGGGATTAGAGCCAATGTTATATTTTAATGGATAAACTCGATTCTTCAACCAATCCCTTTATACAATATACACAATCGATCACTAGTACTCTTCTTCATCGACAATAATTTCAAGGCAAAACGTATGGGGCAAACAAAAATCAAAATAAAACGACTAGTGATCAAATATGCAGCAAACGACAAATCTAACCTGAATAATGTCGATTAAAATAAGCTTCGATTAGTTTGATTATATCCAACTTAAAACCAGAAAACTCACGGAGAGGTAGAAGAAGAGACCCGATAAATATAAAAACGCAAAATTAAAGTTTACCTTCGAATCAACTATCATCGGTTGTTGTGTTCTGTTCCAGATTCGTTAATTGTTGTCCAAATTACATATATATCAACCATAATGGACCTCTCTCATGTCTTTTACATTACCCCTCATAATCTCGCATATGTCCCTCTTTCTCTGCCCTAATTGTTTCCGATTCCTGATTACACCCACACAAGAAATGAACTAATGCAATATACGATCTTAAAAAAAACTAGGGAAGGCTTGGGGAACCCGTTTATGATCTATAATTTGGGCGGAAGGCTTTTAATTTGGGGGGAATTATGAGCGGGCTCCGTGAAAATTAAAAATTTTCAATCCAACAAGTAAGTTTACATTATTTGACATTTTTTATCAATAAACACAAAAGTTTATATAATTTTTTTTAAGATTTCCATTTGTTGACAGTTTTTTATCAATAAACACCATAGTTAATATAAATGTTTTTTGTTAGGATTTCCTTATGGAAGATCAAAACATAACCCCGACCATATTATCAACCAAGCCCATACGTGGACAATTGGGTGTACATGACAATTGTTGTTGTTTCTAACTTTTATACTAAATTCCAAACAGTTGGTATGCTCGAAAGTATGATTTAGAACTTTTATGGAAGATCAAAACATAACCCCGACCATATTATTAACAAATAGTTGGTATGCTCGAAAGTATGATTTAGAAACTGGAGACAAATTACACATTGACATTTTCACAAACACTTAGTGAGTGTTATTGTGATTTGAATACACATGTATATTACTATGTAATCAAGGGCACGTTTATGGTCAATCAGGTAGGGTTGTGATGGGTTATGGTCAACCAGGAAGGGTTGTGATGGGTTACGGTCAACCAGATATGGTTGTGATGGGTTATGGTCAACCAGTAAGGGTTGTGATGGGTTATGGTCAACTAAGTAGGGTTGTGATGGGTTTTGGTCAACTAGTAAGGGTTGTGATGGGTTATGGTCAACCAGGAAGGGTTGTGGTGGGTTAGGCTCAACCAGATTGGGTTGTGATGGGTTATGGTCAACCAGGAAGGGTCGTGATGGGTTATAGTCAACCAGGTAGGGTTGTGATGGGTTATGGTCAACCAGTAAGGGTTGTGATGGTTTATGGTCAACCAGGAAGGGTTGTGGTGGGTTATGGTCAACCATCTAGGTTTGCGATGGGTTATGGTCAACCAGGTAGGGTTGTGATAGGTTATGGTCAACCAGGAAGGGTTGTGATGGGTTATGGTCAACCACGTAGGGTAGTGATAGGTTATGGTCAACCAGTAAGGGTTGTGATGGGTTATAGTCAACCAGGTAGGGTTGTGATGGGTTTTGGTCAACCAGTAAGGGTTGTGATGGGTTATGGTCGACCAGGAAGGGTTGTGGTGGGTTAACGTCAACCAGATAGGGTTGTGATGGGTTATGGTCAACCAGGAAGGGTTGTGATGGGTTATGGTCAACCAGGTAGGGTTATGATGGGTTATGGTCAACCAGTAAGGGTTGAGATGGGTTATGGTCAACCAGGAAGGGTTGTGGTGGGTTATGGTCAACCATGTAGAGTTGTGATGGGTTATGCTCAACCAGGTAGGGTTGTGATGGGTTATGGTCAACCAGGAAGGGTTGTGATGGGTTATGGTCAACCAGAAGGGTTGTGATGGGTTATGGTCAACTAGGTAGGGTTGTGATGGGTTATGGTCAACCAGTAAGGGTTGTGATGGGTTATGGTCAACCAGGTAGGGTTGTGATGGGTTTTGGTCAACCAGTAAGGGTTGTGATAGGTTATGGTCAACCAGGAAGGGTTGTGGTGGGTTAGTGTCAACCAGATAGGGTTGTGATGGGTTATGGTCAACCAGGAAGGGTTGTGATGGGTTATGGTCAACCAGGTAGGGTTGTGATGGGTTATGGTCAACCAGTAAGGGTTGTGATGGATTATGGTCAACCAGGAAGGGTTGTGGTGGGTTATGGTCAACCATGTAGGGTTGTGATGGGTTATGGTCAACCAGTTGAATCATAAAAATAGGAAAATAATGATAATGATACATGTTCAATTGCTTAATTGATTTATTGTGTTATTACATGAATACTTATTGAACCGGTTGAATCATAAAAATACATTCATTGTCTTTGTCTCACGAGGGAAAATAAGGTGATTTTATTTGTTTCAAGCATTCGATCCTATTATTGTAAAATTAATTTTGAATTAGGTACAATATATGTGTTTTAGATGCATTTGATGTCCTACATGCATGTTATTAACATACAATTTATATAATTACATATCGATCGTAGTTATTGGATGTATATAATTAAACGTTCAGACGATGCATATTTGGAACGTTTGTGACATTTAATTTTTATGCCATTAATTTTCGTTTTTAATGGCACTTTACATATGCCATAAAAGATATAAATAGTTCAAATGGGAACCAATATTTTCCTAGGAACCGTAGGAACTTTTTTACTGAAATTTTTTTTTCAAAAAAAAATGACATAATACACCTAATCGCATATATTTAAGACTTTTTGTAAAAAAAAAATTGAAAAAATAATATATATACACGAAATGTGCACATATGCACGAAACGTGATCATATACACATGTGCGAAAAAAATGCATATATGCACATTTCGTGTATACATATTATTTTTTAATTTTTTTTAATAAAAAGTCGTAAATATAAGCGACTAGATGTATTATGTCATTTTTTTTGAAAAAAAAATTTCAGTCAAAAAGTTCCTACGGTTCCTAGGAAAATATTGGTTCTTCCTTGAAACGGACTCTATATATATATATATATATATATATATATATATATATATATATATATATATATATATATATATATATATATATATATATATATATATATATATATATATATATATATATATATATATATATATATGGAAATCCGGAAAATATGTTTCAATTACGATTACGATTTGGTTGCACTAATCAAATCCCTTGAAATTAGCATTGCATCTGTTTACAGTAATGCTGAGCAAAACCGAACCGAAAACCGAAACCGCGCCAAAAACTGCATTTACCGCTACCGCAAAACAGCAAAAAACCGCAAAAAACCGAAACCGCAAAAACCGCAACCGCAAAGCATGGTGCGGTGCGGTTTTAGCTTGAAAAACCGTTTAAATTTACCGAAACCGCACCGTAAAATTTATTATATATATATATATATATATATATATATATATATATATATATATATATATATATATATATATATATATATATATATATATATATATATATATACTAGCGGCGTACCCGCACGATGCAGCAGATAATGATAGTTCGTTTCGACAATTAGTTTTCGAGTGACGATTAATTTTCTTTAACGGTCGCCAAATTGTAATGTAAAATATGTCCATCTCTAACCAAAGTTCAAAGTATGCTTTTATTATATGAGACAATTTTATTGTGTTACCCAACACGTGGAATCCACTAGATGGGCATATATGAGGTTTGGTATAAAAAGGTGCACAGTTAAGTCAAAATAAATAATTACTTTCATTTTATTCTTTTGTTTTTTATTTGATAGCTGCACAATTAAGTCAAAAGATATATAAGGTTTGGTAAAAAAAGGTGCAGACACTACCCTTTGCGTAAATTGATCTCCCACACAAGAAACAATAATCGAAAAGTGCAGCATCCATACAGAATTGACAGCAATAATCAACTATAAAGCTAGTGCAATTTTAAATGTGGACCATAATTATCACAATAAGTAAAATTTTATAAAAAGACACATTACACAATAAGTGGAATTTTATAAACAACCAAAGCTGTAACACTCTCCAAGAAGGCCAAGGGCAAAATTGTCAAAAGTCCCACAACAATCAAAAACCAAAGGAATAAGTTTACGTAACCCTAAAATCACATTTCATGTTAACTACGCTTCTTTGTATCCGCCTCCCTCAAACCCTCGACCTTCTCTCTCTATTTCACACCCTCCCACCGATTCAGCTTCGATCTGATCAAGTGTCAATTTCCCGCATATATATATAATGCGGTCAAAGTCGCCGATCGAAATGTTCAAAATTCCCCCTCAAAATTTTCGACTTTGCCTAACTTTTGACCTAATCGATTGGAAAAATCATATCCGGCTCCATCCTCTTGTCTCCCTCCCATTTTCTTATGACTCTGGAAAAAGGGATTTAAATTATCAATTTGAAAACCCATCTTCCATATCTCTACTCGCCTCCCCTCATAACCATACCTCCGACTCCAGCTCTTTCTCGCTCTTTGTTTCCATTAAAACTGACAATTCGCTGGAGACGAAGAGCACAATCCTCGCCAATTCGAGCCATGATTACTGCAAGTTGGTGAAACAAGATCCAATTGATTCTGATTTGCAGCATAATTCATTACCTATACAGTCGGATCTTATGATCTTGATATCAACAAAGAAGAAGTAGCGAGAGAAGAAGGTTCGTGTCATTTCGTGACTTTATTCCATTTAAACTGATATGTCGTTGCAATTTCCAATAATAGAGTTCTAATTTCATCACTCCACAAATGTTTAGGTTAAACCATTTGCCAAGAAGAGCAAAAACGTCGCAAATGAGATCGATGTTGAGAAGCTAACATACGTTTACGATTATGGCCGGTGAGGTCAAGCAACAAATAGCCATATCTTAGTTGAACGAGTACTTCAAGAGCTTGTCCCTGGTTGTAACAAGGTTAGCTAAAGTTCTGTATTCGTCTGCATTGTTCACTTGTGCTGTACAAATGGATAATGCATCCTTACATTGCTTATTATTAGTCATTAGCATTAGACATTGTTGGATCTTGATTAGGGTTTTGATGCAATCCTGGTAATGCCCTTTTATTTGTTCCATCCTTTTCATCGTGGGACAATGGTAAAAATGCATTTTTCAGATTTTATTAATATATATAGTTGCTCTTGATGATTAACTTTTCCTTGAGAAAAGGGTTCATCATCTCATCCTTGTAAAAAAGTGTCATTTCAAATTATTTGATTGCTTTTATGTCATGCTCGATTGTACGCATGCATTGGACTGGATTGAAACTCTTGAAAAATCATTTTGTGTTGCATATTTCGGGTATGACCATGGTTCTTTACAAAATAATTAATCATGTACATCAAATGGAGGTTAGTTTTATAAAAATCTTTCTATTATTTAACTTTTTTATTATTTTCTCCTACCAAATTTGTTTTAGTCATGATAGAAATATCTAAATAATTGGAACAGTCCCTGGTTTGCAACTTGTGTCTTTTGAATTCTTTTTTCAACTCAATTACTTTCCAGACTAAAAAGCTTCTCCTTCATCAAATTTCTATTCATCATGTTATCTTTTATTATGTTGGTGGAGGGCATGACAAAAAAAGGAGGCTCTACGGTTTTGGGTGGTATGGAAAAGTGATTCCATCAAATAAAGGTTCTAACGATACGTATTACACTTTGGAGACAAATGCCATGAAAGAGCTATCCGAGAAGAATGCCGAGTTGGCTCTCATGAAGGAACTTGTGACAGTCCAAAAAGAACAAAATGAAGCGTTGAAGCAGGAGACAAATGCCATGAAAGAGCTATCCGAGAATAATGCCGAGTTGGCTCTCATGAAGGAACTTGTGACAGGCCAAAAAGAACAAAATGAAGAGTTGAAGCAGCTACTAAAAACTCAAGCTGAGCAACTAAAGACAAAATGAATAAAGCATCTCCAAAATTGAAGACCTTGAAAAAAAACTTCAAATATTTTTTGACAACATAAAAGACAAAGCACGAAGTAGATCGAATAGTATTGCTTTGTTTTTAACAAGTATTTATTTTGATTTACGCTTATTTACTTTTCATGTAATAATAATTATTGACTTTATTTAATAATATGCAAATTTGTTTTGTTTTACGTATTTGTGTTTTTAGATATTGGTACCAAATAATTATAAATTATATTTATTTTTGTAAATTGTTTCGTGAATTTCTTCGTAACAAAATTTGCTACAAGTTTTGCTACGGAATTACACCTACAGATCTTACTACGGAAGCTTGACAATGGATCTTACTACGGAAGCATGACCACGGAATTTGCTACAAAGTTTACTACGGAAGCTTGTCCACGGAATTTGCTACATATTTTACTACGGAAGCATGACCACAGAATTTGCTACAAAGTTTACTACGGAAGCCTGACCACAGAAATTGCTATGGGTTTTACTACGGAAGCGTGAACATGAAAATTCCTACAGATTTTACTACGGAAGCTTGACCACGGAAATTTCTATAGAATCATTGCTACGAATTTTTTTACGGAAACATAGCCACGGATTTTACAACGGAAGCTTGACCACGGATTTTGCTACAAAATTATTGTTACGGAGTTTACTACGGAACCTTCACCACAGAATTTGCTACAGAATTATTGTTACAGATTTTACTACGGAAGCTTGACCACGGAATTTGCAACAAAATTATTGCAATGGAATTTGCAACGAAACCTGCTACAGAAGTAGCAACGGAAAAAGAACCATGGAATTCGCTACGGACAAACGGCTACGGAAATCGCTACGGAGTCCACCTACGGAATTCGCTACGAAATACATGTGCTACGGAATCAGTCCGTAGCAAAGTTGCTACGGAAATAAAAGTTCGTAGCAAACTCATTCGCTACGAGATTTATTGTAACGGAACAGTTCCGTAACAATTTCCGTTGCAAAACCCATTTAGCAACGGAATTTCAAGGTTTAGCAACGAAATTCGTCCGTTGCTAAATCGCTGTTTTCTTGTAGTGTAAGTGTGGGGTGTGGACGGTCGAAAGAGATTTTTTTTTGAAATTTTTGCAGAAATGATCAATTTTTCAATTTTTAGCAATATTTTTCAAAATTTTTAATAAATTGCAATTTTGAAATGAATGGTTTGTGATTGTGATAGCATTAGTATTTTTCAGTAAATACTGTTTATTTGTGATCATGCTATTATTTAGTCAAATAAGTTGAGTTTTACGAGTTTAGAAGATTGAGTTGTTTTAGGATTGGAATTTAGGAAGGAAATGTCAATCTGTGGCCTTTGTTGTTCGAGCCGGTAAGTCTCAAATGGGTGGAACTTATGCACCTTACCACCTAAGATCGTCTGGTCTGGATGGTATTTCTGAAAGCTCGCTACACGGACAACATCGAAAGTCATGGACAATTCCTTAATGGCCTTTAGAATCTGAATGAGTAAGTACACTTCATTGTGGACAGAAAGTATGTAATCAAGGGTTCTTTAGAAAGCCACGAATTCCAAAGAACAATTCAATTATGTTTTCGCGAACTATTCCACTCTAACTCAAAAAGCAATAAACTTTGAAACTGAACACAGTAAAAAATTATTTGATTCCTTATTATAATTTGTTAAAAACTCTCTTGCTTGGGGACAAGCAAGGCACAAGTGTGGGGTGTTTGACAACGCCTAGTGATATCAAGCATTTTAGGCGTTGTTGAGCCCTGTTCTTGATAAAATTATATCAGATATGTCTGGGTATTCTCACTTTTCGTGCCAGGACTTGTTTGGAGAAAAAGAATGGAAACAGGGACTAAAAGCATGCAAAAGGAAGAAGTTTGGAAAAGAATGAAAAATCAAGGAAACTCGTACGCGCGCCGCGGATCTATGATATGCGCGACGCGGGCTTAAGGCGGTGTAACACATTCAAATGCCGAAGAAACGGGAAAAGATTAGTATGCACGCCGCGGATTCTTCATCTGCGCGCCGCGGCTGCGGGAAATTTGCAACTATAAATAGAGGCAATTTTAGCCAAAAACCCTAGAAAAGACTGGGTGTAAAATCGACCTTGAAGCTCTTTGACTCCAAGATTTCGTTTCAGCAACATCTCAATTGGTATTTCATGTTTTTGAATTTAATTTCTTTTTAGTATCAAGTAGTAATTGTAGCTAAGGTCCTTGGGAGTGGCAACCACTGGCCTTGAGCACTTTAGGTTTCTGTTTTATGACATTTTGTTACTGTTTTGGTGTTTGGATATTGAGTTTGATGAATAAGAAGCATTTGGTTATAAGTAATATTGGTATTTCGGTGTTTTGGATGTTTGTTTGTGTTTTTTATTATTGATTTGTGTTTGGATCTTGTTTTGACCTTGTTGGGACTGTTTTCCCTTGCTAAAATCAGTAGCTAATTAGGTTAATTTTTAGGCATTAAACATTGGCTAGTAACTGTTCAGTAGAACTTTAGTTAGTGGCTAGTTTATGCTTGCTTGGTTTTGCTTAGTTTGGATGCCTTTGATTGCTTCTGATTCAGAGATGCACTTCTGATTTCAGAAAGTGACTAGGTTCATTTGAGCTTAGCTTAGCTTGGCTTGAGTTTGTTTGATCATTGCTTTAGGGTGTTAGTAAGTAAAAAGATAGAAACTAGATCCTCCGACTGTAGCGTGACACTACTAGTTGGTAATCTGTCACTTAGTCTAACCACAAAGCTCCTGCGGATCGACCCTGACTACCACTGTACTAGTGTGTGTTAGGTTTTTCTTTATTTTTGACCGCACGACGACCTAGACGTGTTAGGTAAATATAGCATTGTTATTTACCGTTTATAATCCTTTTTCTTCTTTCAATTACCACATCTTTCGAGTTAGATGTTATTGAGATGATTATGGATGTATGAGAATTGATTTGGACTGTTTTGATACAGCAAAGTCTAGTGGACAGGAGCCCGGTACGTGTAGTTTGGGGATTCCACATACTAAGCCGATATCAGGTGTGTGTTCAGTATATTTGTGCTGAAGTGCATGCCTATCCGAAGACCTGTATACAGCCATCCGAAGTCATGAAGCCTTTTGTAAGAAGACCCCAAAGTCTGAAGACTCCGAAGGGTATATCCCGGAGGATCCGAAGACTTAACAGATGTAACAACTTTTGACGCACGCGTGTTAGCAGAAAACGTGGTGCTTGAATCTTCACTCCTATTGGCAAGTACACTGATAGGATATTCCATGATTGTATTTGTACTATCGTATCTCTGATTATATATATATATATATATATATATATATATATATATATATATATATATATATATATATATATATATATATATATATATATATATATATATATATATATATATATATATATATATATATATATATATATATATATATATATATATATATATATATATATATCAGAGATACCTTATCGTGTCGAGTGTGACTTTGATCCACCATCATATTGTAAAACCCTAATCGTAATATCAAAGCATTCGGCACTCTTTATCCATTTCTCATTGTGTTCATGATTGTTCTTAATACTTGTGTATGTTTTCATTGCTTGCTTAGAATCAATTCGTCATTACACTTATTATTTTTCACTACTTGATCAATTTCAACACCCAACACGTGGTATCAGAGCAGGACAGCTCGAAAACCTGTTTTTTAGAGTCTCATTTCATTGTTACAGTTCTAGATCTGAATTGTTTCTCAGATCTAGTCTTCTGCAACTGTTAACTATCTCTATTACTTGTTTTTCTGAAAAGATCCTGTTGAAACTCGTTTAAAATGACTGATTCTACTGCTACTTATGCTAACATGCTCAATTATGCCAATCTGATTGGCTCTTCTATCAAAGCTCCAGTTCTTGTTCCAACCTACTATGATTTCTGGGCTAACCGTATGAGGGATTATCTTGAAGGTCTTGATGAAGAAAAAGATAACTGGAGATCTGTCAAAGATGGTCCTCATACAGACATTGAAGGAAGATTTGTAGTAGTTGATAAAGAAGATGTTGAAGTTCTGATAGCTGCTGATCTGAAGAAAGTTAGAAACGATGAAAGAGCCATGAGAGAACTCTGAAGTGGACTTGGTCCAGATGTTCGACATCACATCTCTGGTGTAAAATCTGCAAAAGAGATTTGGGATCGTTTGGCTGTTCGTTTTGCTGGTGACAACACTCTTCAATCGAATGTTGTTCAAGAAGTGTTAGCTGACTTTCAGTAACTTCAAGAAACAAGAGAATGAATCCTTGGAACAAGTATATGAAAGATATAGCAAAATGGTGTACGAATTGGAAACGTATGGGGAAACTCGAAGTCAACAAGAGATCAACATCAAATTTCTCTACAGTTTGAGACGAGAATGGAGACCAATCATGTTGATGATCAAGTCATATGAAAACATGAACACCTATTCATTGGCTGATTTATACAATATCTGTTGGATTAGGTGTCTAAGCCATGACTTTATATTTGTATTTATCTTATTAATTGAAGCAAAGTCCATTTGGGTTGCCCTCATAGCAGGAGGATTGATATAGAAGTCAGTAGAGAGAAAGGTTGATTTATTAATTGTTTAATAAATCAATAGAAATAAATAAATAGTTTATCAATATATTTAAGTGTTAATATATTGATTAGAAACTATAATAATCAATTAGAAATTAATCTAGAATTAATTGGATTTAATTTGGTGATTAATTTAATTAATTAAAAGTGCAGGGACTGGTTGGTATTTATTCAATAGTTGAATAACTGGCTGGCCAGTAGCAAGGGGCCAAGTTGGCGCCAATATGGAGGGCACCTCCATAAGTTGGCGAAACCCTAATTAGGGTTTAGAGGCTTTGGTCCAAATGGTCAACAGGCTTGCCCATTAAGGAGGCTCCTCTAGGGTTTTGACTGTAACCCTTGGAGGCTATAAAAGGAACCTCCTGGCCACCCTAATATCTGCACCACTTTCACCTCTCTGAAGTAACTCTGCTGTCTTCTCTCCTCTATTGCTTGGGTGTGACTCCATTTGAGGCAGGACACTTGTGCTGCTAGCTTCTGGATCAAGAATCAAAGGTTGGTTCTTCTGATTTATTCTTTAGAAATAGTTGTTGGCCTTTAGGTTTTTTATTATATGTTCATAGTAGAAAAACATAGATCTTATTTAGGGTTGCATATGAACTTAGGTATTTTCTAGTTCATAGATTGTAGAAAATCTTTCAGTGGTATCAGAGCCTGCTTGTTTTTCTTGTGAATTGATATAAATGCTTTGTATAATGATGGGTTTAGTGAAAATAAAACCCTTCATGGAGGCCAAATCGAAATTGGTGGCTGGGGCTTTGAAAACCCTAGCCTCCACCCCTTATTTTGGCGATTTGCATGCTTTTGGAAAGTAGGTTGTTATTTTTGGTAACTGTAATCTATTAAATAACTTGAACCCTTTATATCTTGCATGCCTTTTCGAAAATTAGGGTTTAATGATAGGTAATTAATTTAATTGATTTGTAATGCCTATCTTTGATTTAATTAGTTTAATTAAATTTTTTAATTAAAAGACAAATTAAATCACTTAAAGATTTAATATTAATTTTCGAAATTAAAGGGTAATTTGCGAAAATTGTAATAAAATTAAATCTAAAATATTTTAAAAAGTTTAAAATACATCTTACATATTTATGATTAAAAGTTAATATTTATATATAAGATAAAATTGGTTAGTCTTACCGTTAGTAGGCCTCATTCACAAAACTGTCCTATAAAGAGGGTATAAGGCGACTGCCTATAAAATGGTAGTCTAATGGGTGTCCACTCCCACCCACTGATCTCCTGGTCAGTCTAGTGTCGTTAGCCGAACGAGTTTGATAGAACCACTTAAGCCTCTTAAAAGTATAATGCTATTATTGAAAGTTCTAGAACAATTCATTAAAATCCCAATCTAGTTACTTTAGGAAAAATGTGAATGAGTTGCTAATCCATGAAGTTGCACATTGGTCTTTGTGAAACATTGGTGGAACGTGTGTGGTTAACCGGCACAACCAATAGGGGTTCACAAAGAGTTGCAATGGGTTTCTCGATTTTACCATTATTGATGGAGCGTGTGTGGTTAACCGGCACATCAATTAGAGATGGTAATTGACTTCGAGAGTAGAAAGCTAACTTGCATGGTTATTCACACCCGGTTTGTGATCCTCGGCATCCCAGTCACAAACAGTGGGGCACATCTGAGATTAAACATGCCATTGAATAGTTCAATGAATCTCAACAGATCTAGGAATTTCATAAGATGAAATTGATAAGTGTATTATCTACCTTAAATGACTATTATGTTGTGATTACGGCATCTTTCTTCACACCATAGTTGGGGTATTTTAGATCCTAGTCTTAATAAATAATAAATTGGGTATAAAGGAATTGATTAAACTAATAAATTCTGTTTATTGTAGATGTCTAAATCAAGTGTCTATTCTCCTCCCTCTCCTCCTTCACCCATTTCTGAGAGCCTCAGAAAGCACCTGCCAAATATGGAAAGGCTGACTGGCCTGAACTGTAAGGAATGGCTACACAATTGGAGACTGGTTCTTGTTATTGCTGGCAAGCTACCTCTCATTGAGTATCCGATCGCGGTTCCACCGGAACAAGTCATCATAAAAAGTCTTTATGATAAGCATGACCTCTCAGTTGATGAATCCGAAGAAATTCGTGACCTCATGCTATTAACCATTGACCCCGAGTTCCGTAGGGATTTTGAATCCCTAGGGCCATATGAGTTAATACAATTGGTTGAGGAAAAGTTCCAAAAACCAGTTGAAGAGGAACGAGCTAGGATCTTCAAAAGACTTGCGGAGTGCAAGCTAAAAGAAGGAAGTAGTATCGATTCGCATGTTCTTCAGATTGAAGCATACATAGGCGAATTATACAAACTTGGTTATTCCATGAGTCAGGAGATGAGTATTAACATCCTACTCGCTTCGCTGACTAGTAAGTATGATCTGTTCATTTAGACGTATAGAAAGGAAGACCAGAAAAAGGCTTTTATGGAAATGCGTCCACTGTTGACTTTATACGAGTCACTCTTGGACAGGCATAGCTCCAATGGTTCAGCTACTTCTGGATTGAGTCTAGTGAAAAGACGCAGCAAGAAACGATCCAGACCGTCTGGACATGTCTCAAACTGGGAATCTATAGGATCGGATACAGTCACGGTAAGATGGGAAGAAGCTCCAAGGTCAAAATCTTTTGAAAGCTCAGGTATATCTAAAAACCTCAAAAACTCCTGTTCCATAATTCCTTGATGCATAATGTGATAGTCACATTTTGGTTTGTATGCAGGGAATCAGTAACGGACGGGACTTTGGCGCATAGGAGCACATTTGGATTGGTTTTCCAGCTCATGCAGTTTGAAGTTTAGTTGGATATTAAAATCATGTTATTAGCTTTTAGATGCATGCGACATTATCTATCATATAATACATTGTTCAAGGATTTTTGTTTTAATAAAATTGTCGATTTTCTTTTAACACATGGTTGTTTGAATTATCCTTGGAATGTTGTATGATTGTGTTAAATGCATGAGTAGTAATAACTTGAATGTTGATGCATCCAGAGTGTTTGGATTCAGGAATTGTGTCCTTTATGATTGTTAAAGAGAATCAATTCAACCAAAGGTCCAGTTGGACAGGACTTTGGAATCATTTGACTTAGAGTCACATGATGAATTGAGTTCTTAATGTGTCAAGAAATGAATCAACCAAAGATCCAGTTGGACAGGACTTTGGAATCATTTGACTTAGAGTCAGATGATGATTAAGTTCTTTATGAGGCACATGTGACAAGAAATAAATCACCCAAAGATCCAGAGGATAGGATTTTGGAATCAGTTGACTTAGAGTCAAGTGATGATTGCAAGTCTTGAATAAAGTAACAAAGTCATAAGTTTACATAAAGATGTAAAAGACATTAAGATTAGGAGCAACGGACACATCAGTTACTGTGTATTGCTCAATTCTTCCAAAACACAATTGTTTATACTTCACAATATTTGTCAATCGGTATGACGGATATGGCTTCGCTTATCAGAATAAGCGATTGAATTGAAACCTCGAACAGTTCAAGGACTTCAAAGGAAGTATAAGATCCACAGAACCTGAGTGATGACATAAACTGAGAAAATGTTTCACAGTTCATTCTCTTCCAAGAACATTAATATTTATAATGTGTCTTAGGGAAGATGATGGATCATTGGTTGAAACAGTTCGATCCTTGATGTATGAGATACATTGTCAATTAATTTCCGATAAATTGAATACTAAACCAGTCAGACCATAGAAACCATATTCCGACCACGTCCTAGACTAAGTAGGTTTTGTAGACACTATCTGAAATGTAAAAGCTGGGATTGTCCCACTTGTACATAGAAAGTCTAGGGTCTTGTAGTGTTCATCCGAACCTCATGACTTGCCTAAACCTGATCAGCAATGTCGTTTCACTAGCTATCCCGCTGTACCTGTAAAAGAATAGCTCTTTTAGAAAGAACTCATGTTCTAAGGAAACAGTGGGAGTTGGGACAGTCATGAATGAGTTCAGGATTAGCCAAGTGAAAGAACCTTTACTCACCACTAGGCTTGGAGCAGAAATCATATTTTTATTTTAAAACTGACATAATCTCCTCTTGACCAGTAGTATTGATCACCGTCATAAGTAGTTATGATCGGGGTGACATACCGATTGGTGGTAAAACACTATAGTTGGTACGGATTTACAATTCGACTACTTGGAAGCATTGGTGAGCCTGGTTGCTGCTAAACAAGAGAACCTTAGGGCGAGACACAGTCTATGTGAAAATTTGATTGATTTTACACCTGGTTTAAAAACCAGTGGGAGTAACTGAATCATCAAAAGAAAGCAACATGGACATATACATACCTTTAGAACATCTGGTTGAGTGAGATGATACTCAGAGTCAAGTAATTGATTCCAGGAGAAGCACTCTCAATAGAAGATGAATTCCGAAAGGATACTGCATGGCATATTATGAGTCGTTAGTGGAGCGCGTGTGGATCACCGACACACTAATAGGGACTCACAAAGAGTGTGCCAATACAAAGGTACATGGGCCCGGGATTATCCCCACGGGCATCTCGCAAGAAAGGATATTTAGATTCTCAAAATATGCCAAAGGATTGGATTTTGAGAAAGGGCTGAAAGATTTCCATTAAGATGTCAGAAAGGTTTGAATTCTCAAAATGTGCCAAAAGTTCTGGATTTTGTAAATAGTCAATAACCGTGTCAAAGCCAGTGGGAGTGTCGCTGTTATCTACTATCTCTATATGTGGGTTACATACTGTTTCTAGGAAACGTCTCTTTTCATTACAAAGTGTAATGACTTGGTGTTATGAGACGGATCTCTATGAAAGACTTAATATAGATACGGAATACTCAGGTGGTTGTGGATATCTATAAGATAGATCAAGACTCTGTCAATATGATTTTGATGAAAGGAGTTTTCTATCATTGTAAAGTATGCTGATTTGGCATGAGAGATATAAAGAAGGTGCAACATACTCACATAATCCATAGACATCTATCGGATAGATAGTATCATCAGTATAGGCATAGCCATAGTAAGCATGATCTTGGTAAGATTCAAGATGCATGAGAAAAAGTCTCCGAAAGGAAATAGTTATTAAAAGTCGTGACACAAGGATTATAAGTAATCTTGAGATTCCAAAAGGGTTTGGAATAAGATTAGATCGGATTCCACGAGCTTCTTGGATTGCTCAGAAGTGTCAACAACATGTACTGATGACTTAATGCTTAAAGCATAGTAAGTCAGATTCAGGAAATGACCTGGCTGGGAATACTTAATGGATTCTGTACATACGTGAGAAATCATTAGGAAATGATTGGGGTGAATGTTAATAGTAATTTGAAAAGAGTTTCAAATAAGTAAAAGAACTTAATGGTTAAAGAATTTCGTTGGTATTCCGATGGAGCTCGTGTGGGTCACCGGCACATCATAACACCTCAAAACAGTCTTAGGGTGCAGTCATGTGGACTAAAGATCCCGAGAACCATGGAAAGTCACAGTACTCGTCACCAGAATAGAGTTGTAACTGAGAATGACAATATGACTAATTGAGATATCATCGGAAGAATGTCTGATTGGATAAAGTGTATCAATGTATGACATTTTGGATACATAGAAAGAATGAAAGGTCATATAGATATAGATATAAAACATGAATCAAAAGTTTAAAAGAAATCTAGAAACCGATAATAGTTTATGAAGAATCTGACTTGGTAATTACCTCGTGGAGACTTGGTAATGAACAAGAGTAGCTACCAGTTAGATTTTATGTTTCATTTTTTGCATGTTTCACTTCCTGAATAATTTGATTATTCAAAGGTCCACAGTTGCTCATACTTTTAGGGAGTAAGTATGAATGAAGACTGTCGTGAATTGGTTTGTAGATTGTCTAAGGAGTTAGACATTGCAGTAAGACTGCTACAAACGTTCATGAGTACTCAGAAATAGAGATTTGAGTATTGGATAAACCCGCGCTCAATAGATTGCTTTGTGGATTACATCACAAGCAATGTTAAGACGATAACATCTTATGATCTTGAGGCGGAGACATATGAGTTGACATTTACGAGTCGGTTGTACATTGATAATGCGTAAACGCATTGGTAACTCGATGTTATAAAACGTATTGTTGTGCGCAATTTTGATGAGTAAAAGACACAAGCATATGAGTCGAAGCTTATTCGTTCCTTGACCATGATGGGAAACAAATATCTGTAGGCCTCTCGATGATTTTGAAGTTGACTGAAGTGCTGGCCAGCCTGGACTAAATTGATGTGGTCAATTAGAAGTCTTAAAGTCATAAGCAGAATCGGAAATCGAGAAACAGAGTATCAGATAGAGATTGATCTCAATCCATGTCTCATGTCTGAAAATATCTTATTGGACGAAGGATCATATGATCACTTATCTATGGACAGAACTGACTGGGTCAGAGTTCGGCAGCAGTTTCTAGGAAGCTGCAAGTTGTTGATTAATCTGAAGATAAAAGAACAATTAAAGTCATAGACTTATCCAAGTGGGAGACTGTTGGATTACGTTTCAAAGCCATGACTTTATATTTGTATTTATCTTATTAATTGAAGCAAAGTCCATTTGGGTTGCCCTCATAGCAGGAGGATTGATGTAGAAGTCAGTAGAGAGAAAGGTTTATTTATTAATTGTTTAATAAATCAATAGAAATAAATAAATAGTTTATCAATATATTCAAGCGTTAATATATTGATTAGAAACTATAATAATTAATTAGAAATTAATCTAGAATTAATTGGATTTAATTTGGTGATTAATTTAATTAATTAAAAGTGTAGGGACTGGTTGGTATTTATTCAATAGTTGAATAACTGGCTGGCCAGTGGCAAGGGGCCAAGTTGGCGCCAATATGGAGGGCACATCCATAAGTTGGCGAAACCCTAATTAGGGTTTAGAGGCTTTGGTCCAAATGGTCAACAGGCTTGCCCATTAAGGAGGCTCCTCTAGGGTTTTGACTGTAACCCTTGGAGGCTATAAAAGGAACCTCCTGGCCACCCTAATATCTGCGCCACTTTCATCTCTCTGAAGTAACTCTGTTGTCTTCTCTCCTCCATTGCTTGGGTGTGACTCCATTTGAGGCAGGACACTTGTGCTGCTAGCTTCTGGATCAAGAATCAAAGGTTGGCTCTTCTGATTTATTCTTTAGAAATAGTTGTTGGCCTTTAGGTTTTTTATTATATGTTCATAGTAGAAAAACATAGATCTTATTTAGGGTTGCATATGGACTTAGAAATTTTCTAGTTCATAGATTGCAGAAAACCTTTCAATCTCATCAAATCACACGAACATGATATTTGTGGTAGAAGAAGTGAGAAGGCTAACTCTAGTTCCTTAGCTGTCCAATGTTGATGAAGAAGAAGATAAGGATAAGCCTGATGGCTACATGGAAGGAGACAATGGTGAAACGATTGCCTTGTATGCTGCAAACAATCGAAGATTCAGAAAACCATTTGTGAACAAGTCTAACTCAGCAAAACCCTTCGTGAAAACTTTCAACAAAAACTCTTTCACTCCGAAACCAAAACCTGAAATCTATACGCCTAAGGAGGAAACTGCGAAGTCTTCTACTCCGAAGCCTTCTGAGACAAAGACTTCGGAGATTCCAAAAGACAGATCTGATGAAAAGAAAATTTTTGGTGACTCCGGATTTGACTGCAACTACTGCCATGGTAAAAATCATTTTGCAAAGGATTGCATGCTTTGCAAGTGAAATGAAAAACAAACTCAAGTGAAAGATGAGGCTTACTATGCAAGAAAGATGGAAGAATTGAGAGAGAAAACAAAAGATCTAGCCCTGATGGCTTCGGAAGATAGAATGGAAACTTACCAAATCTGGTCGTTTGACTCCGAAGACGAGGAAGTAAGAAAGCCAACTCATAGTGCATTCATTGCCTATGATGATGGTAAGAGCTTTCTGAAGGATACCTCAGAGGAGAGTGAAGCTGAGGGAGACTTGAATGATGAAGGATTTGAAGATCTTGATAATGTGGATCCAGAAGTGAAGAAAGTACTCGATGCAGAAGTTCTAAAGGCTTGGACTGATGACTCTTCGGATGATGAAGAGGATGTTTGCTTCATGGCGAAGGACTCACGCCTAACCATTCCAGAACAGGTATCCAAACTTCTCTTATCTTTTAAAATTCCTGTATCAAAATTTTCTGCTAATATAAATGAAATAACACGTGATTGCTCTATGATGAACAAATTGCTAATTGATTCTAAAAATAGGGCAAAGATCAGTGAGCAGGAGATTCTATAATTGAGGGGGAGAGTTGAGAGTCTGAAGCTATCCCTAGAAAAAGCCAATTTAAGAATCTCAGTGTTAGAGGAGAACAGAGAGAAACATTTGAATAATAATGAAGTAATTTTGAGACAACGTAATATCTTTTGTGAAACTGCTTGACGTTTGTATGCTCATATTACTCGTATTTATCACTCTGCTGATGTTTGCAATGTTCAACATAGACAACTACTGCTTTTTCTTGAGTTTAAGCTTAAAGATGTTGATAGTATTTCATATGAATGTGAATCAATAGTGTCTGGGTCCGAATTCACTAATCCTTCGTATAAGCATGGCTTGATTTCTGTTGAAAAACACTTAACTGCTGAAAACATGTTGAAATTACTGCCAAAAGAAATCCCATTGCTGCAAAGAAATGTTCCCCAAATTGAAAACAAATCAAAAGTCACGGTTGAGACTGAGTCAAAAAAGGATTCTGAATGTGATTCGGATATGGAGGGGATTGATTGTTCTTCTTTGTCTAAAATAACATCATCCTCCGCATCCGTATTACCCTCCGAAGACATCTCACAATTGTCTTCGGTTGACAAAGGCAAAACCAAAATGGATTGTGAAAATGAAACTTCGGAAAACAAGGAAATTGTTAAAAAAACTCAAGTTTCTGATGAATGTGTCATATGGAGAATATCTAAAATACGGTTCAAAAAGATTAGTCCATGTTGCTTGTGTCTATCCCAAGATTTTGTACTTTAAAAACTCTATTTTTGTGAAGCCTGGTGGCATGCTTTTAATTGACAATGACATGAAAAAGATTTTTGAGGAGGATAATTCCACAGTAACTGAGGAAGGATTCTTCTCATCTTCAAAAATGATTGAAAATCAAATGAATGAGAATATGGAAGTTAAAATCAACGTGAGAAAACAAGATTTGTATGGTCACAACATTTACAATCGTCTATGTTATGAACAAAACAAAATTCCAAAGAACTTGACACATCTTCTCAATACCAAAAATGATAATCACATTTACACTAACAGAAATTACAAACAAATTCAAGTTATTGACAAACCAATAGCTCCGAAGATGGTTTTCAGTTAATGGAATCCAGTGAAAGTGTACCTCTTTCACAATCTTTTGAAAATGCTGTTACAAAACCAAAGAACGATGTTTCCAAACCCAAAGTACAAACACCTCAAATCTTGAAAAGACCACGAGTTCAAAACTTCGCATCAACTTCTAAAGCAAAACCAACAGTTGTAATTACAAAACCAATTCAAAAACCAACTGTTGAGAAGTTCAAATCGAAACAAAATTAGAATCTTCTAAAAATAAAATTACCCTTCGTACCAGCAAAACCTGTTGATACGAAGCCTTCCACTTCTGGAACAAAACCTCTTGATGCAAAGAACTTAAGGGAAAAACAACCTTCAAAACCATCCTTTGCTCCAACTAAACCAAATTTTTCGAATCCCAAATTTCAGAAACCATTTTCAAAAGGTGCAAATCTGATAGATACATTCCATCAGTGGCTAGACAAAAATTTAGATCTGTTTAAAGATAAAAATCTTTCATTAAATTATTTTAAACATGCATACGAAGAGTACCTATGTACCTGTACTCTATGCAGTTCAATTTCAAGGAAATCAACAATCGAAAACTCAAAACAAAACTGGAAGAGGGATAACCTGAAGGAAAACTTAATTCCAAAATCAAAATCCTCAAGGTCATCAAATCGTTCAAAATTTTCTAAAACCAAGAAAACTTCAAATTCCTCTAAGTCAACATCATCAAAGCAAATATGGGTTCCGAAGACCTCAAGTATTTCAATCTCTTCAGAGTCATCAATACTAACCAAAAGCTCTTTGGAATCATGTTCTGGTTCATCTTGTTCGTCACATGAGACTTCTGAGAATATGATCAATCTAAATGCTAATGAAATATCCGAAGAGGCCGTTGAGAAGTGGATTCAAGAGTCATTTGCTTACCTTGAGAACCCAATATTGATTGGGTACCAACTCCTTCTTGATTGATTGCAGGTTATGTCAAATGAGCGGTACGGTGCAAAATGGTACATGGATAGTGGCTGCTCAAGACATATGACATGAAAAAGGGAGTATCTCATTAGATGATGCAGGGAATGTTTGCTTCGGTAACAACGAAACTTATCCAATTCGAGGTTGTGGAAAAATCACAAATGGGCAGTTCACAATCAACAGAGCTGCATTTGTAGAAGGTTTAAAGCATAATCTTGTGAGCATCTCTCAATTGGTGGTTGGAACTGGAAATGCTGTTACATTCAACAACCAAAGGAGTGTCATCATGAAAGAAGCCACAAACGAAGTCTTGTTGAAATCAGAAAGAAAGGGATCAATGTTTCCCTTAAATCTAAAGCCAGTGACTGGTGGACAATCATTTTGTCTTCTATCCAAAGCCAACTCAGATGTCAGCTGGTTATGGCACCGAAGACTTGCTCACCTAAACTTTAAAGACTCAAACAAGTTGGTGTCTATGGATTTGGCTCGTGGAATGCATGTACTCAAATTCTATAACGACTCACTTTGTTCTGCTTGTGAACATGGCAAGCAAACAGAACAAAGGCATCCATCTGTGATCAACCCTAAAATCACTGAACCTCTTTCACTACTTTACATGGATCTTTGTGGACCATCCGCAGTGGAGTCAATTGGGAAGAAAAAGTATATTCTTGTGATTGTTGATGACTATTCAAGGTTCACTTGGGTCTTATTCTTAAGAAACAAGTCTGATGCAGCTGAAGAAATCATCGATTTCATCAAGAAAATGGAAGTAATGCTCAACAAGAAAGTCAAAACTGTACACAGTGATAATGGTTGGGAGTTCAAAAATCAAACTCTTGATGGATTTCTGAAGACTAAGGGAATAAGTCACAACTTCTCAGCACCATATACTCCTCAACAAAATGGTGTTGTAGAAAGAAGAAATCGCTCTTTGTGTGAAGCAACAAGAACTATGCTTAACTTTGCAAATTTGCCCATGTACTTCTGGGCCGAAGCCATTTCTACAGCTTGCTTCACTCAAAACAGATCATACATCCACAAGAGGTTTCATATTACACCTTATGAAGTACTCAACCAAAGAAAACCCAATGTCAAGTTTCTTCATATCTTCGGTTGTAGGTGTTTTTTTTAACTTAAAAGATCATTTGATAAAATTTAATGACAAATCAGAAGAAGGGATTTTTCTTGGTTATTCACAAGATTCAAAGGCTTATAGAGTTATGAACAAGAGAACTCGTAAAATTGAAGAAACCTTCAGCCTCTCGTTTGATGACTATTATATCAAGAAGTCTTTGCATCCTTTCCCAATGTCATCCATCTTTCCGAAGCCAACAGTTGATGCATTACCAATCACAACCTTTGATACCGATTTCAGTCTTCTCTTTGATCCTCCTATGAGGGCTGTGGACTCCGAAGCTAGAGCACCATACAATCAAATGTCCGAACTGTCCAAGCTCACAGATGGCCCCGAAGACTCTTTAACTAGTAGTGTTCAAAGACCCTCTTCGGTTGAGGGGGAGCCTTCAGATGGATCTGTAAGAGAATCCGGTTTTGAGGGGGAGCATAACAACACAAGACTCAACAACTATTCACATTAAATCTCACACATCATGTCCCTGTACCCTTCTGTCCATGGGGAGCTATAAATCTCTACTCTGAATATCTCAACTCCAATCTCTTCGGATAATGGCAGAACAACCTCTACACCAACTACTGTTGAGGGGGATCATACTCTTAACTCTTCTTCACAACTGCACACACCTCAAACAAATGTCACAAATTCAAACAATCACTTAATAACTAATGATTTTCCATCCACTTCGGGATACCCTTCAGACATTGAGGAAATTGATTCTGAAGGACCACCTGAATTTGATCCAAATTTCCTCCTTTCGATAAGTTGACGAAAAATCACCCCCATCACTTGTCATCGGTAATGTTCAACATAAAGTCTTGACTCGTGCACAACTACACCAAAAACAACTTGAGTTAAACAAAACTTCGGGGTTGTGCATGTTCAATTTCTTTATCTCAAATATTGAACCTAAGAACGTTAAAGATGCATTTGATCACCCATATTGAATTGAAGCAATGCAGTTGGAGTTAGAAGAGTTTGAAAGAAACAAAGTTTGGAGGATAATTCCAAAACCTGCAAATGCTTCAATCGTTGGTCTCAAATGGGTATATAGAAATAAACTTGACACCGAAGGCAATGTGGTTAGAAACAAAGCAAGGTTAGTTGTCAAATGATATTGTCAACAGGAGAGGATTGACGACAAAGTGACATTTGCTCCTGTTGCCATACTCGAATCAGTTTGGATATTTTTGGCTTATGTTGCACAAAAAAATTTTGATGTCTATCAAATGGATGTCAAATGTGCATTTCTAAATGGTGATCTCGATAAAACTGTATTTGTTGAACAACCACCTGGCTTCGTAGACAAGGAGAATCCTAACCATTGCTATGTGTTAGATAAAGCAGTCTATGGTCTTAAACAATCACCTAGGGCTTGGTATGAGACCTTGACAATGTTTTTAAAAGAGTCAAACTTCAAACAAGGTTTAGTGGATCCAAGACTTTTTAGAAAGAAAGTTGGTTCTCATTTGATGTTAGTCCAAATCTATGTGGATGACATTATCTTCGGATCCACTGATCCAAACCTCACAAAAGATTTTGAAAAATTAATGAAAAACAAATTTCAAATGAGTATGATGGGAAAGATTAACTTCTTTCTTGGATTAAAAATCAAACAATCTAAGGAGGGGATTTTCATCAATCAACAAAAGTATACAAAGAGTTTACTTGAACGCTTTGGAATGACTAACTGTTCCAAAGCAAAGGTTCCTTTACCTGCAGGTACTAGGTTGAATCCATCATTGGACAAACCGAAGACTGATATCCAAACCTACAGAAGTATGATAGGATCATTGCTTTATCTCACAGCCAGTATATTAGATATCATGTTCGCAGTTTGCAATTGTGCAAGATATCAAGCTGATCCTCGTGAACCTCATTTGGATGCGGTTAAAACAATCTTTCGTTATCTTCACAACACTCCTGTGTATGGTTTATGGTATCCAGCAAACTCAGGCTTCTACATACAAGCTTACTCAGACTCAGATTTGGGTCGATGCTCCATTGGTCGCAAAAGCACTTCGGGGGGTTGTCAATTTCTTGATGGAAAGCTAATCAGCTGGCAATCCAAGAAGCAAACTTGACTATCAATATCCACAGTCAAAGCAGAGTATGTAGCAGCTGCAGCTTGTACTTCACAGATCATCTGGATTCAAAGCCAATTAAAAGACTATGCCATCAACATGAGAAAGATACCCTTGTTCTGTGACTCTCAAAGTGCTATTCGGATATGCCACAATCTTGTTCAACGTTCCAAGACGAAGCATATAGCTCTTCTCTATCACTTCATCAAAAGTCATGTTGAGGAGGGGAATATAGAAGTGCACTTTGTTCACACAACCGAACAGCTGGCAGACATCTGTACAAAAGCTTTAAATGAAGAAGCATTCACACGAATTGTTCGAGGACTCGGAATGATTGATGGATCTACTTTAACATAAACCTCAGATTTGCTCTTTCTTACCTTAATCTTTTCAATTACAAAATAAGACTTTTTGTTGTTCCACAGCACTCTGAAGCCTTTCGACGCTTCGGAGCCTATCGGAACAGATATTTCAGTCAAATAAAATTTCACAAGTATCGAAAATCATTGAAACAACAATTGTCTTTGTACCTCAAGGATAAACATTCTCACAATAAAGGGTTAGTTTCATGGAAAAATCAAAAACAAGAAAAACAAGGACAATTTGCAAAAACTCAAAAGTTCAATTCTCAAATTTCTTGCATAAATGACAAAGTTTGACCTTCTTTCTTGAATTAATTGATTAAAGGACAAAACTTTGATTTTAGATTCTGATAATCATATCTTATTGCACTAAAAGGTATCTGGGAATCGACTTGAAACATTGGTAAGAAAACAGACTTCGAAGTGAGGTTAAGGCTGTTTTACAATACGAAGTCTTGTTTGATTTTAATATCCTTAACATCGTGTATATCACTAAGCTTTGTGTTGAACTTGACTCGCTTCATTGAAAAATTAATCAAGTAGTTCTTGCATTACTCAGGATGAATCAAATGTTCCGAAGTTTTCTTCATGAGTGATACTGGCATTGACTGATAAGCAAATTTAAAACTTTCTTCACTCTTGTGTTCAAATTGAACTACATGAGGTTTTTCAAACACAAAGGATTGAACAAACAATACAAAAGCACCATAAAAAGTCATCACATGGTGAAATTTTTGACTCTTCGGATATGTAACTCCAAAAAGAAAGAAATGTTTCAACAATGAAAAATTGAAAAACACAAAAGAAAAATAGAAAATCAAAATGTCAAAAGATTCATAGACAACAAACAAGTGAAAAGATAAATATAGAGTGCAAAAATAAAAGATAAATCAGCACTCAAAGGCTTATTCTTCTGTCTTGAATGACAATACAAGGAACTCCTATAACATATAACATAGTCGAGTACCATGTAGAGAATATGAACATCTCAAGTAGTCTATCTTAAATGGTAATGTTGGGGTGGTGTACGAAGCTCAAAGGCTTGTCATCATAGAAAAGTATCCAAACACCTCAACTGATGAAATGGGATAAATATTTCAAAATGTTCTTCGAAGTCAATCCAAATCTTCACAATATCTTCTGATGCTCAATTCAAAAGTGAAACTTTTCTGAATTTCAATGCAGTGAATGTCACCATCATTTTGTATGAAAAATTGAAGCATAAAATAAACATCATAACTTCTAGTAAAATGCGAAATTAAGTTCAACTTAGGGAGGTTAGACTTATGCATTTCATGACTGATATTCAATCAAACATGTTTTGTAATGAAAAACGGACTTCCAACATGATTTGAATGATTTTGAATGC
Source organism: Cichorium intybus (assembly GCA_023525715.1). Taxonomy (NCBI): domain Eukaryota; kingdom Viridiplantae; phylum Streptophyta; class Magnoliopsida; order Asterales; family Asteraceae; genus Cichorium; species Cichorium intybus. Next base: position 59,143,721 of record CM042014.1, read on the forward strand.
TAACATGTTAACTCTTCATTTCATAATGTTCAAGGAAGTCTAGGTGAAATGTCTGATTGCATCATCAAAAGTAAAACAAAATTTTCAATAAGAACAAAGAACTTCGATGTATTGATAACGTTCTTCTCAAAATCTCTTATCCGAAGAATTATCAAAACCCTTCAGAATGTTTCATAACACAAGATTAATTCTCAAACTCCAAAGGATACCAATAATTGTTACACTTATACTTGTTGCCCCAAAGTCAATTCAATGCAAAATGATTTTCACATTTATGATAACCACAGAGACAAACATTCCTTTAAAATAAATGAACGTTGGAACAAATATATAGCTGTTACTCAGAAAATCTTGGAGAATCATAACAATAAAATTGTGGGAAAAGTGGCGGTTCAATTTTAAATAATCATGACTGACACACAGACGTTTCCGTCTATGCAGGGTTAGTGGAGCGTGTTGAAGCTGAGGTGGCATTCTCTTAGTGGACCTTTTTCAAACGAGCATTAAATGGCCTTGGGACCACGAACACTATAAATATCTCACGCGTCCTCAGTTCACCTCTTTACGCGATCAAAACCTTCAAAATTCCTCTGCAGAAATCCTCTCTGAACCCTAATTTCTCTTCATCTTCTTCAATCGATCATCAATGGCAACTGGTGCACATGAAGAATCTTCCCAAAACACTGAAGTGATGTCGATTCTGGTACTTAAAATCCAATCGGCAAATCTATTCCTCTGATCTGACCTCTCTCTGTATCCTCAGCCCATCGTTGCTCTAGTTGAATGCCTGAAACAATCAATTCTCTGTCACGCCTTGACCTACACACCCTCAATTCCCGCAACTCTCGTTCACAGGGCACATTACACCTCAAATTCCCTATTCGCTTCTAAAAATAACGTTAAGTCTGTTCACTATGAGGTCATCGATACAAAAGGGAACATCAAAAGAGTACAACTAACCAAGATCAAATTCGCCGAAGCCCTGCACCTCCCAATTTATGAGTCTAAAGAAATTGTTGTTCCAACTGTTGAACAACCGATGGATATGTTCATCGCCATGGGTTACGAACCACAACTTACTAACATCAGCACCTTCACGAAAAAGCACCTTCCAGACCTGTGGAGATTCTTCTTTGGCATCTTCCTAAGATGTCTTTCTGGAAGGACATCTGGACTAGATTTGGCTATTCAGACATTCTTGACCCTTCACTATGGAATTTACTTTGATGCAAAGGTTGATTATGTTTCCATCTTGTGGGCTGATTTCTGCTCACACATTAATCACTCAATGAAAGGAACGGAGATCTCAAACGCCAGATTTTGGGCAATGATCATCCATGAGCACTACCAAAAGGCAGGTTATGTTCCTGAACCTGATCTTTTTGAGATGAGGTACACATATATTACTGTTCCTGCCTTAGATGAAAATTTTGATGGTTTCTATACACAAATTCCTCCTGAGATACTACGAAAAGTGTCATTGGATTGTGATGAGGTAAATATGTACCGTTCTACTCTCATAATGCCCTACCCAGTTCGTGAAATCACTCAAGCTGCCCCATCCAAACTCCCTGTTAAACCCAAAGGCAAAAAGAAAGCAAATGGAGGACCCAGTGGTCCGAAGGCTGTGAGGAAGAGGAAAGCCACCGAACAAACAACTCCGAAGAGAAAACAACCAAAAAGAACAAGGAAATTGCTAGTTGTAGATGAGTCTTCGGAGTCGAATAAGTCTCCACCCACAAACATACAAGAAGAAGAGGAAGAAGAACACCAGTCCTCACCAATCCAAGATCCTAGACCACCCTTGTAACACCCGGCTTTTAAAACAAAACACCCCTGAAAAATTTTTCATTTAAAACCAAGGTTTCAATACATAAAACCATAACAAAGGGGTATATTTTAATAAAAACGGGTACAAGTGTATCAAGGAGAGTATAAAATACCATAATCTCCTTAAAAGCCGGGCTGCCACTACCGCATCTATGAGTCCCACTTCTTAGTCACGGACTCTATCTTTTCCCCTATCAGGATCATGCTAACCTGCAGGGACATTTAACAAACGGTATGAGCTTCAAAGCTCAGTGAGTAATCATATCTGCAAATAACGTCACACATATATAAGAGAATAATATCAATTAATCTCTCAAATAGTTTTTGTCCCGCAAGTCATAGTCATCATTGACCGCACCATATATCCTAGCCATATAGGCTGCACCAAAATATTTAACCTGTTCAGATCATAGCCCTAAGGCCGCACCAATAGTTTCATCGTTTAGATCATAGCCCGAAGGCCGCACCAATTTAGGTTCAATAACCCAAAATCATGGTCCTAAGACCGCACCATTTAATTTCAAAGATAATTAGCATATCTAACCTGTTATTTGCACATTAATCAAATCAAAGTTGTTAGTCACATAAATTCACATGTATATAAGAGAAAATAAACATATAAATTCTCAATGACCGTTTCTGTCCCATATTTCTTAGTCACAATTGACTGCACCGTATTTCCTGGCTATCTAAGCCGCACCACGTGTCATAGCTCTACAAGCCGCACCAGAACAGCTTCAACATATAAATCATAGCCCGAAGGCCGCACCAGTTTATCATAGCCCGAAGGCCGCACCAGAATATCATAGCCCGAAGGCCGCACCAGAATATCATAGCCATATAGGCTGCACCAGTTGGATATAACATCCAAAATCATAGCCATATAGGCCGCACCAGTTGGATATAAAATCCAGAAATCATAGCCATATAGGCCGCACCAGTTGGATATAAAATCCAGAAATCATAGCCATATAGGCCGCACCAGTTGGATATAAAATCCAGAAATCATAGCCATATAGGCCGCACCAGTTGGATATAAAATCCAGAAATCATAGCCACAAGTGGCCGCACCATTTAATAACATTTCATTTCATAATCATTTGTGGCTCACGGCTCCGTTCTTGTCATTTCATTGACTCACGGCTTATCCGGTATTGCCTTTTCACCATAACTTTAGATTATCATTTTCGTCCCCCAAACCTGTTTCAACCTGTAACAGTCCAATCAACACATATCATATGTGATATAAGTGAGATTACTCACCTGGATGCTAGCTGCATTTAATTCCCGGTTGTTTCTTGCCTTTGCGTGCACCACAACCATTTTGTCCCATACCTATTTATCCATTTATATACCAAATGATAATAGGTTAATAATCATCTAAATTGACTCTAATACGTAAGAGTCCAATATTATATCATTATAAACAATGCCTAGATAATAAACTTTACATTTACTATCTTTATGTGAATTTTACTATTCACCGAGGCATTCGTATCGATCTACAGTGCCCCCGAGGGGTCGAAAACTCAATATAAAAATTTTCCCAAACTTTTCAGACCATAACGAGCCTACGGTTCAAGTTTGAGCTAAATCGGACAAGCCAAACAAAAGTTAGCGTTTTTGATTCCCTGCCTGGCCCGTGCTTGGAGGCGCACTGCGCCTAGGACAGGACGCACTGCACCTGGGCGCACCCCGCCAGGGGCTTGGGCGCACCGCGCCTGGCGCCTGCGCAGGTCTCCTGTCCAGCCGCGATTTGTGCACTGTAGCACGCAGTTTTGGCCCATTAAGTCCTTATTTCTGTTCTTAATCGTTTGGGGTTTGTTTCTAGGCTAAAACCTTATACTTTAACAAGGTTTTCAACCATTCAAAACAACTAAATTAATCAAAATGAAGAATTAGGGTTCTTAGTCCCAAAACCCCCAAAACTTCAAATTCATCATAAATAACAACCTACTTCCATTATCTTGAATTAAGTCCTTTTTAGCATGACTTAATGGAAGTATTAAACCATTTTAACCACAAAATCCTAACTGAAAATGCAGTTTTCAGTTCCTATCAAATTCATCAAGGACTAACAAGCTAGAACTTGAAGAACTAACCTTTCAAGCTTCAATTTCTTCAATTCCATAGCTATGATCCGAAATGCCACTTAAACCTTCAAGGATTCTTCAACTTTTGCAGAATTTGTAGAGAGAAAACTCTCTCCCGTTGCTGCCCAAAATCTGCACATGTGGGGAGAAATTCCAACTATTTATACCTCCAAAATTTACAATTTTGGTCCCTAAGTTCCATTTCTTGAACTTTGGCCACAATAATCAAGTTTTATTACAATAAAACTTCCATTCTTTATACATTTGCCACAAACAACAATATTTTTCATATTTGGTCCTTCACATGGTCAAATGACCAAATTACCCTTTTGTGGTAAAATGACCAAAATCAGTTTTTATAACATTTTAAGTTCAAAACTCAAAATATTATTTCAAACTAAATTCTTTTCTGTCCAAAAGACCAATTTACCCTTCCAAGGTAAAATGATCATTTTACCCCTTTTTATTTTATTACATAAAAAGAGTGTCTTGGCGTTACAACCCTCTCCACCAACTACCACAGCACCACCTTCACCACCACCAACTATAGCTCCACAAACATCCACCATCCATACTACATCTTCGGATGCACCTCCTAAATCAACCTCTACAGAAACACCACTACTAAAAACCACACAAACCTCCGAACCTATAATATCCTCCATGGAAACTCCTACTGTATCAAACACTTAAACCTCCGAACCCATTACATCCAGCATGGAAAACCCCACATTCTCAGCCCCTCAAACATCTGAACCCATCATCACCTCATCAGACCCAATGCTAAACATTCCTTCCTCTGGTTTGGATACAACGTTGCCTGATTATCCATTCCAAGAAGATTTCGATTTTGAAACCACCTTACCCACAAAACCTCCATCCACTGAAGAGACAATGGCTGCCTTTCATATGGCTCCAATCACAATAGAAGAGACAGATGATGACAATCTGGATTATTCAGATTTTATCTTTGTGAAACAATATAAAACTCTCAATCGCAAGCTAGACGATCTTCTCCAAACTCAGACTGGATTTGATCCTTTAAAGAAACCTGAAGGGAGTGTTGGAGAGAAAATAGTCGAAGCAAAGAAAGCCTTGACTAAAAAGATAGAAGAAATGGTCAAGAGCTCTGAAAAACGAATCATGGATCAACAGGTCCATATTCAAAGCATTTTTAAGGCAAGTTCAACACTACGGTTGAACAAGTGGAAGAAAGGCACAGGCTCCATAAGGAGCAGACTGAGAAAAGAATAGATGCTCTCGTTAAGAGAATGGAGTTATCCAACTCCGAAGTGATGAAGGCCCTGAATGACCATTGTGTTGAAACTAAATCCTTCAATTCTCAATATCAGACTGGCTTTGCAAAACATTTGTCTGATGCCCACAAGAGAATTGAAGAGCTAACTGCGGAATAGTCAAGATCTACAGTGGCTGTGGTTGCAGAAGAACTCCGAAAGACAAACTCATCACTCACTTCGGACGTGGTGGAAAAGCTGAAGCTCACTCTTCAGCCGATGATAAACGTCGCCATCAAGATGGAATGAGCATAGACTGCAAAATCGAGACCCTTACTGATTGCTCAGGATGAGCCTACGGTTCAACCCTTATAAGGGGGAGAATCCGAAGCATCAGGGCCTCGTACCACTGAACCAGCAACAACTTATCAACCAGTTGCCTTAGGCAGACCAGCCTTTATCCAACCAATCCTATCCAAAGCTGGTCCTACCTTTGGTACCACCACAACAACAAAAGCAAGTGGTTCTGGTACGAAGGCTAAAGTGAAAGAATTAAGGATTGCTCCTCACATGGAGAAAGCCCACAAAGCAAGAGAAGAAAAATATGAGAAAATGCGTGTGATCAACAACATCGCCCAAGACAACCAGACTTGGACTTCGGAGTTGATAACAGAGATTGGCTTTACAGACTTCGAAGTATTCAACAGAATTACTTTCCGAAGTTATGATACAAAAACCTCTGTTAATCGACAACTGGATTTACCATACAATCCAAAGACATTTGCTTTCTTCAGTTTGAAAGGAATGTTCCGAAGGATCAACTGACGGCGTACAAGAAAAGAAAAATCGCCTTCCATACAAAGTTCATCCAGGCTCCAAACTATGTATGGAGTGACAAGAAGATAATGAAAATCATTTCCATCAACTATGGAGTGAAGTACGAAGGATTTCAGAATATCGATTTCTTTGTACTTTGGGGCACTAAGGAAGAAGGATCAAGATTTTCTATTATGGACTTCTCAATAATGAATCCAACTGATTTCATTGTACTTCTTCATCTTCTGAAGTTCTCTACTGGAAATGAGGATGAATCGATGATGGCCTTCGCAGATGCAAAGAATCATATCTCTTCCTTCTTCCAAAAATATCTCCACAGATTTGCCAAATTTGACATTGAAGTGGCAGATCTCTTCAGACAGTCCCTTGCACCACCACCCACTACTATTGAAAATTTTGATCATTTAAAGGCCGGGCAGATTGTAAAAAAGCATTGGGGTGTGGTGTTTAAAGGCCTATCCAGCGACAACGAAACTCTTATTACAAAATTCTTTGAAATCAACTACAAGGGTCTTTACCCTTCGGACTCAATCAAACAAGTTTTGGCGTTGGTGAATAATTGTTTCGTAAACATCTGGAAAGAGAAGAAGGAGGTCAGGGAATACCTCAATTGGTGGCTATCTATGAGGTATGCCTTAAGACAGGCTTTCAAGGATAACTACCCACGTTAGGCTTCGGATGCACTTCACACAAAGGGGGAGATTGTTGAGTATATTTGTGCTGAAGTGCATGCCTATCCGAAGACCTGTATACAGCCATCCGAAGTCATGAAGCCTTTTGTAAGAAGACCCCGAAGTCTGAAGACTCCGAAGGGTATATCCCGGAGGATCCGAAGACTTAACAGATGTAACAACTTTTGAGGCATGCGTGTTAGCAGACAACGTGGTGCATGAATCTTCACTCCTATTGGCTAGTACACTAATAGGATATTCCATGATTGTATTTGTACTATCGTATCTTTGATTATGTATATATATCAGAGATACCTTATCGTGTCGAGTGTGACTTTGATCCACCATCATATTGTAAAACCCTAAGCCGCTTAATTCATTACCAGGAAGAGGGAAATTTGCTTTTTCAGTAAGCGTAATATCAAAGCATTCGGCAGTCTTTATCCATTTCTCATTGTGTTCATGATTGTTCTTAATACTTGTGTATGTTTGTACTATCGTATCTTTGATTATGTATATATATCAGAGATACCTTATTGTTATTCACTACTTGATCAATTTCAACACCCAATAGTGTGTACTTTCTACTTTCTAGCACTTGAGTAAAGTTACACTTAATTTGCTGTATGTAGAGTATATATGTTTGTGCATATATATATATATATATATATATATATATATATATATATATATATATATATATAT